>JASPKZ010007351.1:0-600000 GCA_030220185.1 Diploptera punctata | reverse complement strand
AACATGACCTCCGGCAGATCTATGAAACCTCTGCCTATATTTGTGGCAATTTTGGCGGACGGGTCCTCAGTCTGCGAGGCAGAGCGGATAGATCGACCTTGCTACTACGTAGTCAAAGTTGAGCCTTATCGCCGCCTGCGAAAAAACAAATGCGCCCCGCGACCAGAAAATGCTCCAAAGCAAGCAAAGAAAGCTGAAACACAAATGGCAGTCCCAGTGGAGTCCGCTCCTGCTGCCGAAGAGGAAAATTCAGACCAAGTCGAGCCAGCTGCTCCTTGCTCTGAGGCGACAAGGGCTGACATCACCAACAACTCCGATGCTAAAATAAGCAAAGGAAAAAAAAATATAAAGTACCAAACGTAAAGTTCGAGAACACAAGGCCTTGCACATCGAGGACCAGAGCCTGGCCACTCCCGGGCCCAAAGCTAAAGCAAAAGTGGAAACTCATACTGTCTCGGCCTCAAAAATACTACAACTTATGTAGTAAGACGACCCAAAAAAGGTCAATAAAAAAGTAGGAACGGATCCCATCTGTCTATGCTGGGATGACTGTCCCACTTATTTCAGCGCTCCAGAATCAGATCTGGCGTACAATGTCGGTACTCTTAGCGATGACTGCTGGTAGATTACATGGATATCCGTCTCTCATTCACGCGGGGAGAGGGGAACACTAGTCGACTATGATGCTCAGCTCCTTGAAAGCGAATGAGATTTGTCGGCTATTCTCCTAAAGAACCAAAGAACCCTGATCGATTTTTGGCCACATTTCGACTCTGATTTTTAAATTCACACCTACTTTGCTAAGGTTTCAGTTGGGTTCCCTTAGCGAAAAAAGACATGTCGGAGTAGGCCACTTGATTCCCACCAGTAAAGAACATAATCCCTAAAATTATTCCACATTCAAAATTACAAAGGCAATTTCACTAAATTTAACACTTCGCTAACTTATAAAAAATACATATGTAACCAGGCAGCATCGAGCACGGCGAGCTTCAGGATGGATGTCGTCTGCGGTTTACGCCGCGTCTCGAGGCTGCTTTCAATACTATAATAGCTAATATTAATTTAATCATACACATTCAACTTTAATAACTACTCTGTTAAAGGTTTCTGGTGGTTTCCTTAGCGTCAAAGGCAAATGCCGGAGTAGTCCCCTAGTTCCCACCAGTTAATTTAATCTCCCAATTTTCATCGAGCCAGGTAAAGCGGATTGAAAAGATTTCATATCTGGCATGGAGCTGGTTCTACGGCCTTTCTCCCCTCAAGCGTGCGAACTTCAAAGGGTCCACATTCACAATTTTTTCAAACATTTACTTAAAACAGAAAACACGAAATATTTCGAAGTCCACGAAATAGGCGTGGCAACCCCATACTGCCATCCGATTGGCCAACACAACTCTCGCGTATTTTATACACTTAAACAAACCAAAAGCTATCTAAAATACTTTTAATACTTTAAATTAACCATTTAAAACATTCAGAAATCCATTTAATATATATGGATACACAAATCAACTAAAATACGCAAAGTCCACAAAATCCTCAGACTGCCCCGAGATTGGCAGATACAATTTTCGCGATATTAATATATTTAATTAACCAAAATCAATTGAGACACATCCATTATCTTAATTCAAGCACCAGAAACAATATTATAATCACTTAACATTAATATTCACATATTATAAAAAAACACAAACATTAAAATAATACTCACCTCCCATTGGCTGATGGCTTAAATGCACCATCTTTCAAAACAAACTGCTTTAACATAGTTCAAACACGCACATCTGCTTCCATGCAGATTAGAATGATTTAATTCGTTATGTTATATTCATACGGTAAATTTTCATATCCCTAAATCACACCGGGGCAAATGCTTTAGCAGGAACACGGGGTTCTCCTATTCAGGACTTCAAAGGAGAACCAAAAGGAATCGCTCACCGCCAGTCAACTTGGCTGGCCGCTGGGCTTTCCACAACATAGAGATCCACTACCCCACTACTACAAGGATTGCGGCCAAAACGCTGCAGAAGCGTTTTATCTGTAGCGTACTCAGCTATAGCGGACTTTCAGCGAAGTAAAAGTGTGCTGCAGACAGACTAAACCGCTGCACCCACTGTGATTGATTTATTTTGTTCAAACATGGAGTCTTTTTGTATAAACAATTTATGTTTGATGTACTTACTTTGTGTTATTTATGTGTGGGCATTAATATGCGACTTTCAGACGAATATAAATGATATATTAAGTCAATCTAAGGACAGTGATAACTTTAAGATTGTTATCCACATCAAGAATTTATCTCTTCTTGATATGTAGATTATTGTGTTATTGACGAGTCAAAGATTTTTTATTATGAAAATTACATCCCCGGATGATTCATTCGCGGCTGTGGTACGTTTTTCGGCGAACACAATTCTACACTTACATCCTTATGCCACTGATGAACTAAACACTTGTAAACACGTTTCGTACTATTTACTATTTAACATTTTAGAACCATTTTATAAACATTTCTTACGATTATTAAATATTTATAAATTACGCAAAATTTGTGAATCGGGTTCTAGAGACGCGGAAATGTTTCATGTAACATCCGCTAGGTGGCTCTAAAATCGGAGTAACCAACATTTGAAAATAATTTCAAACCATATTTAGTATTTGTGTACGTAAAATTAGTTTATAGTTTATTAAATAATACGCATGTAAATTGTTTAGAAAATGGGAAGTTGGTTTACGTCCATTTTTTTAGCATTTGGGAATATGCATGTAAATTGTTTTATTTGGTTAGGAAATGGCAAGTTAGTTTACGCCCATTTTGATTAGAATTTGGGAATTTATTCGCAAAGTTGGTAACGCCGACTGCAGTTTCATTTACCGGAGGCTACATTAACCATTACAGCAACTCCCGCATGCGCACTGTGATTCTGTGGTCTATGATTTTTCGATCGCTGTTTTGGGTTATCGCTGGTTGGATCAGCGTTAGGGAGCGATAAGTAAGTGTACACCCAGTTTTAATAAACATTCGGTAATTTTAATATTATTAATATATATTTTTAACATTGATTTGGGGATTTATTGCAAATATTGGTCATTTAAATTTCATAGCGACAGATACTCGTAGTAATCGAGGATGATAATCAATATGTGGTTCGATTGTGGGTTATTGGTGGCTCTACAAACCCTGGCACATGCACACTGTTATTCTATAGGACTTTGAAAATATTTCACGCTATTTTAAGTGCAGTTTTTCCAAAATTGCACTCAACATAGGATGATAAGCGATACGGTTAAATAAAAACAAATTAGAGAAAGAACGTATAAAAGAATTTATGATTCAAACCAAATTATGCATTAAACAAATGTTTTTTACATATAATGGAACATTTTACAAACAAAATCTGAGCGTTCTATGGGAAATCTTATCACCCTTTTTGGCTAACTTATTTATGGGAAGTTTTGAGAAGAAAATAACAAGAGGACATCCTTTAATTTTCAAATTTTTAGTAGATACGTTGACAACGTAATTGTTATTGTGAATCACAAGCAAATAGAGGATGCTTTAAAGCTGTTGAACATTCAGAGAAGAACTATAAAATTTACCATGGAAACTGAAAATGAAAGACAAATCCCCATTTTTAGATCTCACTTTAAGAAGAAATGACGAAAACAAGATAGAATTTGGAATTTATAGAAAGAACACACATATTGACAACTATATTAAAGCTTCAGGATTCAACCATTTTGCTCACAAAGAGGCAGTATTCAATAGTTTGACACACAGATTGGTAAATATACCTATGAGCAAAGAAAACTAAGAAAAGAACAATAATTAATATTGCAATAGATAACGGTTATGAAGAAAATATGGTACACAAGAAAATAAATAAATTCAAAAGACAAAAATTAATAAATGAAAGCACACTTATAAAAGAAACAGAAACAAAATAAAATTCAAGAAATTCATTTACCATCCATTGAAACACTATACATTTCAAAAAGTTTAATATAAGATTAGCACCAAAGAATGAATACAGCCTTAACAGGATAATTAAAACCAATAAAAATGAAAAAATTGAAAACGAAAACAAATCAGGAATTTATAAGATCAAAATGCAGTGATTGTGACAAAATTTATATTGGAAAAACAAAAAGAAATTTGAAAACAAGGGTGAAAGAACATCTCAGAAACATAAAAAATGGAGAAGTGGAAAAGTCAGCAGTAGCTGCTCATGCTTGGTCCGAAAAACATTTAATTGAATCAAAAGCCAGTCTGTTTAAACAAATAGACAAAATAAAAGTAACTCACGGTTTGGGAAAGGATACACATTCAGAGAAACAAAGGAAAACTTATGAACTTCGAAATTCCTGCAAATTCTGACCTGATCCAGAGGTTCATCGGTCCACCAACAGAGGGAAGAAGAAGAGTTTCATTCGATCGACATAACATCAGTTGCCAAAATAGTACTGAAGATGAGACCGTTATGGTCTCGAAATAGCGATCTACTTAGAAGATTTGTATGAGGAGAGGTAGGAAACATTTGATTTTACCATAAATTTTCTGATGCTTATGAGAGCATTACAACTGTCAATACAGGTCAAGATCCAAATAGTGAACAACTACTAACTGGAGAGGCTTTGGGAAAATGTACTAAAAGAACTGTCCCTAGACTTAAACAACTGTGTAGGAATCTGTACTGACAGTTGCACTGTAATGTCCTTTAAAGCTGTCGGTGCAGTCACTGAAACACATAAAGCTGCGAAGAAAGCATATACTTAGTTCATTGTTTGGTCTTATGACTTACAATATAAAAGTTGTGATATTATCTGTAATGACTAAATACTGCTTAAAAACTTCTCAGAATAGTTTAAAAACACATTATTAGCACGCCACAATTTACAAATTTATTTATTTGTTAATTTGCAGATCCATGCCCCCCCCGAAAATTTACTCGGATCCATGGCAACCCCCAAAAATCTGTCATGGAACCGGCCTTGGTTCATTGTTGTAATCTATAGCTCTTATTCTGTATTTACCATCATTTTCTAATACTCTATAAACTTTTTCAAACAATTTTTATAACATTAGACAATTTTCAAGTATTTATTTAAATATGCAAATCACAATATTATGATGCTAACTGCTATTTTCTCCACAGTGTATATTACTTAGTCTATGATTTTTTAATCGCTGATTTGGGTTGTAGCTGGTTGGAACGGCATTAGGAAGTGATAAGTGTACACCCATTTTTAATAAACGTTCTGTAATTTTAATATTATTCTTTCACATAGATTTGGGAATTTACTGCAAAGATTTGCCGTTTAAATTTCATAGCGACGTGCTGCCATCTAGCATAATCTTTATGAACTTTAGTACGATATTGATAATAATCTATATATGGTTTGATAGTGGGTTATTGCTGGCTCTATAAACTCTGGTGCATGCACAGTTTTTCTATAAGACTTTGAAAATATATCAGGCAAGTTTAAGTGCAGTTCTTCCTCTTTGTTTTCATTCCTATTTCTTAACAAATTAAAAAAAAAAAAAGGTGAAGCATGTTGAGGTTGAAAAAATACAATGATGCCTTCCTTTTATAGAATTGTTCAGTTGCTGTACTTAGGTCATGTCTTGCACTACTTACATTAATTTTGCACATATGCCTACAGTTCCTTTGTTTTTTTAATGTAACCCCTAATCCTCATAGATTTAAATATAGGCCTAAAAATGTCAAATGTTGTGTATGAAATGACATGAATAAAATGGCTGAACAATTGAATAAAATTTGTCCTACAGTCCACCTGGCAATACTTTTAATGTGGTTATGAAACATATATGTTATGTTATGACGAAGGAGCAAGATATACATCACATAGGGAATTTGCATAAGTGAAATTTTAATACAATAAGATATCAAGTTGTGTCCAGCTCTGGGTCGGATCGAGAGATGAGATTAAGCCCCAATATTTATAGAAGTACGTGAAAAACAAAGGTGCAGGCTGATTACGTCTGATGAACCAAATTGATGAGATGAGTATGGGGGAAAGTGGAATGAAATTGTTATAGGGGAAAATGGGAGAAACCCCGAAAAAAAAAAAACCTGCTGTAGCTCCGTTTCCCCCACTATGAAATCCACGTATAGTGACCAAGGTTCTAACAAAGTTAAAAAAGCTATTCTTACTAAAAACACAAATGAATGAGATTAAACTAGTAATAAATATTATAATTAAGGTTCTCGAGACCCCAGCGGTGAGAGTCGAGTGTCTAATCATTTGCGTCATGGAGCCGCCTGATATTTTAATAATAGAAAATACAATTTTTCTCGCTATAATAATATTTTATTTTGAACGATCTATACATCCATTTCATAAATATATCCATTAAAATGAATCATAAATTCTGTTTATACCTATTAGTATTATGATTAATTTCAACAGCATCGCGTAGTATTATGAGCAATGAGCCTATGAACAAATTGAAATTGGCGGTTCAGCTGCATGCAGCGGTCCATTCAACAAAATTCTTAAATTTCCGCTGCGAAGGCAACCATTTTTGCTAAGGCACTTCTGCAGTGCTTTTGGCCGCTGAATGCGCCCATTGCGTTATTGACCAGCCAGTGTTCTTTATTATGAAAATTTTATCACCAGATGATTCATTCTCTAATACCTGGTGCAAAGTTAATTATAATTTTATTTTTAATTTGAAGATATATAAAACAATGTAGAATCTTATGATTGTGTTCATGAAGTAATTTCTGGAAGTGCTTTAGTGGTTGTCGAACCAATATTCTCTACAGATAAAACAAGCATTTGTACTCTTCTTTAAGGGGGTGGTCTGCTGAAATATGGGTTAATATGATAAAATTTTTATTACATTTTAAGAATCTCGTAACATTGTACTTCCATGATATATCCCCATATTTGATATATATAAAGTTCAAAGGGCCCTGTCCGCCATTTTTTAAATACCGTGCATTGTGGGTGTGACGTAGTAAAGCAGCTAGAGCGTTTGACACAAGAAAATAATTTCATGGTTGTCTTACATGACAACTATTCATGAAATATTTTGTCCCAAATGATGTATTTGTCTACAGAAAACAATATTATGACCTTCTTCTGTAGCTTCATACATACTGTTATGTTTATCAGCAAAAAAAGTTGCATCAAATATGATAGTGATGAGAAGAAATAAGTGCAGAATATGATGAATGGCATTTGAATAATGCTAAAGAGCCTAAAAAAATGCACTGGATCCTTCAATGCGATGAAGTTGGCACCAGCTGAGACAATGTGGAAAAGATTTGTACATTGTTGTAAAATGAGGTACGCAGTGACGTTGTCTTAGGGTGATGCTAAGTCTGTTTTGTTTTTGCATCTGAAGGCTGTAACAACATATACGATGTTGAATTCATCAAGGAAGAATGCCTCAATCATGTGCCTAAGGGCTTAGGCACAGGTATAAAGGAACGAGTGCAAGTAAAAAAGCATTATTCTAGGTGGACAAATATAAGGAAGTTTGTCGGTGCCAACCATAAAAAAGCTAACAGGAATGCCCTGAAGAACAACATTCCAAATGTGCATCAAATGAAATCTGCAGTCTATGCTATAGTACTGCACTATATCAGCACCAATGAAGATCAAAGTCAAAAAGTCAAGATCCTCACCTTTTGAAGTGCTCTGGAGGATTTGATTCATGGTTTTTTCATAATTGTGTCATTGACAAGAATGAAAAGCCAGCAAGTCAAAAGGAAATTAAAAAAAGTTACAGCCTCCAGTGGTAACAAAACCATGACTGTTTATCAATGTCTGGTAGCAATGAACTTCTTTCTAGGTGTGTCAGTGAGGGACTCAGAATATCAACGAGTGTCTTCACAACTCAATATGGTCTAAGTGCCCTAAAACAAAATTTGTGTCAAGAAGAATGGAATATGCTGCTCTACCATTGGCTCTGAGCCAATTCAACATGGATTCTGAAAACACTTTGGAAACAAGGAAGGCTGTCACAGTAGAAGAAGTCAGTGACACTGCGAAGAATATCAGTAAAGTAAAGTAATCACACTACAGGCCTCGGGAGGCCCCTGGGGTAGTGGGAGGTTAAGGCTCCCAATTTTTTCTAGACAATCGGCACTTGATGTCAACCGGGTTATCAGCCCTGCATGACGGCCACCTTGACTCCCAGAACAAGCGTCTGGCACTCTATTCCGTTAGAGGCTGAGTCGAGCCAGGGCCATAGTGCCGCCAGAAGGTTTTGGTCAGTTTAAAAATCCTGACCACACCGGGACTTGAACCCTCGACCTTCCGACTTGTAGCGCAGTGCCTTAACCAATACGCTAATATCAGTGCTCAACAAAATAATCATTGGATCTACCAATCCAAAGCTAGGAATACTGAACAGTCAAGGAAAGTGAGGAGAAAACTAACAAAAATAGAGAGAAGAGTGTATGAAGAAGGAGAGTCCTACATATGGCACGGGACAATTTTAGCCAGCTTGTAAGTACCTTCATACTTTATGATGATTTTACTCAAAAACTTTTTTTTTACATTTTTCCATATTCAAATAACTCCTTTTTTTTTTTGTTCAATTGTCTTGAAATTTTCAACATATGTTCCTTGATAGTTTACCACATTTCACAGAGTATTTTCTAGGAAAAGGGGGTAGAAGTTGATTTACAGTATTCACATATTTGAATTTGGATTCTTTTTTCGAATAAATAAAATAAACTATATTTGAAGAATTGATATATTGGTACGTATTAGTTTAACTTTTGTATGACAGCCTCAGTACACTGAACTGACCTATGACTTGTCGCATGCCGCCATCCTCAGTACATGGTACTGACTCGAACGGCAATTCCTTTATACTGCTTTTGTGGTCAGAGTTTTAAAGATATTTCAATTTAACTAAAATATCAGTACAGACAGGAAACGTAGCTCCAGAAAAAAAAAAATATATATATAAAGCAGCGATTATCGAGCAGCACTGGGTTTCCATTGAGTACGCGTGGCTGCTCGATAGATGGCAGGCTGGATCCCAGGAGTGCTGGAAGCTGCCCAGCAGGTGGCAGCAGTAGGCGGGAGAGAGCAGGTTGGCAGCACGACCGGAAGGAAGGAGAAGAAGCCATCGGGGGGCATTCTGTTTGTGCTTGCGGTAGAAGACAGACGTGACTGTTATTGTTTGTGTTTGTGATTGCCCACGTGCTTCTTTAGTGTTCTTATTTATTTCTTCTTACATATCAGAAGTGGGATAAACCCTAGAAGAAAACAAGTATCGTGATTTGTGGTAGTTTTTGCGATTACAGAATTATTGTTTGTTATTTATCGGGAAAATAAAAATGGCGGCCAGCATGTACAGGGAAGATTCCATGCTGGACTATGATATGGAGGTGGAGGACGATCGTTCACGTGACGATCTGACTCCGCTTTCCGGGTCCAGCGTGGATGGCGACCTAGGACATGATCTGGCCATCGACGCTAGGGAAAATAATGAGATGCCGGCGGGCACCCATGCGGCAGGCGGCCACGTGGGCGACGATCGATCCCTAGTGGTCGATAATGGTGGGCCAGCGGGAAACCCCGGGCGGGTGAGTGAGGCGGCTCGAGGGGACCCAGTGCAACTGGCGGTGGCCCAACTGCTTAGCCAGGGAGACTTGGCTAAGGCGATCACGTCGGCGGTGGAGGAGCAGGCGGCTCGCATCTTCCGAGGCGTGGAGAAGTTGCGCCACGCGGGTGTCTCCCCTAAAACTGGAGGCGCCAGTGGGGATAATTTTAAGACGCCCAAGGGGCGCTCTCGTACACATCATGGTGGGTGTTGTAGTGGAGAGTGTGCCTCTAGCGTGAGCGTGGCCAGCAGCGCGAGGGCGGCCCGAGCGGGTGGAGAGATTGTGGACCAGTTCGATCCCGATGATCGGGATTGTAACATCGATCGCTGGCTCCACAAGATCGACCAGCTGGGCCGTATCCATGGTTGGTCCGAGTACGAGAGGTCATGTTATATGCAGGCGAAACTCAGCGGGGCGGCGAAGACGTGGTTTAATCGCCTCGACGACTATGACCTCTCGTGGGGAGAGTGGAAGAAGGCCCTGCGTCGCGCCTTTCCACGGCGGCATGATTTTGCGGAGTCATTGGAGGAGCTGGTAGCAAGGCGTAAGCTGCCAAGTGAGTCCATGACTAAGTATTATCATGACAAGCTGGCATTGTGTGAAAGGTGCGGGATTACGGGAGAGAAGGCCATCTCCTGTATAATCAAGGGCCTCCCGCTCGACCTACAGGCGAATGCTCGGGCCTTCAAGTGTAAGACTCCAGGTGACCTGTACTCCGGATTTCTGGGTGGGTTGGATCGCTATCAGGCGAGTGGCCAACCCCACCCATCAATCTCCCGAGGGCGAGAACTGGAGAGGGAAGGAAGCGAGCTCGTGTGGACAGCAGGCAACAGGCGAATGGCGCAGTGAAGCGTCGGGTCCGATGTTATAACTGCCAGGAGTGGGGGAGCCGTGACTGTCCAAAGGCGAGGCAAGAGCGGCCACTCGAGGTTGATGTGCCCAACGCGAGCCGCAGGAGAATCTCAGGACCACACTGCTATGGTAAGACTTGTAGATAGTAACAGTAGTAATGTCTATAAGAAGGCCGCATGGACCAAGGATGAGAAGCGCATCACAATCTACATAGATACAGGTAGTGAGTATAACATTGCCACAGTGCAGTGTGCCCAGCAGGCGGCTGAGGGAGGGATGCGTCCAACATCAGTGGTCTTGAGAGGTTTCGGAGGCGGTACAATTCTTGGTGCAGGTGAGGTCACACTGAATATTAGAGTGGATGCGATTCGGCTTCAAGTTGATGCCATTGTGGTCACTAGTGGTCTGTTAGACGTGGATTTGCTTCTAGGACAGCCAGCACTACAGGATGACGTGGTATTGGTTGTGTCTGGAGGAACAGCCACCTTGTCGCGTATGGAACCTAGTGTTCACATCAGTGAGTTAGATGTGGAAGCCAAGGCGAACGGCTCCGACAGATACCAGGTAAGAGCATGTTCAGATGTTTTGTTGGCTCCAGGTTCAACCACCATGGTTAATGTCAGGGTAGTAGGCGCAGACCCTGGCACAGAGGTTTTTGTGGGGAGCCGGAGTCATGAGGAAGGGGGTACCTGGATTGCAGTGCCGAACGTGGTAATACCATCAGATGGGGAACAACAGGTGGAGGTATGTAATCTGGGTCCGAAGCCCCTGCTCTGGAAGGCAGATCGTGTGTTGGCGAGAGCTCATCGTTGTGATACTCGTCACACATCACAGGTAAATCGGGTGTTGGCAGATAACCAGCGTGACGTTGAAATGGATTTCTCCAATATTGATATAGACGATATCAATGAGGTAGAAATAATGCAGCTGGTTAACCTGCTACAAAGGAAGGCGATTTGCTTCTCGACTGGCGACAATGATCTCGGGCTAACTCATCTAGGCGAGATGAAGATTCAGCTAACCTCGGACAAGCCAGTGCATCATCGTCCTTACAGGCTTTCTTTTGCAGAAAGGGAGAAGGTATGCGAAAAGGTGCAAGGGCTGTTAGCGAGTGGGGTTATTCGTGAATCCGAGTCTGAGTATGCGAGCCCCATACTCCTAATTCCAAAGAAAAATGGAGACATTCGGATGTGCTGTGACTTCAGGGCACTTAACCGGGTAACGATGAAGGACAGGTATCCGATGCCTCTAGTGAGCGATCAGCTGGATAAGCTGGCAGGAAGTGCTACTTCACAACCCTAGATCTGGCGCAGGGTTATCACCAAGTCCCAATGCACCCAGACTCAATCCAAAAGACAGCTTTTGTTACTCCTGATGGCCACTATGAATATCTGAGGGTCCCGTTTGGGTTGGCGAATGCCCCAGCAGTGTTTCAGCGGGTGATTAACAAAATGCTGAGTGGACTGGGTACTGATACTGTACTTGCCTACATGGACGATCTCTTGATCCCATCCACGGCGGTGGAACCTGGTCTGGTGCTTCTGGAGAGAGTGCTGGAGATGGTGGCTGAGGCAGGACTGAAGCTGAACTTATCGAAGTGCTCCTTCCTGAAGGACCGATTGGAGTACCTGGGTCATGAGATCAGTGCAGCAGGGGTGAGTCCAGGGAGGAGGAAGGCGCAGGCGGTGAGTGAGTTCCCAGTCCCCGAGAATGTACATGGTGTAAGGCAGTTTCTGGGATTGGTGAGTTATTTTCGTAAGTTTATTCGAAACTTTGCAGTCTTAGCCAGACCACTGACTGACCTCACTCGGAAGGATGTCCCATGGTGTTGGGGACCTAACCAGGTAGGAGCCTTTCAGAGATTGAAACTGTCTTTGGTGGACAGGCCAGTCTTGGCCCTGTATGATAGTGCAGCCGAAACTGAAGTGCACACGGATGCCTGTAAACTGGGGCTTGGTGGGATGTTACTGCAGAGGCAGAAGGATGACAGTCTTAAACCTGTGTTGTATTTCAGCCGAGCTACCAGTCCAGCAGAGCAGGTCTACCACAGTTATGAACTGGAGACACTGGCGTTGGTGGAAACGGTCAAACGTTTCCGGGTTTACCTGGTAGGTATTCATTTTAGGGCGGTCACTGATTGTTCTGCAGTACGTGCGACCATGCTGAAGAGGGACCTGGTGCCACGAGTGGCCCGGTGGTGGATGGCTTTGCAGGAATACGACATGGAGTTGGAGTATCGTCCTGGAGCCAAAATGCAGCATGTAGACGCATTGAGCAGGAACCCAGTGAATGTGAATCTGGTAAGCTTGTCTCATGATGATTGGTTCTTGACTGTGCAGTTACAGGATGACAAGGCGCAGGCGATAGTCGCAGCATTAGCTGAGAATACAGCAGACAAGGGCCTCAAGGCGGATTATGTGGTGCAAGATGGCAGACTGTATCGAAAGACCCAGGTGGGGAAGAGGCTGTACGTGCACAGCAATGGCAAGGTTTAACCTATTGCGTAAGCATCACGATGAGGCTGGTCATCCAGGATATGAGAGGTGCTTGAAGTTCCTCAAGGAGACTTACTGGTTTCCGAGGATGGGACGTTTTGTGCGTAAGTACGTAGAGGCATGTCTCAGGTGTGCATTCAGCAAGGGTGACTATGGGCGGCGGGAAGGCGTCCTGCATCCCATTAGGAAACCCTCTGTGCCCTTGGACACGGTGCATGTGGATCACCTTGGCCCTTTTGCAAGGAGTGCAAAAGGTCACAGCTATGTGCTGATGGCGGTGGATTCCTTCACTAAGTTCACTTGGGCGAAGGCTACCCGGACTCTACGTTCGGCAGAAGCCATTGAGAAATTGAGAGAGATATTTGGCGAGTTTGGATATCCAAGGAGACTGATCTCCGATCGGGGACTGGCGTTTACCAGCAAGGCGTTTGCTGAGTTTCTGGCGGAACGAGGTGTGCGACATGTCCTCAATGCTATAGCAACACCTCGGGCGAATGGTCAGGTAGAGAGGCAGAATCGCACTATCCTGAGTGCGATTGGTGCCAGCACAGACTGTGAGACCCGATGGGATGAGAAACTGAGTGAGATTGTGTGGGGAATGAACCAATGAACCGTTGTGTTAATGCGATCACTGGGTTCTCCCCAGCACAGCTCATGTTTACTCACCAAGTGGGTGCTGTGGCGGATTTGTCTGGTGGAGTGCAGGCGGCAGAGGCGGCCGAAAGGGGTGAAACCCTTGTGGATATACGGCAAGCTGTCAAAAGGCGAAGGGACAGGGCGATGGAGAACCTGACCAAGGCGGAGTTGGCGATGAAAGCGCGCTATGACCGAAGGCGTAAGGTCGCAACCAAGTACAAGGTAGGAGACTTGGTGTTATGGCGAGAGGCGAACACGTGTTCTGGCGAAAAAGGGGTGAACCGCAAATTACTGAACAAGTATGGTGGTCCCTATAGAGTTTCCAAGGTGTTGGGGAACGACCGGTACCAGGTGAGTACTGTAAAAGGCATACGCGGGTACCGGAACTTCACAGCAACTGTGGCTGTGGATTCTCTCAGGCGATATCATAGTACTGCTCCGGGCGATGAGCAATAAGACTATGATAGCGACGGCAATGAGGCCGTTGATGATCGACAGGATCTGATTGAGAGCTAAGCAATTAATGAGGGCACCTAACTATTCTCATTATATCTGGCATCCTATAAAGATCATGTAATTCACTGTTAAGCAGTCTTCTCCATTCACCTGTCTTCAAATCTCTTTGGTCCAAAAATGTTCCTAAGAACTTTATTCTCAAATGCTTGTAATCTCCTTTCCTCCCTTAAAGTAAGAGCCCATGTTTTGCATCCATATAATATAACTGGGCGAATAATAGTTTCATATATTTTCAGTTTAACGTTTTTTGAAAGGAGTAGGGAAGTCAAGTGTCTCTGTAATGCATAATAGCACGCATTTCCAGAATTGTGCCTATGTTTAATTTCCTTGTGCATCTCATTCCTGTTTGTGATTCTTGTTCTTAGGTATTTGAATTCAGCCAATACCTCAAAATTTCCCTCATTTGTTATTAGCTGTCCATTTTCATTATATAATGTATTTCTGTGTGTGACCATATATTTAGTTTTATTGATATTTACTTCCAGTCCCAATTTCTTAGTGTTAATCAGTAGTATGAGCGTGTTGGCCTTTAGTATCTCCTCACTATCACCAACAGTACATCAGCATAAACTAACAGCTTATTGATACCATTGAGTTATAGACCTTCTTCATCCTCTGAAGATTTGATGGCATGCTCTAGTACAAAATTAAATAGTAGAGGAGATATTGCATCTCCTTGCTACAACCCATTGCGTATTTCAAAAGTATCTGAAAACTGTTTGCCTACATGCACCCTACTCTTTGTGCCATTTAGACACATTCGTGTAAGTCTAATTTTTAGGAATTCCGAACTCTAGGAGGATACTATATAACTTCTCCCTCTTAATTGAATCGTATGCCTTTTTGAAATCTATGTATAGTTGATGTACAGTACCATTACATTCCCCATTTCTTTTCTAAAATCTGTCTTAAGCTAAAAATCTGATCTGTTGTAGACCAGTTTCTTCTAAATTCACATTGATGATCTCTTAGAATGTCATCAATATAAGGAGTAAGTCTGCTTACTAATATATTTGTTAGAATTTTGTACGAAGTTGAAAGTAATGAGATGCCCCTATATTTGTTGCCATCAGTTTTATCCCCTTTCTTATAAATTGGCACGATAATCAATTCTTTCCTTTCATCTTGAAGAACTTCTTTATCCCAAAATATATTAAGCAACTGGTGTATTTTGTCCATCAATTTTTCTCCACCTGATTGTATCAGTTCTGCTGGGTCTCATCTGAACCTGATTCTTTATACAGTTTCAATTTTTCTATCGCAATTTTGAACCTCTAACGCACTTGGCTCTACGATTAAGCATTTCTGCTGTCTGTAAATTATCCTCTTCAATATCCTGTTCTGTATGTACATTTAATAGTTAATTAAAGTAACTTTTCAATCTATTTAATATACTCCTGGAATCTGCAATCATATCCCCATTTTCATTCCTGATTATGTTTGTTTTAGCCTGAAACCCTATCTTCTGTATCCTGATTCCCTGATATAATTCTATAATGTTCCTATTTTTTGCATTTATTTCAAGATCATTAATCTTCTCTCTCGAATATTCCCTCTTTTTACTCTTTAGTAACCTCGTGGTTTCCTGTCTAACACCCAATTGCTCCAAATTTACCTCATTTATCCATTTCATTTTGCCTTCTTTTCTTTACAATGTTGACACATTCCTCATCAAACCATTTCTTGTTTTGCCTCTTTTTAAAGTAACCAATGCTTTCTGCTGCTGACAATGTAATAGTATCTCTTATAGCCTCCCATTCTTTATTTATATCAGTTTCTTCTTTCTTTGTCATGTGAAGATTTCAAATCTATTAGCTATTTTTAATTTGGTATTCTTGCCGAATTTCATCATTTTTCAAGTTTTTTTAATCAAATTTTTCAGAATCATCTTTAGTGTTTGTTCCTCTCATAAGCGATAGCCATTTTCTTGAAATTCACCCTGACCAGATGATGATCTGAATTGCAGTCTGTCCCTCTAACTGATCTAACATCGATGATGCTACTGTGCCAGCGTTTGTCCACTAATACGTGATCTATTTGGTTTCGAGTTTTGCCATCTGGAGACATCCAGGTGTATTTATGAATAACCTTATACTGAAAGGTTGTGCTCTTAACAATGAGATTCTTTGATGTGAAAAAGGTTACTAATCTAACCCCATTTTCGTTACTATCATGATGATTGAATTTGCCTATTGTTGGTTTGAAAATATCTTGCTGTCCCACTTTTCCATTAAAATCTCCTAAGAAAATACACATTCTAATTCTTCATACAACTCTCATCCTTGATCTTATCATCTTCTGTGGGAGCATGTATATTTACGATTATAAAATCATGCCATTTACCCTTTAGAATTATGTATATGGTTTGGACTTAATTGGAAATGTTGGTAACACTGATTTGAGAGCAATCTAACGGATGTTACATGAAGCATTTGGGCATCAAGAACTCTATATACAATATTCGCATAATTATATAAATATTTAAACATGTTAAGAAATGTTTATAAAATGGATCCAAAAATGTTTAATATAGTATGAAAAATTATTATAAATGGCAAAAAGTAGGTAACCTCAACCAAATTTTCTAACAAATAAAACCTAAAATGTTAAAAATAATGGTTAATCTTAAAATACAACACATATATGGGACATTCCATATGAAATTGGCAAAGCAATTATGAAAATTGAACTAACATCTTTGAAAGTTTGAAATTTTTTTGTATAGTGAAACTTTATGATTAATGAATATCTGAACCGAATTTCAGGTCTTCGTTTGATGTAATTAAAGAGTAATAGAGCTGTCAATTTATTGCATTGTTTTAGAAAGTCTCTTTTTTGAAATAAATTTTTTAAAGTACAACTACTCCCTCAAGTTGAAAAGATAGTCACATTATAGATTATTTTATGCTCTATCGCTTGATAACACACAACAACAAAGAATTACTCGCAGACTCGAAATGTACGAGGGCGGATCGGAAAGTAACGCACAATAATTTTTTTCTGCCTTGGTATTGCAGCTAGAATGTTGAAATTTCACAGAGATATAGTTTGAAGTTTTCACTACAGATGGTATTTTTTTCTTAGGTGCACCTCTTGCGAGAGAAGCTTGAACTATGCAACAAAGATGGCATGCATGCTACAGTCGTCCACCTGTGAGGAACAGAGAAGTGTTGTTCGATTTTTGTAGGCCAAAGGGCATAAACCCAGTGAAATTCAAGGGACATGTGTGGTGTTAATGGGGATGATTGTATGGACCGTAGCAATGTCTCCAGGTGGTGCACATTCTTCCAAGAGGGACGCGTGAACCTTAGTGATTCGCCACGCTCCGGCCGGCCGACAACAGCAGCAATCCTGCAGAATGTCAGAGGCATTGAGGCAGCAATTCTGAACGACCGGCGTGTGCAACTGCGAGCCTTATCGCAGAAGTTCAACATTTCCTATGGTGCGGTGTACGATATTGTTCATGAAAATTTGAAATTCCGTAAAGTTAGTGCTCGCTGGGTGCCTAAGAACCTGACAGACGACCACAAGGGCCAGCGAATGATGGCAAGCTTGGACCACTTAACGCGGTACACCGCACAAGGACATGACTTTCTGGAAGGAATCGTCACAGGTGATAAGTCGTGGGCATACCACTACACGCCCGAAACAAAGCAGGCATCAATGGAGTGGAAACATGCTGGTTCCCCAGTAAAGAAAAAATTCAAAGTGACTCAATCTGCCAGGAAAGTGCTTGTGACAGTGTTCTGGGATATGCATGGTGTTTTATTGGTGGACTTTGCTGAACACGGGACCACTGTGAATGCTGCGGCGTACATTAAAACTTTGGTGAAGTTGCGTCGTGCCATTCGTGACAAACGTCACAACATTAACGTTAAACTTCTTCATGACAATGCTCGCCCCCATGTTGCTGCTGTCGTTCGTCAGAAAATCGCCGAATTTGGTTGGGAGGTGCTCCAGCATCCACCATACAGTCCGGATCTTGCACCATCGGACTTTCATCTGTTTGGTCCCATGAAGAAATTCCTGGCCGGCAAACACTTTGAGACAGATGTGGAAGTGAAATCAGCAGTGCACAGATGGCTACACTCCAACCAAATGGACTTCTACGAACAGGGCATATTGAAACTGGTAACACGATGGGAAAAATGTGTTGAGAAAGTTGGTGACTATGTCGAAAAGTAGGTAAAAGATGTAAGTTCATTTGTGATTTTTTCCCTTTTTTTTACTATTAAACTTTTAAAAAAAAATTATTGTGCGTTACTTTCCGATCCGCCCTCGTATCAGTAACTATGTTTTCGGATTCGCAGAAGACGAAAATGATATTAGTTATTTCGAATCACCTAACAGAAGTCAGATATTTTCACCACAAGCTATAGCAGAAGTGCTCGATTCCGTGAGAGCCACAGGCGCTATTGTATCTCAAACTGGTTTTCTTCCGCATGGTTTTATCACTCTTAGGGGTTGTTAAACTCTCAGGAATGCTCGTTATACTGAATTTCCTGACTGCCACTGTCAAATACGTGAAATAGTGTCTTGTAATACCTTGTTCTATGAAGTTCATCTTATATTACGAGTTAATCACTGTGATTGTGAGGTGTCGATCTATGCATTATTGTTTATCATTATGGAGAAATTAAATTAAAACAATCTACTTTAAAATATTATAATACATAAATTTTAGTGTTTTCATAATTTTGCAATGTCTTGCCACTGTAAGAATTCTCCTAATTTATTCTGTTACATATGCGGACAGTGTAGTACAAAATCTCAGTGCAGAACTATCACTCCACTAGTTATAAAGGCGTACAATATATATTTCGAAAACTATAGTAAATTTGGAGAAACTGATATATATTGGGCCCTGAATTCTTGCTGTACAAACTACCAAAGAACTTTAATAGGGTGGTTAAAAGGGTCACATTCGTGCATACCATTTGCCATTCCAATGTTGTGGAGGGAGCCTACGGATCACATCACTCACTATTATTTCTGTATGGTCAATATATCTGGTTTCACTTAAAAAAAAAAACAAGCAGTCTATTCAGTATCCAAATTTGCAGTCAGCCATGTGACCTGTTAAACATAGTGATTCTTTGCCAATTCCAAAATTCCTGAAAAATGGACTTTGGAGGAAGAAAATATATCTCCTTGCTCTAGTTCCTCTACTGATGATGGATCATCCCTATGTGATCCTGACTTCAATGTATCTCAAGAACTACATTTGATATCACAAGCTGAATTAAATGATCTTGTAAGAGACTTGAAACTACATGAACAATTGACAGAGATTTTATCATCTCGACTTCAGGAATGGAACTTATTACAGTCTGGCACAAAAATCACTTACAGAAAACGGGAATTAAACCTGTCGTCACTCTTCACAGAAAATGAACAGTTGCAAATTAATGAGTCATATTTTTACATCTTACCTCATATCTTGTGTTTCTTTAAACACGGGGACTAGTTTTCAAAAGAAGGATCTCTCTCATTTTCAACAGACATTCCCATATTTAACTATGAATGAACAGTTGGTTTACTACTATGATATTAATGGGCTTATGTTTGAATTGGGAAGAGAACATAATCCTCAGGAATGGCATCTCTTCAGACTCGTCAAAATTGAGTTTAAAGGCCATTCTTTTAGCATTACAGGAATGTATATCCGTCTGTGCCAGTTGCCTATTCCATTATTATGAAGGAAACGTACAACAGTATGAGAAAAATTTTTAAGGTTTTGAATTATCCACAACATGGTTGGCAGATTTGGGCAGATGGGGTTGATGAAAAACTTTGTATAGGCAATAGACAAATTAGGCAGGCTTTCCCATATTTAAGAGCAAAATTTCAAAGGTTGGTTGAGGCTAAACTAAAAGAAGGCATTTTCATAGTTCCTCAAATATGCAATATCGTTGATGATGTATTCGAGAGGACTGACATTACAGTTGAGAAAAATGCCAGGCTCGCCTTCAAATCAGTATGTGTGAATTTTCTGGGAAACTATAGAGCAGAAAATTACATAGACTTACTGGAAGACTCGTTGAGGGCTTACAAATTAATGGGATGCAGTATGTCCCTTAAGGTATATTTCCTGCATTCACACTCAGATTTTTTTTTTCCACCGAAGTTTGGGTGGCATCAGTGATGAACATGGCAAAGAGTTCCACCAAGACGTTTTAGAAATGGAAAGGCATTACAAAGGGAAATCAGTGATCAACATGCTTGCTGATTACTGCTGGCAACTTATCACATATGTTTTGAAGCTATTTTATTGGCGTAAGTCATCCAGGAAGAAGTTTTGAAAGGTGAGATTTTTGCTACAGTTTAATTATGTGTTGTAATGTAAATACGTATTTATCCTTCTTAGAAAAAAAATATTTTAACTTTTTGGAATTGATATGATTTGGTTGTACATAGATCAATTGCTTCTAGCACTATTATTGCAAACAAAATTGAATCTAAGTGCAGATAGGCAATAATATGCGTAATAGAATAAAAAAATTCAACACGTCCTCGCAAGAAACTATTAGGTGATAGAGAAAAACAGACTTCAAAATCAATGCATGCTAATCAACTAAAATCACCTATTTTCATTTCTGCGAGTGTCAAAAAGTTGAAATTTGTTGTTGTGTGTAATTAGTATGTTAATATTTATGTAAATGCAATTGACCTTTTCAACCAAAAATTTTATGAAATTAAAAAATATGTGATTATTGCCTGTTGACCAGTTAATTGTTTGTAATTAGTATTAAAGTGGTTAGATGAAAGGAAACTAACAGAAATAATTATTATTTTCCCTAAAATCTCCTATGTATAGACTGCCTGCAATATCTTTCACATAAGTAAAGATCGCTCACTTGTAGAAACAATGACGAGCTACTTGGTAATTGTCCTTTGTGCACTACCAAACATTTTTATTGTTATTATCATCATTACTATTATTATATCATCGTAGACTAGTGGTTACTATGCATACCCGTGATTCTGAGGTTTGTGGGTTCAAACTCGATAGGAACCAATGGAATTTAAAGGGTGTAACAATTCTGAATGTAGGATTTCTCTAGAAGGAAAGAAATCCGTGAGTCTCATGTCGTAGATTTACAGTACGTAGAAGAACCTCACGCTTGAAATAAATTGCTACATAATGACCTGACATGTTAGCGAGCATCATTAAATGTAACAATCTTTATGATGATCTTGAAGAGATTTTCAGGCTGTAGGCTGTGGTCGTGAGGCTTATAGTTCCCTGACATTTTGCCAGAGACTGCATCAATACAGTAACAATCTTTATTGATATCTCTAGTTGGTGGTTAATTTTGTGCTGATTTTGGCTAATGTATAATTAGTTTAAATTACTTAGTACCTACAAATTAAAGCTATTAAAAATTATTTTCTAGACAGAAGTTTTGTTCTGTATTGTAAAATTTTGTACTTGTGCACTAGCCTACGCCAACATCTGATGTTGAATATTGCAGGGAATGTTAAGCTAACGATAAATTTTTATAACAATTTTCATGCTGTTACAAGTAATATTTAAAAGGTATAAATATATTTTATTGGGTTGGCATCACTTACTTATCTTGCATCCCCAACTCATGACATATCAAAGATATTAAAATGCATGATATGTCGATATAAGCTAAACTATTATCATAGTTATGGCTGAAGATGAACATGACTGTGTTTGAAATCGTGATATCATGGAAGCATGAATCCTATGAGGTGAGTTGTTTAAACAAAATGTTCTCCGATGAATTTTAATGATTATACCTCATAATGTTTACTTCCCAACATTAATTTAATATATATTATCATAGTGTTTAATTTAATGCTAAAACTTCCCATTATTCTCCTCTTATAACACAAAATGTATCTCTCTACAATTATTCCAGATACATTGAAGAAATTGTTAAATTATATATTAACACATATTGTTAATAACTATTATATATACGTGTATATATATAATTAAGTATAATTATGTGTACACTAATAAAATAAAACACTGAAATATGCAAATTCATTAATTAAAAGCAATAGAAATGTATTTTAAATTTGAATGTAACACTTAAAAGAACAGGTGCACTAAACACACGCACTGATTTAAATCTAACATTTTCCTATACTATTATTTTAACACAGTTCCAAAAATGGATCATATTATAATGATATTTCGAAAAGAAAAATTAATGTCTGAACCAGGAATCGAACCATGGACCTCTAGTTCTCCAGACTAGTGTGCAGCCCACTACACCATTCCAGACCTGGCACGACCATTAACAATTCTTTCCACATATACAAATCTATAATTCTCATTTTGTCCGCTGTCAGGTAGGTGTCACTATCATCGCCAACAGCCGGCTTTGTTTGGAAGTATCTATATCTGAGATTTTTACACCACCACTTTTATAAGCAGTAAACAATATTATTTAACATTTTCCAATACTGTTATTTTAACACAGTTCCAATAATGGGTCATATTATAATGATATTGTGAAAAGAAAAATTAATGTTTGAACCAGGAATCGCACTGTGGACCTTTAGCTCTCCAGACTATTACTGGAACTGTGTTAAAATAACAGTATTGGAAAATGTTAAATAACATAGTGTATGTTACATGAAAAGTTATACCACTTGGAAGAGTTAACTGTATCTACAAATATACTTTTTATCCATTTTAGGGGCTCAAACAATGTGAAATAGATTTCAATCAATTTTGCATTTTACGAGCCCCTAAAATTGCCTTTTAAAATTAAATTTCAATAATAAATTTTCCAGTTCAGTATTGCCAGGTGTCTGGAAATTTTCAGAGATCTTATGAATTATATCAGAGCATTGAAATATCGTAAAATCATGATTATAATTTTACTTTGCTGTAAATAATTAATTACTATAGTTAATTAACTTCACTACTTTTACAATTTCATAATTATTATATATATTTTGCTGTTAAAACACAACTGAAATGTGATTGCAGCACAATGGTACAGAAATAGAGGGAGCCAAATTCCAGTATTTAGGAAGCATGATAACAAAAACAGGAGGATCAGAGGAAGATATTATGGCTAGAATTAGAAAATCAAAAGCTCTATTCTCACAATTGTCACCCATATGGATGCCTAAAGAAATCTCAACTATTGTCTGTCCAGCCTAAGAAACACACTTTGACATTTAACTTATGAATGTATTACTCCATGCAGCATGCAAACTCTCGCAACTCTTTGTTACAAACCAATAAATTAATGCACAACAATAGTTTTAATTTATAATTTTGCAGCTTGTATTAACATATACGATGGTATGTTGAAAACTAATTACATTATAATTGTTAATATTAAACAAATTAATTCAAATCATGCACTTAAATTAACATAACTGTATTTGAAGAGAAAATATTTTTGCCCAGACTGAGACTCAAACCCGGGACCTTAGGCTTTGCATACCAATGCTCTACCAACTGAGCTACCAGGGCGAGTTCCAATCTAGATTCAAATTTTCTCTTATATCGATTGTAATTCCCACGCACCAAATGCTTAAAGCCTTGGCTTATATCTATGCAAATGGCAGATTCTTAGTTAAGAAGACATTTATCGGGAATTTAGACACTACTTTAAAAGACAGTAGGGTTTCTATTGATGTTTTTATTATCGATTTAAGACTTCTCACTGAAGGATAAATTGAATTTAAAGTTATTAAATTAACACTTCTCACTGAAGGATAAATTAATAATAAAATCATCAATATAAGCCCTACTGGCTTTTAAAAGTAGTGTTTAAATTTCCAATAAATGTCTTCTTAATTAAGAAGCTGCCATTTGCATAGATAGAAGCCAAGGCTTCAAGCATTTGGTGTGTGGGAATTACAACTTATATAAGAGAAAAATTTGCATCTAGATTGGAACTCACCCTGGTAGCTCAATTGGTTGAGCATTGGTATGGAAAGCCAAAGTTGCCGGGTTCGAGTCTCTGTCTAGACAAAAATTATTCTCTTCAAATTCAGTTTATCGTTCAGTGAGGAGTGTTAAATTAATAATAGAAACATCAATAGAAGCCTTATTGGCTTTTAAAAGTAGTGTTTAAATTTCCAATAAATGTCTTCTAATCTAAGATGCTGCCATTTGCATAGATAGAAGCCAAGGCTTCAAGTATTTGGTGTGTGGAAATTACAACGTATATAAGAGAAAAATATGCTTCTAGATTGGAACTTGCCCTGGTAGCTCAATTGGTTGAGCATTGGTATGGAATGCCAAAGGTCCCGGGTTCGAGTCTCTGTCTAGGCAAAAATTGTTCTCTTCAAATTCAGTTTATTGTTCAGTGAGGAGTGTTAAATTAATAATAGAAACATCAATAGAAGCCTTACTGGTTTTAAAAGTAGTGTTTAAATTCTCAATAAATGTCTTCTTATCTAAGATGCTGCCATTTGCATAGATAGGCCAAGGCTTCAAGCATTTGGTGTGTGGGAATTACAACGTATATAAGAGAAAAATATGCATCTAGATTGAAACTCGCCACGGTAGCTCAGTTGGTAGAGCATTGGTACAGAAAGCCAAAGGTCCCAGGTTCAAGTCTCGGTCTGGGCAAAAATTGTTCTCTTCAAATTCAATTTATCCTTCAGTGAGATGTGTTAAATTAATAATAAAAATATTAACATAACAGTACTTACAGTAATAAAATAAAAAACCTATGCATCTTGTAATGAACTGCACACTTTATAAAAATGTAAACCACTCTTAAAACAGGTTTAGGCCTTTTCCTCTTTTTGTTGGGAGTTTTGATACTACCAGTTTCTTTTAATTTCCTGCGAATATGTACAGCCTTTGAAATAATTGTTGATGCATAGGCAATTTTCAAGTCCCACAGCAAAGCCACTGTGCATGACCAGAGGTCAGCTGTTTGGTTCAGAAGTATACAACTATTCGAGAAACAGCCTTTGAAATAATTGTTGATGCATAGGCAATTTTCAAGTCCCACAGCAAAGCCACTGTGCATGACCAGAGGTCAGCTGTTTGGTTCAGAAGTATACAACTATTCGAGAAACTAAAATCTGTTCTATTTCGTTGTGTGCCGTGCAATGGAAAATAATTTTACGTATGTAAGTAGTGTGGTAAATGTTGTAAATAAAACAAAGCAAAAAAATAAAACAAAACAATGAAAATTAATTGAGATAAGGACGAGAGTACAAAAAATAGCATGACAGCAGGATCGAACATGCAACCTCTTGCATGGGAAATATAAGCTCCCTCCACAAGACCACAACCGTTCCCGGCTAGAAACTGTCTGTATGAAGTGATGCAATACTCCAGGTCTCAACATGTAAAATGAAATTATATATTAACATGCCTTAATTTAAATTAATCAAATGCATTTTACATTAGTAGTGGAAATAAACAATCTTGTTTTGCCTTGTGTTTTTTAAACAAAGTAACGAGATTTTACAATCGTTATTCATTATATATATATATATATATATATATATATATATATATATATATATATATATATGTGCATGTGAGCTGTTTCCTTTAATTAATTAATTTCCCTATATATACAAATTTATTTATATAAAGTAGCCTGATAATGTGTAGGCATTATAAAAATGACGTTATTAAAAAATTCCTGACCAGGATCGAAGCTGGGCTAGCATCGTCGCATGAAAGCATCTTACCTATTGCTCTACTGAAGCGAACGATACAAATACTGCATCAGAAGTAAGCGCTAATTTACTATTGATTGGTTTAAGAGACCATTACTTGCTATAAGTCATCTGATAACTCTCTTAACTTAGAAATTCAATTAATAAATTTATTTATATTTGAAAAGAAAAATATGATTTGTCCATCAGTAAGATGTTTAAAAATGAATAATATTAACAATAAATTTATTTGTTGAAATTCTTTCAGTAACGATTGGTATAAATCTATGATTGGTCCCTTATGCCGCCGGATTTGACCTCAAAGGAGACAGCACATGTAACAACTTACTACTGTGAATTGCTCTTCAAAACTTTTAACTTTCCATCATCAAGAGTTGCGCCATCATTTTTTTCAAAGGCTGTACAACACTACTCTCCAACATACCTGTATATTCTGCAGTCATTTTAACTATATTGTTTACTACAGTGCCAGGATTATCCTCTATAAATTTACAAAATACATTTAATGCCATCTGTTTTACACCACTCTTTATCAATTTCCCTTTAGAGTGCTTTTTATAATTTTTATCACTGAGTTAAGTTACTATATACTGTATGACAGCCGCTATTTTGTAACAGACATTCAACTTCCTCTCAAGAATTGTTCAGTTTCAAATAAATGTAAATTTTTAATTACTCTCCGACCTTCAAAAAAAAACATGGTGTATACTGCATTCTGATCAACTATAGTTAACATAAATAGCTTTAAATGCATAATTATATTAATCAAGTATATGATCTATTTTTTCTCTTCTGCTGAACTGTGCTTTAGCCATGAATGAATCGCAGTAACTGCAGCAGTCATGTTCTTCATTTATTTTCCTCAAGTGTGTTTCTTAGGTTGGACAGACTATAGAACTAAATAAAGACAATATGAAAAAATATTGCTATATGGGTGACACTTTGAAAGGAAGAATTATTCCATTATATAAAAAATTGCAAGTACATATAAATAGATGCCCGACATTTATTTTGAATCTGGTGGCCAAAAACCATATCAAATGAATTATGAAAGAAAACATCACAGGATAAAATCTGGAAGGAGATTAAATATGGAAAATGGAAATGGATTGGATAACTCTCAGAAGAGAACTAGACAGTGTGCCAAAGAGTGATCTGGGATGGAATCCACAGGGATTGCCTAGAAAAAGAAAAATTATATGGCTCAGCACTGTAATAACAGAAATTTGACAAGGAAAATGTTGCAACGAAGTTCAGGAATTTGGCGAAAAGCAGAGTCCAATGGCATGCTTTTAAAGGCCTTATGCTTCCAAAAGAAGTGACAGGAACTACCTCTACTACTACTATATACTTTTAAAGCCTGAAGTAATATTTTTAGAATCTATTTTACAGTTTTTATAGCCCAATTTTAGCACCTAGATCCACATCTCTTAGAACCTAAAACTCCAAGATCTAGATGTAAAATTCACCACAAATTTTCTGAAATAATGAATAAATTTATACAGTAAAATGGGGCAACTTAGGCCATTTGCGCATGTGTATATATATATATATATATAATATATATATATATATATATATATATATATATATATACTTATCTGGGCTTCCCTCTTTTTTTGGCTTTGTTTTGAACTCTGTAGTCATTTCTTTTTGTGTGTAGCTATACCACTAAGTATGCACTGAGTTTTAGTACACGTAGAGCATATTATCAAGCTGTTTTGAAAATAAATATTAATCATCCAAAGTTACCCCATTTTATATAGTACCAACATTTTTAGATTTGATTCAGAGCGAGTATTAGAAAATATTTATTTACAATACAAGGATTAAAAGTGAATTTATATGGTTTATTTCAATAAAAAATAACAATGGGAAGTAACACTGTGAGTTAATTCACAATTTATAAATCACAGAGTTTTATGAGGTGAGATGTAAAAATATCGGATTTCTTTATATGAATTATATGTATGAGTCATGTTTATGGTCAAAACATAACAGAGGCCAGAAATTAAAAATTCATGAAACACTATCAATCCTTGCAACATACATAATTTTATTCCATATTATGTCATACTAATCCTTGCAACATACATAATTTTATTCCATATTATGTCATACTTCAATTACAATTAAAAAATTAACCTCCAAAATAGGTACGGAATGAATTTTTCACATGAAATATTAAAGTTATTAGGCCTGTTTCAAATCAACATATCTATGTTGTATTTACTATGTAATTTAACAATGAACAAATGAAGATTGATTAAATCACTATAGATAATTGACAAAATGAAATGAAAACTGTATCATGACTGTTAAAAATACATTTTATGTAACATGAAATCCTTTGAACTTTATAGGAATTAATGCTATGAGGTATAATTACACCGACAAACTGCAGGAACTGATTCTTGACAGTAAATTGAGGAAAAAATGTTCTATGAATAAGTGTCCATAAATGCATCGTTGCCACGGTAGATGGCATTATTCTCTCAGTCCTGTTGCATAGTCTGCTAGATCACCGGATTTAAACCTCCTGGATTTTTACCTCTGGGGGCATCTGAAAAGTATTGTGTATGCTGAACCAGCTCCTGATGTGCATACTCTTCAACAGTGTGTCCACGTCGCCTGTGACACTATTCGGAGAGAGGCCAGAACATGGGAAAGAGTGAGGCAATCCATGATACGACATGTGAACGAATGCATTGCATCCCATAGAGGCCACGTTGAACATCTGTTGTGACATGGATGTCATTATGCTATGTACTGTGTGCCGGGACAATTTGTTGTCGTTGCATGCACAACTTTCATTTCTGGACACATGTTTATAGGACCTTTTTTCCTTCATTTCCAGTCAGGAATCAGTGCCTGAAGTTTGTCAGTGTAATTACCGTTCACAGTGTATATTAAATTTAAGAAATATTTTATCACCTTACCTTATACTCCACCTTCTAATTAGAACGGTTTTGGATCCATCTTCAGAAATTTCACAACCATTGCTTTGACATATTGAAGTACTGCTTCTCACGTCCGTCTTCAGTAATTTCATGACCATTCTTTTCTCATATTGAAATACTGCTTCTCATGGTGAGAAGTGGTACTTCAATACAACAGAACAAAGGTTTTAAATTAGTGAAGACAGAACAAACAAGGTTCCAAAACTGATCTAGTTAGAAGGTGGACTAAGAGGAGATGTGATAAAATTATTCTTAAATTTAATGAAATCCTTTGTTTTTTGTTAGCCTTCTAATGAACTTGTTATTTATTTCCATATAATTAAGTAGAGTACCTATCCTTATGTAATATTAAAATTATTAATGAAGTTTGACATGATTTATTCATATGTTGTTGAAATTTGCAACAATTTTTGTGAACATTATGAGGAACACTCAGAAAATTTTTAGATACACACCAATTAAGTACTATAACTGAAATTTTACCATCACATTTTTTCAAAGTACTCTCCCTAAGCATCTATGCACTGTCGCATCCTTCTGAACCACAACTGGAAGCACTGGCACCGTCACTTTAATCCAGAGCACAGAGCTCCCTTTGGTTTGCTGCAACCACATCTTTAGGGGTTGAAAATTGTTTCCCACCCAGTCGGGCCTTCACCATAGGGAACAAGAAGAAGTCACAGGGTGTCAGGTCTGGACTGTAAGAAGGATGGGTCAACAGCTGCACAGGAGTCCCCCCTGAGAAAATTCATTGCCAAATGGGTGGTGTGGGCAGAGGCATTGTCGTGGTGCCACAGGATGCCCCTCAGTCCAGCTCTTGGGTGCTTTTCTCGCAATTTTGGAATACCTGTGGGAGGGCAACTGTGGCGTACCACTGTGCAGTCACTGTCCTTTGATGCTCAAGTGGTATTGATGCTACAACCACCTGTAGCAAAGAAAGTGAGCACCATTTTCTTCCCAATACTTTTTGCTCTTTCCACTTTGACAGGTCGATTATCATCAGGAAAGGCCCATACCGGCGACTGATTCTTTGTTTCTGAATCATATTGGTAAATCCAGGTCTTGTCACCTGTAATGATCTCAGAAATATGGTGAGAGTTCCAATTGTTGAATCTCTGAAGCATTTTACAGTACCATTCCACTCAAGTGACCGTTTGACCTTCAGTGAGACTGTGTGGTATCCAACGAGATGACACCTTCGCTGCTGAGCCTAAGATAGCTGTGCAGAATTTTTGCAACACTCCCCGATCCAATCCTTAGGGATGCCTCAATGTCTTCACAAGTTACACAGGCATCTTCTCGCACCATCTTCTCAACAACATTGATGTTTTCTTCAGTCACTGCCGTCAACGGTTGCTCACTTCTCTCTTCATCTTCAAGAGAGGTTCTACCCCTCTTAAATTCTACAAACCAATTGAAAACTGGGGCACGGGAAGGAGCAAGGTCCCTAAAAGCCTGTATAAGTCTTTCAAGTGATTGCGCCTGGTTTAAGCCACTTTTAAAATAATAGAATATCATTGCTCGAAAATGTTCTTGCTGTGGTACCATGCTGTAGACTGAGAGTTTTTTCACCCCTTACCATTTGACCCATAGCTGCTAAGGGATGAGGGGTGCAGGTGGGCGGAAACTATGTCAGCTGACTAACAAAGGACCTCCCAACACGCTGCTGGCACTGTTATATTTCTATCATAAACAGCATAGTCAGATCTAAAAACTTTCTGAGTGATCCTTGTACAGTAAATTATATTGTAATGTTCCATTTTCTGGCCATTCTATAAGACTGTGTAATACTGAAATGTATGAAATAAGTATAATTTTGTTCCCCAGTATAAGGTTACAACTGGATAATTTAGTCAGATGATGAAATAATATTTCAGTTTTCCCCAATTGAATATAAATATTTATTTACTCAATGCCATTTTGGCCTAAATAGTCACAATGCTTGAAAATACATTTTTAATCAAAACAAAATGCTCAATGTCAATGTGGCAAAGACAGTCACAAACTTTGTAATGTTCTATTACACAGAAAATATTCAGTGCAATTTTTGCCAACTTAACACAATTCATGAACATTTTTCAAATGAAAATAATATATTGTAGCAGAATACTCAACGCAATTATATCCTGGATAGTCACAAACTTCAAAAATATACTGATAAACAGAAAATGTTCAAGCTGTTTTGGAAGAAAGTCGCAATCTCCCAAAAAAAAAAAAAAAAAAAATTAACATATGAAAATATCAAGAGTAATTATCGGCTATACTTACTTCACCTCACATTTTGCTCAAGTATGGGACGAGTTCTATATTATCCATTCTATCTCCTGATAAATTACCTAATAGTTCCATTTTCTATTCATTTTGAGAACAAAAGATGAAAATATACATAAAAAACCACAATCTTCACACTGTTGAAATTGTCACATTGATGCCGAGGTTACCATTGTCAGCAAACAGCTGTGCAATGCTTGTATCAAATACCAAGCAATCCGAATTCAATATAGCTGAAGAAACACCTTCATGAATAGATCGTGGTGTAGCCTCCCAGGTCAGACGACGTCTCTGCCCGTTCAACTCTAACCTATTAACATAAAGCACATGACATTTTATAGCGCTTAAACCCAGTTTGTTAAGTTATTAGGTATTATTTTTATTAAACAATGCTCATTAAATATCCAGAGAGTATGCTGCAGTATGATACAAGCTGGAACATTGCAGATTTGAGTCCAATTTGTGGTCTTATTTATAAAATGGCTTAAACCTTCTGGTAGCACCATGGCTTTGCAGTCGATTTAGCCTCTAAAGGAAATGAATACCAGACTAAATTCTGGAAGTAAAGGTGGCTATAATGAATGAGCAAACCCAGCTAACATCAGGTGCTTATTTTCTAGAAAGGTTTAAGACTTAATTCCTCTTACCCCAAGAGCCTATTAAGCCTGTAGTGGGATAAGTTTAACTTCAACAACTCTGATCATTAGCGTTACAATACAAATCTGGGCATGAAAGTGCCAACAAATTTTGCTCGGAGGCATCAGAGTTGCCTAATAAATAGAGTCCAGATTTGTATGTAATTACATATTTTTTCCTTGATATGTTCTTTCGTAATAACTGAAAATGTTGATGATTCACATAAATTTAGACCCTATACTCAAGTTTAATATTACATACTTTTTACATATTTTTCTCATTACTACATACTTGTCAGAATATAACATTTTTTTACATAAAATGGTCTTTAAAAGTAAGTTCACAAAATTTTTGTATACAGTGCTAGTACACAGGTAAAATTTCTGTATGATTTGTTCTCAACTCTGTTTGGAAGCTCATATGACTGACAGATCATAGTCATGTCACTATACTTTGTCTAGTCAAACCTGCTGACAAAAAATACCTCAAATTGAAACACAATGCAAACAAAAAAATGGAATATCCCACAATTAAACAAAATGCAAACCTTCATTAACCCGTTAGCGCCGACATCCATACGTGGTATAGACCCTCTCTTCTTCACTTATTGCCGACATCCATACGTGGTATAGACCCTCTCTTCTTCACTTATTGCCGACATCAATACGTGGTATAGACCCTCTCTTCTTCACTTATTGCCGACATCAATACGTGGTATAGACCCTCTCTTCTTCACTTATTGCCGACATCCATACGTGGTATAGACCCTCTCTTCTTCACTTATTGCCGACATCCATACGTGGTATAGACCCTCTCTTCTTCACTTATTGCCGACATCCATACGTGGTATAGACCCTCTCTTCTTCACTTATTGCCGACATCAATACGTGGTATAGACCCTCTCTTCTTCACTTATTGCCGACATCAATACGTGGTATAGACCCTCTCTTCTTCACTTATTGCCGACATCAATACGTGGTATAGACCCTCTCTTCTTCACTTATTGCCGACATCAATACGTGGTATAGACCCTCTCTTCTTCACTTATTGCCGACATCAATACGTGGTATAGACCCTCTCTTCTTCACTTATTGCCGACATCAATACGTGGTATAGACCCTCTCTTCTTCACTTATTGCCGACATCAATACGTGGTATAGACCCTCTCTTCTTCACTTATTGCCGACATCAATACGTGGTATAGACCCTCTCTTCTTCACTTATTGCCGACATCAATACGTGGTATAGACCCTCTCTTCTTCACTTATTGCCGACATCCAATCATACGTGGTATAGACCCTCTCTTCTTCACTTATTGCCGACATCAATACGTGGTATAGACCCTCTCTTCTTCACTTATTGCCGACATCAATACGTGGTATAGACCCTCTCTTCTTCACTTATTGCCGACATCAATACGTGGTATAGACCCTCTCTTCTTCACTTATTGCCGACATCAATACGTGGTATAGACCCTCTCTTCTTCACTTATTGCCGACATCAATACGTGGTATAGACCCTCTCTTCTTCACTTATTGCCGACATCAATACGTGGTATAGACCCTCTCTTCTTCACTTATTGCCGACATCAATACGTGGTATAGACCCTCTCTTCTTCACTTATTGCCGACATCAATACGTGGTATAGACCCTCTCTTCTTCACTTATTGCCGACATCAATACGTGGTATAGACCCTCTCTTCTTCACTTATTGCCGACATCAATACGTGGTATAGACCCTCTCTTCTTCACTTATTGCCGACATCCATACGTGGTATAGACCCTCTCTTCTTCACTTATTGCCGACATCCATACGTGGTATAGACCCTCTCTTCTTCACTTATTGCCGACATCAATACGTGGTATAGACCCTCTCTTCTTCACTTATTGCCGACATCAATACGTGGTATAGACCCTCTCTTCTTCACTTATTGCCGACATCAATACGTGGTATAGACCCTCTCTTCTTCACTTATTGCCGACATCCATACGTGGTATAGACCCTCTCTTCTTCACTTATTGCCGACATCAATACGTGGTATAGACCCTCTCTTCTTCACTTATTGCCGACATCCATACGTGGTATAGACCCTCTCTTCTTCACTTATTGCCGACATCTATACGTGGTATAGACCTATGCAGGCGTGTTTTCTTTTTGTTCTGGATCGTACATTTTTGAAGCTACAAATATATAATTTATTTGTGTTTAACGTAGAAATTATGAGCTTTCAGGACATATGAATAAAAATAATATTTGTTTAAAATTTAATTTCATATTATTTTTTTAAAAAATCAGATGAGATTAAAGTAATCGTAATTTTCTCTAAATGCGCGCGACCTATTCATTTGTTTATTTTACTGCTGTATATTCTTATATTTGCGTATGAACAATATAATTTTGAAGCCTAAGATCTTAGCTTTCTTTCCAAGTGTATGAATCAGCTGTGATCACATTTTGTGCATGTGGTATTGAGGTTGAAGTAGTTTCTTACTTCAACACTCGATGGCACACAGACCTAGCTTTGTGCTGCTTTCTGCAGGGCTTCTAATAAACTTATACACAATCTAATTTTTCAGGTCGATAAAATGATATACAAGCTATCGATTGATATATAAATCGACCTGTTTAGGGGAATACCTGATTTATTTTGCCTCTCTCAAATAGATGTTACTTACAAGGAATCAGTCTGAGGCGCGGTGTCGTGCGTTATATACGTAATTATGGCCAGTCATAACCTAAAAGACACTTCATCAGAAAAATTACCCGTAAAAGTGATAAATTGAAACCTCAAAGGAGGTGTGTTGTTTGTACTAAACATGGGAGAAGAAAGACATCTGTTTATTGCTGCCAGGAATGTGATGTAGGTCTGTGTATTGAAGAGTGTTTCGAGCTGTATCACACCAAGCTCAACTACTAAGGTTATGTGATTTTTTATTTCTAAAATTAATAGTACTAAAATAAGAGAAACTTATTTTTATGGTCTGTGTAGTTGTAAATAACTGCTGTAGAATTTTTATACGAATCCAAGCAATAATTCAGATTCTAAGTATAAACATTGCTAGTGCTTTGACACAAGATTGAGCTTGAGTTCACTCTTCTAAATATTCATTCTGATTTTGGTTATGTCAGCTGCTTTTGTATATAGAAGTTACAGATGAATCAGCACTATGCCCACACAATATATTTAGTGTCTCACAGAAAGAAACAGGGATGTCCAATGTGAGCAAATCAAATTATTTAGTAAAAATGTGTATCATGAGAGAGAAATTCAGATTTCAAAATTTTGTTTAATAGTTTATAAAGGCTACTGTACTCCATACGGTATGTATTAAATTTCTCATTTATTTCTGAGCTAACAAGTAAAAATTTCGTTCAAATCCATCAATATTTAAAAAAGTTATGATCGTTTATACAAATCAGTGTTCTAGGAATACTAAAATGTTAAAATGGCCTCCGCCCATGCAGTAGGAAAGCAAGTAAAAGGGTGCATCACTGACGGGTTAAGGATTTCTTGGAAAACTTTAACCTCAGTTATTTTTGGTATATTTAAAAATTGATTCAAATGATAGAAAACATTTTTCTCTTCCTCCCCCATCACCATGAGTAAGTGACAGTTTGAACAGTGTCTACTACAGTATTTCTAACTATACCAGGATAATCTAAACAGGGTGCTCCGTTACATCCTGATGTTGTTAAAGATAACTCTTTTAAAACTGAAGACACTTTAAGAATATAAAACAATGTTATTCACTGCTTTGATATTCTGGGGTGGAGTGAGGAATATCAGGATAGATTACAGATATGGTTCACAAAATTAAGTGTGGAATATTCTGATTTCGTTTGATCATTTTCAGTTTTTTGAAGTTTTGATTTAGTAGGCCTATATTGCTGTGATTAAATGTCAATAAACGCAGATGAAACTGGACTCGACTACCTCATTATCTGAAAAAAAAAAAAGAAAAAAAAAAGATCGGTTGTGGATAACTATCGATGATGCCTTTTACCACAAACAGTAAAACACCATTAATATTGAGGTAAGATGTCCAGACCAAAAATAATATAATTAAAATAACCTCAAAATATAACTTCCTAAAATTAAATAGTAAAATAGTGTTTGTTGTATGCCTATGCACATTGTAGTACACTATGCAACAAGTAATTGTTGAAGTGCAAGAAAACTGTGAGTACTGTACTTTGAGAGTTGTATATAAATAATTTGGACTGTTAAAAAATAAGTTAATTTATGTGAAAATAACTTTAAGGTTATATATTCCGCTCTGTTCTAATATGTCATTTTTGTTTTAGTAATATTAGGGTCTATATATCTTAATTTAGGTTCAGGACCTATGTCTAAAGTACATTCATTATATCTATTTACACAAAGATACTTCTGGATTGTTCACTACTTTATCATTGGTAGTATAAATATATTAACCTCAACATTCTTATAAAATTTTGTGAATTTTAAGAGAAAAATATCTCAACACAACAAAACAAAGCTTGGACAAATAAATAATAAGTATTTTATTAAAACATAAATTTTTATTCTTCATAATAAAAATGTAATATTACATATTTTGACTATTATTACTACATATTTGGAGATTAACCCATTCATCTCAAAAGACGAGGTAGACTCGCTGGCTGTTATATGGCCTTCAACTCAGAAGACGAGGAATACTCGCTCAATTCTGTTATATATTTTGCACATCCCTTGGCAGGGTAATCTTTTGTTAACATTTATGAATAGTAGGGGAATGTGTTTTTGCTTTCACCCTTATAATGATCTCAAGTACCATTATCATTTATTTGTTTTTATTGGCTGAAAATAGACAATATCATTTACGGTAACTTAAATTCGGTTTCTGGGAAAACGCATTGCGCATTTAAACCTGATGTGAATGGGTTAATCTGGACTCTACTAATCTTCTTCTTCTTAAATGGCACTACAGCCCAATAAGGACCTTTGCCTCCTCCAGATATCCCTCTCCATAGAAAGCCTTTCCCAATGGTTTGACATTTTTTTAAGATCCTGGCACATACAATCCCACAATCTATTGTTAGGTCTTCCTCTCAATCTGGTTCCTTGAGGTTGTGAACAGAAGATTTGTTTTACCTTTCTATTATTTGGCATTCTATTAACCTTTAAGTGCCTGGGTATTTAAATTCCCCGCTGTTCTGCTGGCCAGAATTTAAATGCCCCAAGTGTGATTAAATCCAAACTAGAGCACATATACGAACAAAACAATTTTTTTACGAAAAACTGTTAGAGATAGAAATATAAAACAACTATTATTTTTTTTTATTATTGATTTCGTACATCTCAATGATGGATAAATCATATTTGAAGAGAAAAATTATACGCTCAGACCGGGACTTGAACCCGGGACCCTTGGTTCTCTAGACCAAGTGCTCTACCAACTGAGCTACCTGAGCAAGTACCGATCTAAATGCAAATCTTTCTCTATATACATTGTAATTCCCATTCACCAAATGCTGTGAAGCCATGCTTCTATCTTGCAAATGGCGGCTCCTTTATTAAGAAGACATATTTAGGAATTATACATTACAGCCAGTACGGCTTTTTCCAAGTTTTTATTATTGATTTCGTACATCTCAATGATGGATAAATCATATTTGAAGAGAAAAATTATACGCTCAGACCGGGACTTGAACCCGGGACCCTTGGTTCTCTAGACCAAGTGCTCTACCAACTGAGCTACCTGAGCAAGTACCGATCTAAATGCAAATCTTTCTCTATATACATACAATTCCTAAATATGTCTACTTAATAAAGGAGCTGCCATTTGCAAGATAGAAGCATGGCTTCACAGCATTTGGTGAATGGGAATTACAATGTATATAGAGAAAGATTTGCGTTTAGGTCGGTACTTGCTCAGGTAGCTCAGTTGGTCTAGAGAACCAAGGGTCCCGGGTTCAAGTCCCGGTCTGAGCGTGTAATTTTTCTCTTCAAATATGATTTATCCATCATTGAGATGTACGAAATCAATAATAAAAACTTGGAAAAAGCCGTACTGGCTGTAATGTATAATTCCTAAATATGTCTTCTTAATAAAGGAGCCGCCATTTGCAAGATAGAAGCATGGCTTCACAGCATTTGGTGAATGGGAATTACAATGTATATAGAGAAAGATTTGCGTTTAGATCGGTACTTGCTCAGGTAGCTCAGTTGGTAGACCACTTGGTCTAGAGAACCAAGGGTCCCGGGTTCAAGTCCCGGTCTGAGCGTATAATTTTTCTCTTCAAATATAACTATTATTTTATTCAGAAGAGAGTATATTATTCAATGGCATGCTTTATTTTTACGTATAATAGACAATTTTGTTATAAATTAATTTTTTTCCCAGACGAGGTCTAATTTTTTTTGGATTGATAATACAAAAGTCTCAGTTTGCCATATGAAGGTGACTGTACTACTTCTTATATCCTAAGACAGAATGGAACACGTGTGTAAGTGATAAATTTATCACGTTTAGAAATCAAAATTCGAGACTGTGCTTCTTGCATATTAGAGAAAACTCTTAAGGTCAGCACACCACTGTTTTGAAGCATGTCTCATACCAGTCCTCAAATATACAAACACACAGTTTAGTGAAGTGTGTTGAAATGAAGAGAGTTATTTTTCTCCACGTAGAGTTCTGTTTTTAATGTAAAATGAGATCGCATTATTTACTTACATGAGGAAACACGTAACTCGACACCTCTTACAATTTTTATGTAGTGTTTCAGAGAAATTGTTATTGAATTATTTAAACTGATACTCTCCCCGCTGGGGTTCTGAGATCGAGTCTCAGTCACTCCATGTGGGTTTTGTGGTGTGCAAAACTGAGCTTGGGCAGGGTTTTCTCCAGATTTCCCCTGTCACAATTTCATTCTACCATACTCATCTCATCCCTTTCATTCATCTGCCCCCGTGATGGTACTTCAGGTTTGATTGGCCAGCACCCTTGTATATAGATGCTCATCTCATCTCATCCCTCGACCTACCCCTGAGTTGGACACGAGTTGAGGATATTTATTTATTTTATAAAATATATATGAACAATTTCTTTTCTTCTCCACATTTATTCAATGACCTATCTACATTACAGGACTGTTAGGTTTCCTACATTTCTATTGTAAGAGTTCAAAATTGGAAAAAGGTGACAGGATAACAACAATACATGGACATGGCCACAATTGTATTGTATGAAAAGACACAAGATACGTACATATGCTAACAAACATACATAATGCAGAGAGATATTTTTGAGACGCTCATGGAAATATTCTGAAGCCAAAAAATAATAGAAAACGCTTTCTGGGCTGTCTTGACAGATCTAAAAAAATGGCTTACAGTTATTCTATCAGCAGATGAACAATGAAATTGGACTAATAATTTTTTTTCACCTTACTGTCTTGACTAATCTGAACAATTACATTTCATTGACATCATGCGGTGCATGCAAGAGTGGCACATCGAAACTTCAGACTTGCCCACACCCATCCCTAACGACGTGTAGAATGACCTTGACATACCTTCTAGGGTTTCTTGTTTAGAAGAAAGGGATAAACAACATTGGCCTACAATTTATACAATTAGATTTAATTATACAGTGTGTTACGACCAAGATAAAAAGCGGTACCGTTTACAAAGTGTTAAAAATGCAGTGTAGGGTTGTGTATATCGGGGTTTTCAAGGGCTTGTCATATTAAAGGGTAGTTCTAAATGATTGATGAAAACATCCTGCATCATGAATTCACCAAAGAGGAATTTACCATGTTACTGCATTATACTTCAAAAATAAAATTGGGGTGAAAAAAGGTGCCACCTGTCTGTTATTTTTTTCTGTGGATACCTGAACTATAACACAATAAGTCTGAGCGACTGATAACATCCCTGAAATTAATTTTTTTGGATTTTTTAATATTTAAAAAAAATTATATCATGGACAAATATGTCCCATAAGTCTTTTGGGGGCTTTACATTGTATGGGACAAATTTGACCCACAAGTCTTCTAATAGACAACCCTGTTTCTTGAGCTAAATGCTTTAGTGACTTTTGAGGAGTATGTTCAACCCTGGCACCTATTTCATCTAATTTTTTCAGTCAACACTCTACAATTACTTTCAGTTTTCTTATTCAACACGGAGCCCGTTTCCTCGAATTTATTTATCAATCTGTGAATTGTTGAACATTCAGGAACTCTTTTACCTGGAAATGCAAGTTTGTATTCGTGAACACACTCTCTAGCAGAAAGATACAAGTAATAATTAAAATTCATCGGAGAACATATTGTTTAAACAACTCACCTCATAGGATTCATGCTTCCATGATATCGCGATTTCAAACATAATCATGTTCATCGTCAGCCATAACTCCAACTGATGAAATTCTTCGGCCATCAACTATTCTATTGTCGCCATCTTCAGTGCTGCCATCTATGGTTGAATTTATGAACTTCGAAATCAATGTAATTTCGTTAGGGATATCAAAATTCATTGATCTATTTTTGTTTTTCTGAATGTATATTTTTTCCCAAACTGTCAATTCCAAAGGTTTCTCTACTTGTTTTAAAAGTTTAGCTTCTCTTCCAATTTTATGATGTTCTAATAAAATTGGAAGACAAGCTAAACTTTTAAAACAAGTAGAGAAACCTTTGGAATTGACAGTTTGGGAAAAAATATACATTCAGAAAAACAAAAATAGATCAATGAATTTTGATATCCCTAACGAAATTACATTGATTTCGAAGTTCATAAATTCAACCATAGATGGCAGCACTGAAGATGGCGACAATAGAATAGTTGATGGCCGAAGAATTTCATCAGTTGGAGTTATGGCTGACGATGAACATGATTATGTTTGAAATCGCGATATCATGGAAGCATGAATCCTATGAGGTGAGTTGTTTAAACAATATGTTCTCTGATGAATTTTAATGATTATACCTCATAATGTTTACTTCCCAACATTAATTAAATATACCAGTAATAAGTTTTCACAATAAAGACTCTAAACTGTAATTTGTAAACTGTAATTTGCCATAACTGAATGATAAAACTAACGAAACAGCTCGAGAGTACTGTAGATCAGAGTGCGGTAGTTTCAGGTAGCATGTATTGTTCCTCCAGTAAACGGTAGTGTTCCTCAAGAATCTCACTGTTGAAGCAGTAATGCTGACTAAAGATAATTCTGAATTACTACTACATTGTAAAGTGGTGCGATATGGACGAGTCAGTTTTTATGTAATGCATGGTATATTATAATTCCTAATTTTCTCCCCTTCAACAGTGTCACAAACAATACCTGAGATCTCTCTCATCTTCAACTAGGCATTGTCTTAGTATATATTAAATTTGGGAATTTTTAACATTATGAGGTTCAATTAATAAAAATTAAATGAATTGTGATTTCTTCTTACCTCATACTTCTATGTTTTTTAAACACAGCACTGCAGTATCGGCAACCCATTGTCACCATCGTCAGCTGTTTTCACGACTCAATATTTTCTTTAGCCGGTAATTATCCAAACTGCCATCTGGTGTTCTTTTGAAGGAATTACTCTCCAAACTGCCATCTGGCGTTCTTTTGAATGAATCATTTTCTAAACTGCCATGTGTTGTATTTTTGAAGAACTTTGTAATCAAGCTCGGTTCGCCTGGAATCTCGAAGTTCATGGTTCTATTATGTTTTTTTTAATATATATTTCTTCCCAAACTGTTAAATCCAAAGGTTTAGATAGATGTTTCAAAAGTTTTGCTTTTTTTTCAATCCTATGATGCTCTAATAACTATGTGCTGCTATAGCCGATTTTTCAATTTCTCCATTCTTTATGTTTCTGAAGTGTTCTTTTTTACGAGTTTCCAAGTTCCTTTTTGTTTTTCCTATATATATATATATATATATATATATATATATATCCTGATGCAATCTTTGCAATCAATTTGATAAATTCCAGATTTCTTGTTGTCTGGGGTGTTACATTTATTATTAGTTAACAGAAGATTACCCAGGCTGAATTTGTTAATTGGAGCCAATGTTGCATTACATTTTCTGAAAATTTTTTGAAACTTATTATGAACTTCAGGATGGTAAGTAAATTTCTTGAATTTTACATCTTTCTTGGAATTATGTTGTAAGGTGGTGTATTCCTGTAACCTTTTCTGTTGATGGAATTTCTTTAATTTATTCTTTATTATGTCTTCATCAAAACCATTTATTTTAGCAACATGTACAATATGATTACATTCCTTGTCAAAATCTTCTACATTAAGAGGAATGTATAACAATCTGTGTAACAGGCTATTGAAAATTGCAAGTTTATGTGACAAATGATTAAAACATGAAGATTTTATGTAGTTGTCAGTTATGTGTGTCTTTTCTATAAATGTTAAATTCAATTTTTTGCTGTTTTTCATTTCTTATTAAGTATAAGTCTAAAAATGGGATCTTGTTATTTTTAACATTTATAGAAAAGACACACATACTGACAACTACATAAAATCTTCAGGTTTTAATCATTTGTCACATAAACACACAATTTTCAATAGTCTATTACACAGATTGTTAAATATTCCACTTAATGTAGAAGATTTTGACAAGGAATATAATCATATTGTACATGTTGCTATAATAAAGAATAAATTAAAGAAATTCCAACGACAGAAAAGGTTACAGGAATACACCACCTTACAACATGATTCCAAGAAAGATGTAAAATTCAAGAAATTTAGGTGAAATTAAATGTTTCTTACCTCTCCTCATAAATATTTTCTAAGTTGATCGCGATTTTGAGACTATAACTGTCTCACCATCAGAACTTTGTTGGCAACTGGTGTTATGTCGATCGGAAGAATTTCTTCTTCTTCCCTCTGTTGGTGGACCGATGAACCTCTGGGATCAGGTCAAAATTTGCGGGAATTTCGAAGTTCATAAGTTTTCTTTTGTTTTTCTGAATATAGATCTTTTCCCAAACCATGAGTTCCTTTTGTTTGTCTATTTGTTTAATTAGACTGGCTTTTGATTCAATTAAATGTTTTTTTGGACCAAGCATGAACAGCTACTGCTGACTTTTCCACTTCTCCATTTTTGATGTTTCTAAGATGTTCTTTCACCCTTGTTTTCAAATTTCTTTTTGTTTTTCCAATATAAATTTTGTCACAATCACTGCATTTTGACCTTATAAATTCCTGATTTGTTTTCGTTTTCAATTTTTTCATTTTTATTGGTTTTAATTATCCTGTTAAGGCTGTATTCATTCTTTGGTGCTAATCTTATATTAAACTTTTTGAAATTTATAGTGTTTCAATGGATGGTAAATGAATTTCTTGAATTTTATTTTTTTTCTGTTTCTTTTATAAGTGTGCTTTCATTTATTAATTTTTGTCTTTTGAATTTATTTATTTTCTTGTGTACCATATTTTCTTCATAACCGTTATCTATTGCAACATTAATTATGTGTTCTTTTCTTAGTTTTCTTTGCTCATAGGTGTATTTACCAATCTGTGTGTCAAACTATTGAATACTGCCTCTTTGTGAGCAAAATGGTTGAATCCTGAAGCTTTAATATAGTTGTCAATATGTGTGTTCTTTCTATAAATTCCAAATTCTATCTTGTTTTCGTCATTTATTCTTAAAGTGAGATCTAAAAATGGGATTTGTCTTTCATTTTCAGTTTCCATGGTAAATTTTATAGTTCTTCTCTGAATGTTCAACAGCTTTAAAGCATCCTCTATTTGCTTGTGATTCACAATAGCAATTACATCATCAACGTATCTAGTCCAAAATTTGAAAGAAACATTTAATTTCACCTAAATTAAACCTCATAGTGATTAATTCCTATTAAAGTTAAATTCAAGAAATTTACTTACCATCCTGAAGTTCGTAATAAGTTTAAAAAAAAATTCAGAAAATTTAATATAACATTGGCTCCAATTAACAAATTCAGCCTGGGTAATCTTCTGTTAACTAATAATAAATGTAACACCCCAGACAACAAGAAATCTGGAACTTATCAAATTGATTGCAAAGATTGCATCAGGATATATATATATATAGGAAAAACAAAAAGGAACTTGGAAACTCGAAAAAAAGAACACTTCAGAAACATAAAGAATGGAGAAATTGAAAAATCAGCTATAGCAGCACATAGTTATTAGAGCATCATAGGATTGAAAAAAAAGCAAAACTTTTGAAACATCTATCTAAACCTTTGGATTTAACAGTTTGAGAAGAAATATATATTAAAAAAAACCATAATAGAACCATGAACTTTGAGATTCCGGGCGAACCGAGCTGATTACAAAGTTCTTCAAAAATACAACACATGGCAGTTTAGAAAATGATTCATTCAAAAGAACACCAGATGGCAGTTTGGATAATTACCGGCAAAAGAAAAAAATTGAGCTGTGAAAACAGCTGATGATGGTGACAATGGGTCGCCGATACTGCAGTGCTGTGTTTAAAAAACATAGAAGTATGAGGTAAGAAGAAATCACGATTCATTTAATTCTTATTGTCTTAGTAGAGGATGACAGAGAACTCTAGAATGAATTTCATTTTTTTAACCAACCCGTGAAAAAATGGCTTGAAAATTCCTTTCACAGGCCATTAGCAGTTCTTCTAGAATTAACATATGGTGAGATTGATGTCAGTTGTATACAAATTTCATCATTCAATCAAATTTGAAATGTATTATCTACATACCTGTAAGCAAAATTTTCAGCCTGCTTTCGTGATCCTATCAGCTGAACAATTGCAAAAAACTGCTGATGTCCATCATACTTTTCTTGCTTTTCTAATACCAACATAAAATGATGACCAAAGCAAGACTGCATCATCACCCAGTCAACTGCTCCTGGTAGGTTGATATCAGTGGCAAGGAATACTATGTCTTCACCTGCAACCACAACAACTCTCAGGCTTGTGTACTTTTAAGGAGAGAACTACAAAGGTGTCAAAAACCAACATTTAGTAGTACTAAATATTCATGTCACGTTAACTTTGATATCACTAGCTCACAATTCATTATATAATGGAAATGGACAGCTAATGACAAATGAGGGAAATTTTGAGGAAGTGGCTGAATTCAAATACCTAGGAACAATTAATAAATTAATGAGTCATTTTAACATCTTACCTCATATTTCATGTTTTTCAAACACGGTAACTATAGTTTTCAAATGATCTTGAACGAATATCCGGTAGTCATAATGGCGGTTGAAAATGAATGACAAGATCATTTGAAAACTATAGTTACCATGTTTGAAAAACATGAAATATGAGGTAAGATGTTAAAAGACTCATTAATTTATTAATTAAGAACCTCATAATGTGTTTCCCAATTTTAACTTTGAACCTAGGAACAATAATCACAAATAGGAATGAGATGCATAAAGAAATTAAACATAGGCTCAATTCTGGAAATGCATGCTATTATGCATTGCAGAGACTTTTGATGTCCCAACTCCTTTCAAAAAAATGTTAAGCTGAAAATATATAAACTATTATTCTACCAGTTATATTATATGGGCGCGAAACATGGACTCTTACTTTAAGGGAGGAAAGGATTTTACGAGTATTTGAGAATAAAGTTCTTAGGAAAATTTTTGGACCAAAGAGAGATGAACAGACAGATGAATGGAGAAGACTACATAACAATGAACTACATGGTCTTTATAGGAAGCCAGATATAATAAGAACAGTTAAGTCTCGTAGACTGCGATGGGCAGGACATGTTGCACGTATGGGGAATGAAAGACTTGCATGGAAACTTCTTGTAGGAAAGCCAGAAGGAAAACACCCAGTTGTTAGACCAAGAATGAGGTGGGAGAACAACATTAACTATGATTTGAGGGAAGTAGATTATACAGGGAATGATTGGAAAGCATTAGCTCAGGATAGGGATGTATGGAGAGCTTATGTCCACATGGCCATGAACCTACGGGTTCGATAGTGCCAGTAAGTAAGTATCACTAGCTCACAGTTATTCTAGAATACTTATTGGACTTGGATATTTATAACATTTTTTCCCCTCCTTTATGTTTTTTTTTATAGAAAATATGAGTACACGTATGATTTCATCTAATCTGATTAAAATTTTGTAATTTTCACTGGTTGTTATAAAATTACAATAGGAAGTAACATTATGAGGTTGTTCTTAGTAAATAAAGTGAGCCCGTCACATCTAACCACACTAATGTTGAGTTCTTTTAGGACAGGTGTGTCCTACATATGGAAAAGCAACAGAGAAGCTACTACATCTATAATTCCCTAACAAAACTGCAAAGCATAGCATAGAAATGCTATGATTGCAGTGAAAGTCCTGTGCTAGGGCAGAACACTATAGAATAGAATATTTAATACATAATCTAATTCTAAAATCTAAATTGAACAATATAAATAAAGTAATATTAACCTTTGTATGTTTAATATAAATTTTAGTTTAAAATTTAAATAAAATTATCATATTAAAATAATTATTTTTTTATTTAACTTTCACAGGGAAAAAAACACTATGAGGTTTAATTTAAGAATTAAATTAATGATTTTATTACCTCAACTCATATCCTTTTTCTTCTGCAGTTTCGGAGCTTAACTCAATCATCCTTCTCGAGAAGGAAGAAGAAACCCGGCATGAAACGACATAACACCAGACGACGAGAGGCTACTGATGATGGAGATAAGCTCCGAAACTGCAGTCTAGAAGAAAAAGGATATGAGGTGAGGTAATAAAAATATTAATTTAAATCTTTAATTAATTTTTTACCTGTCAATGTGACACCTGGCACTGCTTTTCACAAACAAGGCATCCAGTATCTGGTTTGATTGATATTGTAGCAATTCGAAGCGAACTCTCCAGGTGACTGTTGGTGATTTGTGTTCTCCTTATGCACTTCGCATGTTTCATCCTGGAGAACACTTGTTCGCATAAGTTTGTGCTACCGAAAAGTGATGCGAAATGAAGTGCAAGTCTATTAATGCCCGGATATTTTTCTCTGGGAAAGTAGTCATGATAGAATTATCGTAAGGGGACATAGTTAAAGTTACTTTTAGGTCTGATGCACATTGAAAACCAACACACTCCATTTGCAGATCCTCGGTACCTCGTCTGTTTTAACACATTCAGTACCGTAAACCAATTAAGGCATTTAAAGAGACTATCATGCATGCGGCCGTCGGTCAGTTAAATCGCTTTAGAGTGGGCACGAACAAACCACGTTTATATTCGGCGCCTAAATATTGTGTTGGCTTAGTATGTCTTGGAGATCACAGATGGCATGTAAATGTACATTTTCTATTCCCGTTTGACATGTTTAATCTTGGTGAATCTCCTTTTATTTTTTAAACTAACAACACATGGAATTCGTTCACCCAAACTTGTCCCCAGTCTCCAATGCAGACGTATTTGTTTCTCGTTATCGTGCTGTTCTTTGTGCGTGGGCGACGAAACCATGACAAAAGAAAAATGTCTCACTGAAGAAGAATTAGTGAATATTTTGTATAATGATGATTCAGGTGATGAACTGATTCCTGAATTAGAAGATTCACAAAGTAAAAGTGAAGATGAACTTCCACTTCCTGAAATTGATACGCCGATACCATGTGTCGTTAGTGATGTCAATCACCCAAGTTATTTCACCATCAAATCCTTCTAGGATATCTCCTTTAGGTATGTACAAAATTTGAATTTTCTAGGACTAATAGTTTGTAAATAATGGTCCATTTTCTGAAGTGCCATGAAAAGGGTAGCTGGGGTATTTAAATGGCTGGCCTGTGGGTTTAAATGCCCTGCTCAGTGCCTGGTACTGAATGTGACACATGATGGAGAAAGGGGAAGAAAACAGGTTGAAACTTAAAACATTCACCTTGACACATTCATAAAAATTAACTGCTGACCCGAAAGTTCAATTATAAGTTCAGAAACCTTGTCTTCACGAAATTGACCTTCAAATTTATCATACGAAATTGCATGTTTGGTGTCGTAATGTTGCTTTATGTTATACTCCTTAAACACTGAAACTGTTTCACTACAAATTAATCACACTGCTTTCTTGTATAATTCAGTAAAAATAGTACTGATTTGTCCACTTTATTTGAAATCACCTACCTTCGCCTGACATTTTTTTCTTGCTGCTACACTTAGAAGCAATAATAAACACTTATAAAACTCACAGATTTAATTACATTTTTCAAATCTTTCACTAACACTGACACTACAATGTGAGCGAACAACTGAAAATTGGAAACTAACTTGAAATATACAAATGTGATGACAATAAAAAATCTGGCACACTCTTGCCTTTGAAAATAGTAACCACATGGTCAAAAATGCACAGAGACTTCAAAGCAATGCGCAATAGGTAGGATCATAAATAAAATTGTGGGCTGGGCATTTCTTGAAACGGATGTGATTTCTCCATGTTATAAGTAAGATGATGAGTAGGATTAACTTTCGCAAACACATGTGTTGGAAACGGAAAAAGTCTTGCTCTTTCCAGTTTATCTTACACCAAATATTACTTATTTGGTACTTATTTCATAAATTATATTAGACTATAACTTACAAATATCACTGCGGGTCAAATGCAATGTGATAGAGCAAATATCATTGCAGACCGCAGGCGATGGGATTGAGGGCTTCAAGCGGCCCGCAGATTGATCACACCTGTTTTAGGACATTTTAAATACACATGTGTACAAACATCAGCTCGTCCTGACTGTTGATTTTTACATTGTCGGCTCTGGGTCACAATATAGCAGTCTGCTAACAATCCCTCTTCATAGCACTTCTTCTTATTCTACTTCTTTCACAGTAGCCTCTGCCCGATCCTGGAATTCCCCCTTTTAAGTCATGCTTATACAGTTACCTGTTGTCAAATAATTAATTTATCTCTAGAATTAAATTTATTCTATGTCATTAACAGTTTTTTTTTTCATTTTTCTATCTTCTACATTTTATATTTCATTTCTTAAATATAATTTAAGTCAAAATATTTTGTAAATAATAATTGTATTTTAGACATGCTATGTGATATTTATTTTTATTGTAATTAGATGTAAGAATCATTTTGCATTTTTTTAACTTGGTTGAGTAGTAGACAAGTTATAAACCTATGGTAAAGAGAAAATTTTTTGCCTGAACCAGGAATTGAACCCCGAACCTTTAGCTATCCATGCTAATGCTCTGTCCACTCAGCTAATACAGGCTTCATTCCCATCCAAGCAGAAATCCTTCCTTTACCTTACTCTATTGATCCCACATTCAATTGCAATGAATCATCATTCAGAAATATACAATGAATGGCTTCTACCTGAAGAAGGCATGAAGTGACTCCACACATCTATAGCATTATTTATTAAATTAATATTGAGAAGCTAAAGCTATTACTATGGTAGAAATAAGTAAATGAATGAACACAAATTACTGTAAATCAATGGTAAAGAGAAAAATTTTTGCCTGAACCAGGAATCGAACCCCGAAACTTTAGCTTTCTGTGCTAATCCTCTGTCCACTGAGCTAATTCGGGCTTCATTCCCATCCAAGCAGAAATCCTTCCTTTACCTTTCTCTACTGGTCCCACATTCAATTGCAATTAATCAACATTCACAAATATACAATGAATGGCTTCTACCTGAAGAAGGCATGAAGGGACTCCACACAGCTATAGCATTATTTATTAAATTAATATTGAGAAGCTAAAGCTATCACCATGATAGAAATAAGTAAATTTGAACCGAAAGTGCGTTTTTCGGCTCATTACTGCAGCGTCGTTATCCTCCCTAGACTGTGAGATTCATGAACTATGCCAATATTCCTTTCTCTATGCATCTACCCCCACTCTCCCTCTTTACCTCTCCTGGTGCGCTGTTCCTATGGCACATCTCCCCTCTACCTCGGAACCTTCAAATACGTTATGCACAGCGAGAACGTTATCATTCATTCTTTCATTCATCTATCCATTCCGGGATGGGATTGGACTTTTAAGTGGACACGGTCTTCTGAAGCCGCGAGTGGCGGTGGTTTATGTTGGTCCTGAATGACCTGTGGGAATAATCCCGCCCTGGCTTTTGACTCTAGCATTAATGTGGTATTTTGTATGGTGTAATAGTATTATTTATTTATTCACTTCCTTTTTTCTTTTGGAATGATCAAATGTTTATCTTTGTTATGTTTTTACTTCAGACTTCTTGTTTACATTAAATATTTTTATACTTAATGTTCAAAGTGATTTATGTGCATGTAGCTGTTTATATTCCTATACGGAAACTCACTCAGTTAGGAGATCATTCCAGCTCCCTTTATTTTTCTGTCTAGGTTTCCTGATTGATAATTATAGTGAAAACACTCATTTTAAGTCACTCTGTTGTTTTGAGAACTATTATTAAGTTATGCTAAAACGCTTAGGTAAGAAAGATGAATCAAACCTTGCCTCCTATGGGCCCGGGGCAAGTAGCTTTGTGATTAATAACCTTCGAGGTAATCAGATCTATGCTAGTAGAAGCAACAGAAACAAAAGACGATCCAGAGCGGCACGAAGGTTAGCAAGTAGTGAGGTTATAACCCGCACAAATGGTAGCATAGCGCGTGGTTTTGTTCCTTTCTGTTTGGAAAAGAATGTTGTATTCTATTGGCAGTGGGTGTTGATTCAAAATCTTTTGGGTTCTGGATTCAAGTGCCAGAACAAGAATATATACTCTGAATGGTCTTAAATGATTTTTGGAATTATAAAGTATTTTGATATCGACATTTTTCAGAGGTATTATATCGTGGAAAACTATCTGTTTTCGAGACTTATTATCTATGTAAAGGTTATTGAAACGTACTTATTTACGTGTCTGAATTGTTTAACGTAAATAAATTGATTCATCTCTCCTTGCATGTAAACCCAGAGTACCTTATGCATAAAGAACTGCGTTCTCTTATAGTTGTTTACACCTTTTGTTTGTTTTGTTCAGTAAACATGCCCAGTTGGATCGATGTTGTATCTAAGGACAATTTGGTCCGAGAATTGAGCTTACTAGGTATTGACATTGAAGGTGACGTAAATATATTGCGTCAACGACTTAAGATTCATTTGAACTCTCTCTCCCCGGCTGAACAAGCATTGGTGAAACGAAAGTTTATTGTAGACGGCGCTGTTGCTGAAGACAATTCTGTAGAGCAGAATAAGAATATTATCGATCGTAGAGCTAGCTCCATTAAAGATTTTTCTAGCAGAACAGCTTCCAACCTTTCTTCTCACATGGAAGAAAAAACCAGCGAATTTTTCGAGAGTTAATTAGAAAAGTCGAGCCCTGTGATGGAAGTGATAAGGAATTGTTAGTTTTCTTCCTTATTAAACTCAATTCGATTTTTGAATTGAAACTGGTTCAAGATGAATATTTTGTTAATTCGATTTTGAGTTGTATCGGAGGAATCCTATTGAAGGTGTGGAGTAATGTTGTTAAACTAAGATTAACTTGGATCGAGAGTTTGGAATATGTGAAATGTTCGTTATTGCCTTCCAATTTGTTAGAGGATTACTGGATTAAACTTGTGTCCCGACGATTTCAACTTTCTGAGGAATCTTTATGGGAGTTTATTTCCAAAATCCAAGGAGCTTCATTGATATTGAACCCCCAATTTTCAGAAGAAAATTTGATTGACATTATTCTTCAAAATATGTCTTCTGCCACTAGACAGCATTTGATCTTCGCTACAAAACCCCAAAGTGTAGCAGAAATGTATGTCTTGGCAAGGAAAGTAGCTGATTTTGAGATAGCAGAAAGACAAAAGAACTTCAGCGAGAAACGTGTGCCTGATAATTTAAATAAAGCTAATGCTCCTGTGAATCGTTCTTCTCGCAATTATTCCTGGCAGCAGAAAAGTAATTTCCAATGTTGGAAATGCCAGCGCTTTGGACATCTTGCTAGAGAGTGTCGATCTTAGTTTTTCGGCGTAGTTCGTTTGCTTGTTTTGGATATCAGGAAAGCTTGTTTTTTGGACATCGGTATGTGGGCTGAATGAGCCATTTCGTTTGTGAATATTATTTGTATGGGAGACTCCTGAGTAAGTTTCAGTACATGTGGACCAGGTTTTGTAATTATAAGACGCAGTCTAAGTTCTAAAAGCAAGGGTAACTAGAAATTAGAAATCGTCGATGGCCACGTCATTAAACAGCACTTTAGTCAAGTAAAAGTATGTCCTGTAGTGGATTAATGCCACGGATGTTTTATGAATGACACTTATACATTGTAATATCTTATGTAAAAACGTTTGAGGTTCCGTTTTCTGTCTCCGGCTGTTTTGTTATTTCAGTTTACCCTTCCTTCATATTGGCATAGGAGTGGAACATGGAATGTTTGGCATTCGAGCACTTGGTGGATCTGGCCGACCCCGAATGAATGAATGAATGAACACAAATTATTGTAAATCAATGGTAAAGAGAAAATTTTTTGCCTGAACCGGGAATCGAACCCCGAACCTTCAGCTTAATGTCTTCTATCTTTGCAAATGGCAGCTCCTTTATTAAAAAGACATATTTGGAAATTATACATTATATTATAAATGCCAGTACAGCTTTTCTCAAAGTTTTTATTATCAATTTCATACATCTCAATGATGGATAAATCATATTTGAAGAGAAGCTCAGGTAGCTAAGGTGATAGAGCACTTGGTCTAGAGAACCAAGGGTCCCGGGTTCAAGTCCCAGTCTGAGCGTATAATTTCTCTCTTCAAATATGATTTATCCATCATTGAGATGTATGAAATGAATAATAAAAACATCAAAAAAAGCCATACTGGCATTTATAATGTAATGTATAATTCCCAAATATGTCTTCTTAATAAAGGAGTCACCATTTGAAGCAAAGGCTTCATAGCATTTGGTGGGCAGGAATTACAATGTATATAGAGAAAAATTTGTGTTTAGATTGGTATTTGCTCAGGTAGCTCAGGTGGTAGAGCACTTGGTCTAGAGAGCCAAGGTTCCCGGGTTCAAGTCCCGGTCTGAGCACATAATTTTTCTCTTCAAATATGATTTATCCATCATTGAGATGTATGAAATTAATAATAAAAACATCGAAAAAAGCCGTACTGGCATTTACAATGTAATGTATAATTCCCAAATATGTTGTCTTAATAAAGGAGCTGCCATTTGCAAAGATAGAAGCAACGGGTTCATAGCAATTGGTGGGTGGGAATTACAAGGTATATAGAGAAAAATCTGCATTTAGATCAGTACTTGCTCAGGCGGTAGAGCACTTGTTCTAGAGAACCAAAGGTCCCAGGTTCAAGTCCCGGTCCGAGCATATAATTTTTCTCTTCAAATATGATTTTGGAATTAAAAGTTTTGGAAAGGATATACATTCAGAAGAATAAATAAAGAACCATGTATTTTGAAATTCTCAATGGGCAAAATTTAATCTTCAAGTTCATAAAATTGACACCAGATGGCAGTTTGAAAGATGGTGTTAAAGGCAAATTTTCGACAGTTAGACTTTGACTGAAGATGAAGGTGAAATTACCTTTGTAACAGGTACTGTGGAAACATGGAACTTTATGAGGTGAGAGATAAAAACATTTTCTCCAACCCATATATAAATTGAAAATACCTCGTAGTGTTACTTCCTGCTTTAATTTTGATTAAAAACCTTATGATATTTCTTTTTACCACAATAAAATTAATATTTTAAAATATTAAATACTAATTATTTTAATCTTATATAGCAAATAGCACAAACAGCAAATGTTCAGAAAGTTATAAATTAAAATATAATTTAAAGTAATCATTAGAGACCGGATGTTAGGCACTTAAAAAATCAAAATAGGCAGGCAAAAAGGCACTAAAAATTTTGAAATAGGCTCTTACAAAAGTGGACAACAACATAACTTTTTACAGTCTTACGTTAAGAATATAAACATATGCTATCAATAGCATGCAAAGATATCAGAGATGCTTTTGGATTTATTTTGCCTTCTTACAAAGAGCAGAACCATCACTTGAGAATATTTCAGAAACCTAATTCTTAGACGAAATTGGTCAGTTTGTCTTTTACTGTTTTCTACTCTTTAGGTATCTTTAAAAAAAACTTCTAAAAAAAAAAACAAGCCACTTTGTCTTTGAAGCACCTCTCTGTGAATGAGGACTGCAGACTGAATTCAGTGTTTCAAAAATAATATTGCCAGTCACTAAAGGTTTCAGCACCAGGTGTCAGACAGAGAAAGAAAGCTTGAGCCATCTACCCTCTTTATCACTCAGCAATGTTTGTATCAAAAGAAGCAAAGAACTTTTCTCCAAGCCTTAGAGCCGGAGCATAATACAATGGGATATAGCATAGGGCTATTTCGCTTAACGGGAATGCTTAAGGTGGAAAAATACAATTTTTACCTAATGGGAGTGCATTGAGGGTGAAACCATCTACCTACTAGGTTACTGGGTTATTGCCACCCTTATTCTAAAATATTTTTAGGGAATTTATAAACAAAATTTGAAAACTTCTATGAAATGATTTGTGACATGAAGTTTGTCCATTTCAATTGATTTCATTGAAATACTGAGTTAATTTCGAGAAAAAATTGCAAATAGGCATTATAAGCTGAAATAGGCAATTATAGGCAAAATGAACTTTATGGAAAACAACTCTAGCATCGTAGGTATGAACTTATATGAAGTCACTTTTACAATACCTATAACAAATAACTATAGGCATTTTGCCTAACATCCGGTCTCTAGTAATCATCACCTTATGATGTCCTCCTTATGGAAGGTTGATTCCTAACTATCAAAATTCTGACCTCGCATCCACATAGGGAAGAGCTTGTTAGGGTGATGTACATCGAGCAGATGTGCATCTGGTTGATGCGTGGGCCCAATAAGAGACTTGAAATGAGCAAGCTAAAGGGGCTCCAATGAAGCCACAACATGTCTAGCAAGTCAGTGGTGGATGATGAAATGCTTTAAAAAAAACTAATTTATGATGATATTGTAGAAAATTTCTGGGCTGTTGGCCGTAGTCTTGAGGCTAAGTCAAAAACTATTTTACTTACAATGTACTGTCAGCTTTTAAAAAAATTCTATGCATATTACACATGAATGAGTAAGATTAAGTAAAAAGTGTACATTTTTACTTTTAAAAATTTGTCTTATAAATGGGTTGCATCTTTTACAGTAAAGGTAAAGATTTTTGCCCTATTTAGAGTCATATGCATTCTCTTTTATCTTTGTAGACAGTTAATGGGGTAATCAAGTAGATGTATGAACTTCATGTGACTTCTAGTGTATCATTTGCTAAGAACAGCATTTCCTACTCAAGTTTCATAATATTGTATCTAAGTAATCAGTTACTGATGTTTCTCAGTATTGAGGTGAGGTGTTAAGATATTTTCCTGTAGTTTTTAGTGAAAAAAAATCAGGCGACATTCATATACTTTAGGTTACAAATTGCAGGTTTTAAAATATCAGAAGTATGTGGGAATAGAGAAGCTGAAAGAAATTTAGGACCTTCGCCTACAGAAAAAAATGATCAGAACTTGGGATGTCCAGAAGGAGATATTGTACAATTTTCGTAAAGAAAAGCACACAGAGTGTAGAAAAAGTGTGAAGTGGCCAGAACTTGATACCAAAGTATTGAAACAGATGCAAAAATCGGGAAATTGCCATAGCAATTTCAACAAAAATGATTTGTATACATGAAGTCAAAGTAGCTTTAAACGTAATGTCAAAGATATTAAACATGGTGCATCATCGACGCAGCATGCTACAAACAGAGAACCAAAATTCTCAAAGCACTACATCAAGCAAAAAAAAAAAAAAAATTGACAAACAAGAACCAGAATCTAGAGCATTATGCAGAATGCAGAAGAAAGTACAAGCTGCTCCTTAGGCAAAAACAAAATGAACACATTGAGAAAATCGGCATAGCGACAGCAGAAACAACAGAGAGAGATCTGTTTATTGCACTCAAAAGAAGGAAAACAATGTATATACCAAGTATACAAACGAAGCCATGGCAAACACATTTCTAGTCAATTTCAAACCAAGAAAATAATATCAAGCCTATAACAAAATAAAACCACCCACAGATGAAACACCACAACAAATCACAATGCATGAATTCCTCAGGAACCTTTGGATTTAACAGTTTGGGAAAAAATATATATTCAAAAAAACCATACTAGAATTATGAACTTTGAGATTCCGGAAGAACCAAGCTTGATTACAAAGTTCTTCAAAAATAAAACAGATAGCAGTTTAGGAAATGATTCATTCAAAATAACACCAGATGGCAGTTTGAAGAGGAATTCCTTAAAAAGAACACTCGTACAGAGGGATCACCCTAGGAAACAACCCCTTTAAACTATTGATGAACATCCTGAACATATGAATAACAAATAAAATAGACAGGAAAATACCAGACCAACATTTCGTACTTAAAAAAGTCCTTCAAGGCGACCCTTTAAACCCTCTCCTCTTCAATGTGATGACAGCAGATATAACCCAGATATGCCACCCATCAATAAAAATGTATATGTATGCAGACAATATGGTACTCGGAACGACAAATAAGGAAGAACTGCAAGAAACAATACACAATCTCGCATCGTGGGCAGACAAAAATGGCTTCAATATAAACCTATAAAAAACGGCACAGATGGTATTCAGAAAGGGTGGTCGACTGGTAGATGCGACCACATACAACTCCAGGGCAACCTGTTGCAAATCACAAATGCCTTCAAATATCTAGGAGTAACACTCCATATAACAGCAAAATCCTTCAGAATTCATATGAAAGAGAGGCGGCAGCTGCTATAGTTGCCATATATGACATAGAAAACATCACACAACTGTCACTTGCAACAGCCATGAAACTTTTCGAGGCCAAAATACTTCCCATCTTAACATATGGAATAGAAATAACATGGACTGACCTCAGCTATGGAGACTTAAAAACACCTTAGAAAAAGTGAAAGCAAGATTCCTAAAAGCAGCAATGGGGATCTCCAAATTTGCTCCAACTAGACTTGCATATGAGTTAGCACGGGAAACTTTCCTCAAGGAAGATATATGTGCAAAGTTCCAGCTACTAAACAGGAAACTACATTGAAGGATATAAGACAAAAGAAGAGAAAAGAAATACCCGGATGAATTTTACGCAACAGATGGAATGATCAATTGATACTGGAATAGACCAAACAAGATACGCAGTACAGTAACAAGACTGGCAGTGCATGGATAATCACCACAAACTCTGCAAAATTTCAAACTATCATGATCCGTCAATGGACTGCATGTGTAAGCTCTGTGATAGACGGTGTGTAAGATACCATTTCAATGTCTGTTTAAAGAGAACAAAATCCTTGCTGGCATACATCAGAGACCAAATCTAATGCACATTTGTGCGTGCTTCTTTCTATTATTATCATCGAGTTATTATTTCATGAGCTGCAAATTTAGATTTCTTTCTAGAAAACTGTATTAAATATCATAGATTCATGTTATATACAAGAAAGTATGCCATTACCAAATAAAATATAAAATGTTAACAAAAGATAAAGTGATCCACTACAGGCCTTGGGGTAGTAGGAGGTTAAGGCTCTCACGTTAATAGACAATCAGCACTTGATGTCAGCTGGGTTGTCAATCCTGCACGATGGCACACTTTACCCAGAAAAAGGGTCTAGTACTCATTTCTATTAGCTGAGTTGACCCCAGGCTATTGTGCTACCAGAAGGATCTAGTCAAATTAAAAATCCTGACCCACTGGGACTTGAACCCGTAACTTTCTGGATTGTAGCATATTGCCTCACCCTACTATTCTATAGCATGTTTAACACTTTGAATCTGCACATGGTTACTATACCATGACATTTAAATTGCCAGGAAACCGGCCATGGTATTAATACCTTGCCGTGCACCGCCTCATTCATAGTTTTTTTTATTTTGAAACTAGCTGCATTATCGACAAGATCCTTGCAGTGTTTGACAGCATAAATCTTGTGATATGTATGGATATACAGGGTGGACCGCTCGAATGGACCTAATTTCAATTGCTTGTTACTGGCAAACGGTTGAAGATAGAAACTTAAAACAACGTTCATAGTACAGAAAAACTCACCAAGTTTCGAATCCTGTCGGTAGATGGCACAAAGATACGTTTCTCGTTCTTAGATTTAATTGTTTGTGAAAATGGCGACTCCGCAGATGAAAGCGCAAGCTGTTTTTGTGGTATGCGGAGTTTAAATCAATCATTAGAGTTCAAAGGGAGTTCCGGCGTGTGTTTAAACCGTGATGCTCCAACTGCTAGAAGCATAAAGAAGTGGCGTGATACATTATTAGCTACAGGATCTGTGTTGAAGAAGCATGGTGGTGGTCGCAGAGCATCCGATGAAATGGTAGCAAATGTTCAAGCCGCATTTGAGCGAAGCCCCCGGAAGTCATTAAGAAGAGCTTCGCGGGAACTTCAAATACCAAAATCGACATTACAACGGATTGTCCACAAACGCCTCAAACTGCACGCATATAAAGTGCAGTTAGTGCAACGTCTGGAGCCGAATGACATGCCGAAACGAATGGAATTCGCCAATACGATGCTGGACCGTCTCGGCGCTGATCCTGACTTCATGACCAAGATTTTCTTCTCGGACGAAGCCACTTTCCATTTGTCAGGCAAGGTAAACCGGCATAATGTGCGGATCTGGGGATCGGAGAATCCTCACGCTATTCAAGAGCATGTTCGTGATAGTCCGAAGATGAATGTTTGGTGCAGTTTGTCACATAATAAGGTCATTGGACCGTTTTTTCTTCGCCGAGAAAACTGTTCGTGGTACCACATATCTTGACATGCTGGAGCAGTTCTTTCTTTCCACAAATTGAACAACTGCAGCCTAACATCGTTTTCCAGCAAGATGGTGCTCCTCCCCACTGGTCCAATGAAGTTCGTACGACTTTGGACAACATTTTCCCTGGCCGTTGGATTGGTAGGGAGGACCAATCGCGTGGCCCCCGAGATCTCCCGATTTAACACCACTGGATTTCTTTCTCTGGGGCTATTTCAAAGATAAAGTTTACACCACCCCAGTCAAAGACCTTCGTGATCTTCGTGAGCGCATCATAGAGGCTATTGAGAACATTCCAGAAGACATACTCCAACGTACTTGGCAAGAAATTGTTCATCGCTTTGATATCGTCACAGTGACTGCTGGGGCTCATATAGAGATGTGGTGATCTGGATATCAAAACTTGGTGAGTTTTTCTGTAATATGAACGTTGTTTTAAGTTTCTATCTTCAACCGTTTGCCAGTAACAAGCAATTGAAATTAGGTCCATTCGAGCGGTCCACCCTGTATGTTAGATGTCTCTATTTCACTTTATTAATTTTTACTGCCCTCTGGAAGAAAGCCTCCCACTTACATTTGTACATAAGATACGCATTAACCATGACTTCCATTGTTCCCCATTGAAAGATATATGAAACCTAATCATAAGAATCATGGTCTGGAATGTCTGACTCAGATTATGTCCCAGTCAGTAGGATTGAGAATATTTTCAGTGCGAGATGGAAAAAGACGGACCAAGCTTGAGTTGTGTTACATGGCCGCATTCAAAACCACTGACGAAGAAATAAGTGAACTCGTAAACGATTTTGATGGCTACAAGCTTGATGACTTAGAATCAGATAAAGACTCCTACGGCACACATGCAAAGTAAAGGCAAAACAGAATACGTCAAAATGTAATGAGTGACAAAGATTTAGACTGGAAAACCGAGCCAAGTGCTAATATTAAACCACAATTTTCTAAATTTACAAATTTTGGAAAATAGTACTCCATTAGAAATTTTTTGACAATGCTCTATTCACAAAATTTCAAATAGAAACAAATAGATATGCACGCCAACAAATTCAATAAAAAATTCAAAGTGGTCCACTAAAGCCAAAATCCATTCACTTGCAGTGGAAAACGTATCAATAGCAGAAATTAAAATATTTCTAGCCATAATAATTCATACGTCATTAGTAAAGAAACGAGCAATTCAGGACTACTGGAGTACTTCACCTATTTTACATACTGATTATGCTCGATCAGTAGGAATGTCTCGTGACAGATTTTTGTCAATTCTAGTCATGTTTCACCTGAACGGAAATGAATTGCGTATTCCCAGAGGTCAACCTGGTTATGATATTATGTATAAAGTCCAACCACTGTTGAGTTCCCCAACAACAACATTTCAACAAAGTTACACCCCCAACGAAAATCTTACCATGGATGAGGCAATACGTGCCTTCCAAGTAAGAGTATTTTTTTGTGTTTACGTAAAAGGGAAACCACACAAATACGGAATAAAACTGTATGAATTGTGCGAGACCACCAGTGGTTTTGTATGCAATTTAGAAATTTATGTCAGAGCCCATGAAACACAAGCTGACTACAATTCAGCATTCAATGTTGTAGACAGACTGTGTTCACAAGTGAAAAATAAATGGCACACAGTATACATGGATAGATTTTTCAGCAATACAACACTTTTTGATCATTTGTGTTCTAGTGGAATAAAAGCTGTAGGCACAGTAATGCCAAACTGAAAGGAGATGCCCAGAAAATATTTTTCAGCTCAAATGAAAAAAGGTGAAAAACTAGTCGCACAGAGAAATCACTTGCTGGCAGTAAAATGGAGGGATGTGTGTGATGTATACATGTTATCTACAGCATACTAGTGGAATATACATCTTGAGGAGCACACCAGTAAATAAAACCCAAATCTGTCATAGATTATAATAAATACAAAATTGGTATTGACAAATCTGATCAACTGATGTCATACTACAATTTCCAGAGAAAATCAGTAAAGTGATGGAAAAAACTTTTTTTTTTTCACTTATTTGACCTAGACTTAGTCAATGCTCACATTCTGCACAAACAAAAACAAATTTTCACAAATTGCAACTTCAAATTTTCATGGAAAGAGTTGCAGAAGGACTTATTACTGATGCAGGCCCTGAAATAGTCCTACAGCCTCAAAGACCAACAGCAGCAAGACTACTAGGAAGGGATCATTTTCCACACAGAGTACCTGCCACAAGAAAAAGGATGCACTCAGAGAACATGTAAGGTATGTTCTGACAGGTCTCAGCATAAAACAGGAAAGGCTGCACAAAAGTACACCACCATATACTACCGAAAGTGTGAAATTGGACTGTGTCTTGGCGAATGTTTTGAAGTGTACCATGCAAAGGCATATTATTTAGAGTAATGTGTTATCAGTAGACAGTTGTTGAAATGTACATATCAAATACAAACAGACTAATTATATATTTAGGAGCTAGTGATTGTCTCAAAAATCTCTGTGTAACGAACAAATTTGTAAAACTTCAGGATATTGAAAACTTGTATCCAGAACAACTAACTTACGTAAGTACTTTTTATTATAATTACATTATAAATTGTGTGTTGATTAGGTACATAAATTATTGGAGAGAAAATAACAAAATTATGAGAGTAATTAAATTTATAAATTTTTGTGTTTGTCCCTTTAAATTCCGCATGCACGGAGACACAGGGTATTTAAATTCAGTTGGTCTGTAAGTATTAAGTATATTGATTTAATATAGCTGTGCTTTAAAGTCACATATAGTATATTTCAAAATTCAACAAATAAATAAACAATCTTATTCAAAAGGAGTCACAATCAAGCAATTTGCGATAAGGAACCCAGGGTATCAATAGAAAAATATCTGAGATATCAGTTGTTAAAATTGTTTACATTTGATACTCATAGTCCTACATTAAACTTAAATGACATAGGAAACAATATGAGATGGCTTAATCAGGGATTACAAGAAAAACTATTAACTAACCCCATATTTTCAAAATTTTGCTGAATAAAATTACTCATCTTTTGGAGAAATTTCTCTCAGAGAATTTAAAATCAAAAGTTTTTAGCGAAACAAACACAAATATGTTGTGCACATTTAGTTCGGTCTTGCTGCACAACACATTTACCCCTCCATACTGATCAACCATTCTTAACTCTTAAAGGTGTTTGTTAGAAGTTTCACTTGGTAATGAAAATCTCTTGTTTTAACATGAAGATGGAAGGTATGCTGTAGAAATACTTGCCTTGAAGGGTAGTTATTGACTTGTGAGACATCATAAGATGTGGCATCACTTGCTCAAGTGACCCCTGCCATTTGCAAGAAGCTCCAGGACATGGACATGAGTATGGTCGAAATTCACACGTTTCTTCATGCTCTCCTTTTTCAGTATGTAGGAGAGACACGGCACATCCAGAAGTTGAGTATTTGCATGGGAACATCACTGTGCTCGCAACTTTCTCCATGGCCAGGTTTCTTATATTCCCTGCGAACAAAAATTTCCCATTTCCTCATTTCTGCCTTAATTTACAACTCAAGAGTTGTATTTGAAGAGATTCTTTTACACCTATACTGGGGTTCAATATCAGGACATCTAGTTTTATACAAAAAGTATATAAAACTAAAGATCCTGGGTTTATATTCAAATACAATTTTTCCTTCAGTGAAAAATATTAAATTTATAATAAGAAACATCAAGTGTGGTTAATATTTAATTTTAGGAAGTTATATTTTGAGGTTATTTTAATTATATTATTTTTGGTCTGGACATCTTACCTCAATATAAATAAAACCAGTCTGGGAAAGCTGAAGATAAAACAGAATTGTTTTGAAACATGTTCAAGAACAAATCAACATTAATATTGAGGTAAGATGTCCAGACCAAAAATAATATAATCAAGTGTGGTATTTACATGTAAGTAAAATTCTGTAATATGTACATGCTAAAATGCAAAACAGCCTTCTTTTAATGGAAAATGTAAATCTCCCATTTCATAGACTGCTGTCTACTAAATTATTATTATTATTATTATTATTTTATTACCAAGAAGTCACTGATTTTCAATGAACAATATAATGAAAGATTATATCATTCAAATCTTAAAAAAAATTATAATATTCTCTGCCAAATGTATTTCTTTTCCTTCTCCTCTCTCCTTTACTTATTTATCCACTCTCTTCTCAAAACTATCTCTCTAAGATTCGAGTGAGTTAGTTTTGTTACATTTTTAAGCTTAAAAGTAAACTGTCTTAAAATGTAAATACAGTAAAACTTAATGTTAATATTATTCGTTTTTAAACACCTTAACGATGGACAAATTATATTTGAAAAGAAAAATATACGCCTATATTCCCAATAAAAAGTCTTCTTAACAAAGAAGCCGCCATTTGCAAAAATCGTAGCATTTGGGGTTAGGGAATTAACTATGTGTAAGAGAAAAATACGCGTTTCGATTGGAGGCCTAGGTGGCTCAGATGGAAGAGCATTGACATAGAAAGTCAAAGGTCCTGGGTTCAAACCCCAGTCTAGGCATATATTTTTCTTTTCAAATATAACAGTAAAACTTGTTTAATCTGGAACGTGAATAATGCGGAAATCTGTCCAATGTGAACAAATTTATTGGTCCTGACAAAATAATAGTAATTCTATGTGTATTTATTTAGCATAAAACAGAAGGATATTTCTACACAGTTCATGAAAAAAAAAATGTTTATAAGGTGGAAGGATAGAGAAATAAATTAGTTTCCACTTCATTGAATTCCTGTTAGGCAAATTAACAAGTGATGATTCTTTCCTCCTGGTGAAGTAGAGTTTCTACCTGTTTCTGGAATTATCTTTCGGCCTCACTGCACACCCAGTTTGCGAAATACAGGTTCGTTTAACAAATATTTTGCATGTGACATCTGTCTTACAAATGACCAGTGCATTGTAAAATCTTAAATTAGTTTAAGATCTGAGACCAATTAAGTATGTATCTTTCACAGGTAGCATTCTGAATTTATAGAATAAAAATGACAAATCGTATGTATCATTGTCATTAAACAAAAATGTGAAGGTGACTGAAGACAAAGAAGAACAAACTCTCAGTATGCGAAATAACAATTAAATTTAAATGTGGATATACCCAAGTTTATGAGATTTTAAAACATAAAGAGAAACTAATGCAAGGAAATGGTCAAATGAAGAGGCAGAAAAACACAAAATTTCTGGACTGATGCTCCAAAGTCAAGCCCTAGCTGTTGCTATATCCCTAGGAAATAACAATTTCATGGCATCTTCAGGTTGGTTGTGGACAGTTTTAATAGATGACACAATGTAGTGTGGAATGAAAGGATGTGGATGAAAGAATAGTTAGTGAGTGGAAACCAAAACTGCATACTTCAATTTCAGGATACACGCCTCACAGATATTTTTAATGCTGATGAAATAAAACTGTTTTCTCGCACATTATGGTCAAAGTCGCTCGTACATACTATACTTTACTTTCCAATGGCAGCGGAACTACAATTAATCCAAGGTACATAAAAAGACATATAGGGAGCTCTATAATACACAACAACAATTTTGAATTTTTTGTCGCCCGCAGAAATTGAAATATGTCATTTTAGTTAATTGGCATGTGCTGATTTAGAATTTGAAGTCCGTTTTCTCAATCAACTAAAGTTTTTTGCAAGGACATGTTGAATTTTTTCATTATATTTTGCATATTATTGCTTACCTGCACATAGTTTCAATTTTTTTGCAATAATATTGCTAGAATCAATTAATCTATGTAAAACCAAATCATATAAGATCCAAAAAGTTAAAATATTTTTCTAAAAGGATAAATACCTATTTACGTTACAAAACATGCTTAAATTGTAGCAAAAATCTCACTTTTCAAAACTTCTCCCTGGATAACTTACGCCAATAAGATGGCTTCGAAATGTCTGTGATAAGTTGCCAGCAGTAATCAGCAAGCATGTTGGCCACTGATTTCTCTTTGTAATGCCTTTCCATTTCTAGAATGTCTTGGTGGAATCTTTCACCATGTTCGTCACTGATGTCACTCAAGTTCGGCGGGTAAAAATCCAAATGTGAATGCAGGAAGTGCTTCATAAGGGACATGTTGCATCCCATTAATTTTTAAGCCCTCAAAAAGTCTTCCATTAAGTTTCTGTAATTTTCTGTTCTATAGTTTCCCAGAAAATTCACACATACTGACTTGAAGGCAAGCCAGGCATTTTTCTCAAATGGAGTGAGAATCTTCTCGAATGCAGCATCAATAAGGAGATTGTGTATTTGGGGGGCTATAAAAATTCCTTCTTTTAGTTTAGCATCACTCAACCTTTGAAATTTCGCCCTTAAATATTGGAAAGCCCTGCCTGATTTGTCTATTGCCTTCACCAAGTTCTTCATCAACCTCAGTTTTAGATGTAATGGTGGCAAAAATATTTTAGTTGCATCGGCAAGTGGCAAGTTTTCACACCTTTTTAACTACTACTGAAGTTTATCTTGATGGCCACTCACTAATTTCATTATGATTACACTCACACAAGAAACAGCAATATTTTGTGAATCCTGGCTGCATCCCTCTTACCTTTTACTTTTAGATCTTCACAAATCTGCCAACCATGTTGTGGATAATTCATCATCATCATCATCATAGTACATTCACGAATTTAGGCCATTTGTTGACCTGTTTCGGCCTCAAGAGAAACACCATCCAGAAGTCTTTTGAGTGGACGTCCTGGTCTTCTTCTTCCTGCAGGTTGATATCTTAACATTAGTTTGGGTATTCTGTGATCTTCCATTCGATGAACATGTTGTATCCATCTTGACTTATAATCAGAAATTTTGTTTTCTAAAGATTCCATGTGTAATTCTTCTAAGATGTCTTCATTTTTTTGTGATCTAGTAGTGTGTATCCTGCAGTCTCCGAAGATATCTCATTTCAGCAGATCTAAGTCTCTGTATATCCTTCTGTTTCAACGTCCATACTTCGCTACCATGCAAAAGAGTTGGAAGAGCCAGTTTTTTAACACTTTCAGTCTTGAATGCTTTTGGACTAACTGTGGCTTGAAGATAGAATTTATTAACCCTAAAATTCTTAAAAATTTAGATATTTTTGCATTTACATCCTTTTCTTCTTCATATGAGATATTGCATCCTAGATATGTAAAATTATTCACCTGCTCCAAAATTTTATTGTCCAGTACAATTTTACTTCTGACAGGATCTACACCTTGAAATGCCATAATTTTTGTTTTTTCTGTAGATATCTTTAATCCATATTCTTCTGTAATTTTGTTAAGTTCATACAGACCTTTCTGTAGATTATCTTCGGAATTTGCTATTATTATTTGGTCATCTGCAAACAATAGGGTGTTTAATTTTCTATTTTCTGATATTCTTATTCCAAATTTATATGTTTTGTTCCAGCAACATATTACTTCATTGATATAAATTGCAAAGAGTGTTGGGGATAGGGGGCAGCCTTGTCTCACACCACGATTTATAATTCCTTCTTCAGAAAAAATCTGTTATTTAATTTAATCTTTATGGTGTTGTCTTTGTAAATATTTTGTATGTTCTGCCGAAGTAAATTTGGTATATTTCTGTCTTCCAATATATTTAAGAGTTTTGATCTCTTGACTGTGTCGAATGCTTTTTCAAAATCTATGAAAGCAAAATGTGTTTCTAAGTTGAATTCTCTTCTTTTTTCAAGCAATAGTTTAACAGAAAATGCTGAATCAATACAAGATCGTCCTTTCCTAAATCCATTTTGACATTCCATAAGGAATTTTTCACTGAAACTTTTCAATTTTCCATTTAAAATGTCTGCATAAATTTTGTAGCATGTGTTTAACAAACTGATTCCCCTATAGTTGTCCATTGTGGATAATTCAAAGCCTTAAAAATTGTTCTCATACTGTCGTATGTTTCCTTCATAGTAATGGAGTAGGCAACTGGCACAGACGGATATATATTCCCATAATGCAAAAGAATGGCCTCTAAACTCAATTTTGATGAGTCTATGAAGAGACGCCATTCTTGAGGATATGTTCTCTTCCCAATTCAACCATTAGCCCATTAATATCATTGCAGTAAACCAACTGTTCATTTCCTGTGAAGAGTGATGACAGATTTAATTCCCATTATCTGTCAGTGAATTTTGTGCCAGGCTATAATAGGTTCCATTCCTGAAGACGAGATGACAAAACCTCTGCCAAATATTTATTTAGTTTCAAGTCTCTTACAAGATCATTTAATTCAGCTTGTGATATCAAATGTGGTTCTCGAGATACATTGAAGTCAGGATCACATTAGGGATGGTCCATCATCACTTGAGGAACTAGAGCCAGGAGATGTATTTTCTTTCCTCCCAAGTCCATATTTCAGGAGGTTTTGGAATTGGCTAAGAATCACTATGTTTCACAGTTCGCATGGCTGACCGCAAATTTGGATACTGAACAGAATGCTTATTTTTTTAAGTGAAACCAGATATATTAACGATACAGAAATAACAGTCAGTGATGTGGTCCGCAGGTTCCCTCCACAACATTGGAAAGGCAAATGACATGCATGAATGTGAAACTTTTAACTACCCTATTAAAATCCTTTGGCAGTTTGTACAGCAAGAATTGTGGGCCCAATATTTATCAGTATGTCCACTGCTGTGGTCTCGAGATGGCATGCTGCCTTGTAATGCAGCAGGCCCAGCTTCGATCCCCGGTCAGGACAGTTTTTCTGGGTGAGGTTTTTATCGGTGTTTTTCCTCACCTGTAAGACAAATGTCAGGAAAGCTTTAAGGCCCAAACGGTCCCCAAAAACATATGGCCATTGCAATCATCGTCATTTATGTTCATCTTAGATTAAGCTTAGGATTTGGGACTCTCCTGGCGCACCATTATCATCATCATCACACATCATATCATCGGGGCAACAAGTATGCCAGGAATGTCGAAAGACAATCTGGGGCATTTGCAAAAGAAAAATATTTATCTGTATCTCCAAATTTACTATGGTTCTCGAAATATAAATTGTATGCCTTTATAACTAGTGGAGTGATAGTTCTGTGCTGAGATTTTGTACTATACTCTCTGCATACGTAACAGAATAAATTAGGAGAATTCTTACAGCGGCGAGACATTGCAAAATTGTAAAAACACTAAAACTTATGTATTAAAATATTTTATAGTAAATTTTTTAACTTAATTTCTTCATAATGATACACAATAATGAACATGTCGACACTTCACAATCTCAATGATTAACTCGTAAGATGAACTGCACAGAACATAGTATTATAAGCCACTACTTCATGTATTTGACAATGACAGTCCAGAAAATTCTGTATACCTGATGGTTTAGCAACCCCTGAGAGTAATAAAACCACACAAAAGAGAAATAAAGGTGACGAGTTTGAGAGACAATAGCATCTGTGGCTCTCATGGAAATATCTGATTCCTGTTACGTGATTCGAAGAAACTAATATCATTTTCGTCTTCTGTGAGTCTGAAAATATAGTAATTGATACATTTTGAGTCTGCGACTAATTCTTTGTTGTGTGTAATCTAAGATTGGTTAATATTATTTTTGTTTTTTTTATAATGCAGAATGTTGTCTAATGTGGAAAAAATAAATAAATAAAAATATTGCTTCCATGTGATTCTGCTTTGAACAAGTTTTACTGTATCTATAAGAAAGACTTTACAATAAACCATATTCACTGAAAACTGATATAGTTCACAAAAATGAAATTTCTTAGTGGCAATAATTCAGTTAACTTTTATAAGATTCATGATGTGTTCCGTTGAGGTATTATTCAAAATTAATCATTTTATATAAATTACTTAATTAATTATTTAACTGTGTATTTTGTTTTTTTTTATAATGCAGAATGTTGTCTAATGTGGGGAAAAAAAAAATATATTGTTTCCATGTGATTCTGCTTTGAACAAGTTTTACTGTATCTATAAGAAAGACTTTACAATAAACCATATTCACTGAAAACTGATATAGTTCACAAAAATGAAATTTTTTAGTGGCAATAATTCAATATCAACTTTTATAAGATTCATGATGTGTTCCGTTGAGGTATTATTCAAAATTAAAATATAAAATGATGGAATATTCACCTGAAAGGTCTGTCTCCTCAACTTAATTAATTATTTAACTGTAGTGCTTTCGGGACTTGTCCCATCATCGGCAGGATTCAAAACTGGTGTTTCACTGAAGATCTGCTTTCATGATTTCCATGTCAAGAAGAAACTCAACCACACAGTGCAACAGAGGATATTTCTCATATGTTGGAAATGAGTACAAAGATAACTTTTTAAAGAACAATCACAGAATGTGAAGTGAATTAATGGTTGCAAATGGACATCTCAAACAGAATATGGAGCAAAACATGAAAATTAAGTTTTGAAATTGTAGGTACATGTAGAGAATTTCAGAGCACACTGTATATTTAGCAGATTTCTATTTATTAAAATTCGAGCCTTCAGTAATTCTCATACCAGAGAGTTTGATTATGTATTGTACAATTCTTTGTAAATATTATTTAAATTAAAATGTACTGTATGGAAATTACTGAAACTCTGACTGCATCTACATTACAAAACAAAACCGGTTTCTTAAAATTTGATAACATTCAGATTGCCTATTGGATGTACTTCTAGCCAGTTCAAAAAATAAATTAAAATATTATTGTTAATGAAATTGTATTATAATTTTATAAATATTAATGGGAATTTATCCTATGAAGTCAACATAATTACAATCAAAACATGAATCAGAAATGTTATATCTCACCTTATAAAATAAGATTAGAACACATGAATATATATCAGAGGGCTTCAACCACCTTCTTAACTAAATTGACTACATGGATATCAAACAAGAAATTCTAATATATCGTCATTGTGCCTGCAAAACCAGCTATGTGAAAGGAATGTAATTTTACAGGAGGAACAAAAAACATTCCTAAATTATTATTTTTCTATCTACGACTTGAGCCGACATGCCATTTTATTTCTTATATATTCAGCAACACTGCACAGAAAGTTATATCAATATAATTTAAGTCAAACAAATAAAATAAAGGAAATAATTCCTGACACTTCACATTGCCTATTAGAATTGCACCTATTTTATACATAGCCAATTTTGTTGATGTGAAATTAATGTTGTTTAGAATGTAGTAATTCAGTATGCATATGTTTGTGAGTTTAATTAGAATAAAAATGTTTAACATTTATTGACACTGACATTTACTGATATGAAACAAGCATAATTATAATTAATTTATTATGCAAGGTTTCTTTCCAAGTTAATGGCAGGTCAGGTATGAAATGTGAATTGGATTCCTCGGAAGTTAGAATTAAAGAAAAGAAGAATAAATAGGATAGCAATAGACATTGCGAGTGCAATTACTCCCCTAATTGATATGACTTCATCAATGCTGGTTAAGACAAAATCGGTTGGGTAGTTTTATGACATTCTAATTTCCACTGAGGCCCCAAATTCATTATCAGCTATAGCAGAAAATTATATGAGCATCGAATACTTTAACAATGAGATTTATATGGATGTCCCTAATGAAAATGTAAACAAAGAAACTGATGGTTATTTTGGAAAGAAAAAAATATACCAGAGCAGAAACTAGGGAGCTAAGAAAAAAAGGATGGCAATGCTTACAAAATTAGAGAACGTCAGGAGAGGAAACTTCTACCCTAGGACTGCTCACACAATGAAAGAAAAACAGGCGAAAGAAGTTTCGCGTGTCATAAAGTTGACGAAAATGTATGAAAAATGGTGCATAAAACAGTTTGTAATTTTAATATGTGGGAAAAGAAAAAAAGTGTATATTAATGGACTAGTTATTAGAAGAAGAAAAGGTAAAGAAGGAGACAATTCTATCAAGCAGTATGTTTATGATTGTTATCTACCATTAGAACATTGATAAAAAGTTAGTCTGTTGTGATTTTTTTTCTGTCTACCACAGGACTGAAAAATACTGTTTTTAACAACTGGATAAAAAATTTCAATAAAACAATAAACAATGATGAAGTCAACAGCAGTGAAGAATTCGAAATTGAGATTATGGAGAATGGGAAGAGGAAAATATTAGAAGAGTCATCATAAAAGTGGAAATTGTTAAAATCAGACTCTGTAAATAGATGGTTAGAGTTGATTCCGAAAGATCCCAGTCATTACTGCAGAGCAAGTAGTTCACGTGTATATGTTGATTCTGAATTTCGATCTTGTAATCAGATGCATCATATTTGTAAGGAATGGTGTGAGGAAACAGGAAATGAATCTGTGGAGAGAGAAAAAATTGTGAAATTCCAGAATGTCAGAAAATCTCCATCTACAAACCTAGGAAAAACCAGTGTGACAGCTGCATTGCATACAAAGAAGGTAACCTTAAAGAAGAAGATTACAACATGCATATCCAGAAGAAAAAAATATGCACGTCAGGCAAAAGAAGAAGCCATTTCTTCAGCATCTGATAGTGTCCTTGCAGCTACAATGGACATCCAAAGTGTTCTATTGTGCCCAAAGTTAATGGTTTCTGAACAATACTACAGTCAAAAATTACAAGTGCACAATTTTACAATTTACATTTGTAATACAAAAGACATATGTGTGGCACGAGGGAGAAGGAAGAGTAAGAGCCAACGAATTCACAACCTACATTTTTGATTTCGTAGAGAAACATTCCACATACAAAAAATTATTCTGATATCTGATGGTTGTCTATACCAGAACAAAAATAAAACCTTGGCAAGTGCATTGGCAGGCACATCACGAAAATTTGAGGTTCAAATTGAACAAATTATCCTGGAGAAGGGACACACAATGATGGAAGTTGATAGTGTCCATTCAGCATTAGAGCAGCTGTTTAACCCATCAAAAACCCCTGTACACTATAGTCTCTCTGGTTTAACTTTAAGAGAAATTTGTAGAATGAGACAACTGTACTCACCTCTCTCACTCGCACCAGTGTTGACGGTGTTTCTTCACCAGATGTTAATAGGGGAAAGAGGAAAACTGACAACAGGTTGGTTCTTTCTTTTGTATTTGGACTAAAGTGGTCAACAAACTACCCTTGTATCCCCATCTTTCTCTCTGCCAAGTTAAGTCAGCTATACAATATGTCAGTAGGATGGAGGAAGCAAGAAACAAGAAGAAAGGCGTCCATCCATGTAGTAAACCATTTGGATTATTTGTTTTTCAAAAATTTTGAAGCCCTTCCACATAATTTTGCATCAATAAAACTAGGAAAGAAAACAGGTGAACCTACTGTCACACATATAAGAGCTCTACTCTACACAGAAGGGGAGGTGTCCTACAAAGTCAATCACCGGGATGAATAACAGCCACTTCCACAACGAAGACAGAGAATAAATGAGACTGATCCTCAAAATCCCTATCATGAACCTCTAAAATTAGACAAAACAAAATTTCTAAGTCATGAGGCTCTGAAAGTGTTTATGAACAAGGAATACCATTTTTCTATGATGATTTAAAATATCACTAAACTGTAGTTTTCGAACAGTATAATAAATTTTCATGTATAGACTAATATTATATTGTGTGTTAGTAGTCCTATGGAAAATAGTTTTCTTTTATTGCATAACAGTATAATGTATTTAGTGTTGGTGTAGTTATTAATAATTTGTAATGCGGTAAAAAATATATGATATAACTTGTCAATTGTGTACTGAATTAGAACTTCGTGAACAAAAAATGATTTCTTTCACTGTACAGCAGTATAATAAAGATTTAAAAGATTGTGCATAATCAGCCATGTGCACAAAAAAGAGCAAAATAAATAAGTCAAGTCGGCTATGTGCATCACTTTCCTGGCCTGAATCACATAGCTGATCTTGCAGGAACAGTTTTCAGTAGCAGCACATAGCCAACTTTGCTTATTCGTCTGTACAAGCTTGACTTTGAAAGATTCACATACACGATTTTGAGGGACAATTCTAGCATGTTTCTCGCTTATTTTGGTGTAAATAGCTCATTTTCATCAAAAAGTGCACATAGACGGTTTTGCAGGCGCAACGACGATATTTATGTATTATATTTATAATTAAAGTTTGTTGTGTTGTATAAATGCATTCAATTTTAAGGGTTGGTCTCCAAAATATGTCCAGATACGAGGATTTTATTTTATGGGGTGAGATGTAAAATTTCATATTCACATTTTGATTTTAATCAAGGGGACGGTCTGCTGAAATATGGGTTAATATGATGATTTTTTAAAAAAAATTATTATATTTTAAGAATCTCTTAACATTGTACTTTCATGAAATACGCCCATATTTTATATATATAAAGTTTAAAGGGCCTTATCTGCCATTTTTTAAATACCATGCATTGTGGGCGTGACGTAGTAAAAGCAGCTAGAGCGTTTGACACAAGAAAATAATTTCATGGTTGTCTTATATGACAATTATCCATGGAATATTTGTCCCAAATTATGTATTTGTCTAAATAAAACAATATTATGACCTTGTTCTGTAGTTTCATTTATTTTATAATACTTATTTAATGTTATGTTTATCAGAAAAAAAAATTGAATAAAAATGTGAAAGGAATGGAAGAAATTGAAGAAGGGAAGTGCAGAATATAATGAATGGCATTTGAATAATGCTAAAGAGCCTGAAAAAAATTGACTGGATCCTTCAATGCGATGAAGATGGTACCAGCTGAGACAATGTGGAAAAGATTTATACATTGTTGTGAAATGAGGTATGCAGTGATGCTGTCTGAAGGTGATATTAAGACTTTTTTTTATTTCTGAAGGCTGTCACAACATATATGATGTTGAATTCATCAAGGAAGAATGCCTCAATCATCGCCTAAATGCTTAGGCACAGGTTTAAGGAACAAGTGCAAGGAAAAAGGCATTATTCTAGGTGGACGAAAAAGCAGGAAGTTTGTCAGCGCCAACCATAAAAAGCTAATATTCTACTACAGGAATGTCCTGAAGAACAACATTCCAAATGTGCAGTAAATGGAATCTGCAGTCTATGCTATATTACTGCATATCAGCACTGATGAAGATCAAAGTGAAAAAGCCAAGATCCTCACCTTTTGAAGTGCTCTGAAGGACTTGATTCATGGTGTTTTCATAATTGTGTCATTGCCAAGAATGAATGCATCAAGTCAAAAGGAAATTAAAAAAAGTTACAGCCTGCTGTGCAAAACCATACCTGTTTATCAAAGGCTGGCAGCAGATGAACTTCTTTCTAGGTGTGTCAGTGAGGGACTCAGAATATCAATGACAGCCTTCACAACTCAAAATGGTCTAAGTGCACTAAAACAAAGTTTGTGTCAAGAAGAAGAATGGAATATGCTGTTCTGACAATGGCTTTGAGCCAATTCAACATAGAATCTGAAACCAGTTTGGAAATAGGGAAGGCTGTCACAGGAGAAGAAGTCAGTGACACTGCAAGGAATATCAGTGCTCAACAAGATAATCATCGGATCTACCAATCCAAAGCTAGGAATACTGAACAGTCAAGGAAAGTGAGGAGAAAACTAACAAAAATAGAGCAGAAGAGAGTATGAAGGAGAATGAGGGTCCTACATATGGCACAGCAGAATTATAGCCAGCCTGTAAGTATCTTGATACTTTATGATGGTTTTACTCGAAAACTTTTTTTTTATATTTTTTCATATTCAAATGACTCCTTGCATAAGTTTTTGCTCAATTGCCTTGAAATTTTCAACATATGTTCCTTCATAGTTTCTAAAGACTTTCCACAGCATAGTTTCAAGGAAAAGTGGATAGAAGTTGATTTACAGTATTCACATATTTGAATTTGGATTTTTTTAATAAATAAAATAGAGTATATTTGAAGAATTGATATCTTGGTATGTGTTAGTTTAATTCAAAAAAACATCAGTGAAGTCATGTAAGGGATAATTATGAACTTGCATAAAAAAATTGAAGTGTCTATCTCAAAAACTGGAACAATTTCTATTTGTTTTAGAATTTTTGTTAAAAAAAAACAAAATACTCTATAATTCAGAAACTGTACAACACACAACTTTCAAATTTTCTGTGAAGTGATCTAATACAACTGAAACAGTGTACAAAATTTCAAACTTGTATCTAAAAAATTATAGATTTTGGTATTTTCACCGACCATCCCCTTTAGTTCTTTGTTGCTTATATTATCAATTACAGCAGAGTATCGTTTTGAGATTTTTGGCCATGTCTTGCAGCACTGTCTTGATCCAATCCTGCAACTGTTTCTCCCCCTGCTGACCTCAGCTCTTCGTTCTGCTTCTCGATGTTTCTTCACCTACCGTGGTTGACATATTCAGAAGACCTTCACTGCGTCTGCTCTTGCAGTGAACTGGCAGCTCATGTGGCATAGCCGAGTCTTACTCGCATGTACCTGGGTGAGTAGTGGGCATGTGCATTACTTTTGTTTCCTGATTGGCTAGTGTTTAATCTCAGGCCTTCCTCTTTCCTGTTAAAATTTTCCTTGTGTTTGTAGATCTCTATGGCCTCTCCATTTAAGCGAATATAATAATTTATTGTGTTACACAAAACCTGGGTGTCATTAAAACAAGATGTCCTCATGAAGTGTCGTTGCAGAAGTCTTTATATACTGCAGATTTCTCTGATTGTCCCTGTTGGCAATACCTTATGTTATTTAATCCTGGTATTGACCGATCGTTTAGATGTTCCAATATAAACTTTTTCACAACTGCATGGGAAATGGTACACACCATCAGAAAGTTTACAGTCTAATTTCTGAAACATTCTCGAAGTTTTCTCATAGATTTGTATTTAGTCATGATATGGTGTGTTTTAAGGAGTTCACCTATATGATCCATGTAGGTGATGAAACATCAAGAACAGAACAAAGAGTCCAGGTCAGCAGAGGGGGAACAGTAGCTGACTCGAATCAAGATGCAGCCAAAAATACCAAAAAAGTACTTTGGAATACATAACAATGGCTGTGAAAGCCTTAGTCCGTTCAATTACTGCAGAGTTCACATATATGTAACAAAATTATCTTACTTACCGAGAGGGCCACGGCATGTTGGACAGCACGTCAGCTTGGGTCTGCAATTTGAGCACACCAGGTGCCCACTCTGGCATTGCAATATTGGGGGCAGAACATAATCAAAGCAGACTGGACACTCAAATAAGCTTGCCAGATCTGCTGAAACTGTTGTAGTATTGGTCGCCGTGATTGGAAGGTTTGAAGTGCTTGGTAGTCCTCGACGTTTGTTGGATAGCACGAGCTGGCCACTCATTGTAGTCCCACTGTAACAAATACAAATTAATTCAACACTAATATATTCTATGCAATAATTCCCTATACAGTAAACAGAAAAGAAAATTAAATAAATCAAATAACAATAAATGGAAAGAGATATTAAAATCAACTTAAACATGTATTATTGCAATAGGACAGTTTTGATAAATTTTCTCTGTATATAATTTACGAAACTTCAACTTTTACAGATTTCAGCACTTCACTGCATTTATAGGTAATATACCATATTTCAACTATGTCAATATTATGATTTCGGGCCTATGTTACTTAGAAAGTAAGATGAATTATACTGGGCTTAAACAAGAGCCTGTGCTTAAACATTCACCTTCAGTGTGGAAACAGCTGGAACACAGGAACAGAGCATTTTATCACCTCCTGTTTACATAAAATGTAAATTTGTAAAAAAAAAAAACTTTTGTAACACCACGGAAATTATCAAGAATTTTCGGAATGAGCATAGAGTAATAATTTTGTGCACTATCTTGCAATTGGTTATTTTGAAATATCAGTTACCCCAAAATCAAATACAAAGAAAGTAAGACAAAAAACTAAAGAACCTATACACTAACATTCCAATAAATTAAACTTTAAACATAATAAAAAAATAAACTAGAAAGCAGTAACTTAAATACAGAATACATAAATCAACTATACACGGTCACAAATACTATAATGAACCAAAACATTTAATAGTTTAATCAACAGAATTTAAAATTACCCTTGAACAAAACAAATTATAACAAAGAATTACAATATATTAAAAACATGGCAAAAAGCAACGGTTCCAACAAACAAATCATTGATAAGCTTATAAAGAAACAAAAAAAGAAAAAATTATGTAAACAATAGAACAAAACTTGAAAGAGAATCTGATAATAAAACATGGGTAACATTAACATACACAGGAAATGAAACCACAAAACTAGCCAGAACTTTGAAAAAAATAAATAAAAACATTAACATAGCTTATAAAACAGGAAACAAATTAAACAACATAATATACAATGGCATGGAAGAACCAACAAATTCAACAACAAAGGAGTCTAGAAACTAATGTGTAAAGATTGTAATAAATTTTATATTGGCAGGAAAAGGAGAAATTTCAATACAAGACATAAGGAACACCTAAACGATTTCATGCACGCGGGTGATAAATCAAGCTATGCTAAACATCTCAATAACGCAGGTCACCAAATGAACAATTGAAAATACTCTCATGATAATCCACAGAGAAAACATTCCAGCTAGGATAAATATATTTGAAGACCTCGAAATTATAAAGGAAATAAACAACACCTTACTTCTTAATGAGAAAAACCCATTATACGAGATCGTCAAAAACAAGTCAGTTGTAAACAACAATGAGTAGCAGAAGCTCAACCTGCTGATGATGGAAGTTAACTTCCAAAAGTGCTCCAGTTAATTTTATACAAATTATTTATAACAAAGTTGAGGACGACAGCACCTGCCAACAGGTACATTTTAATTTTTAACTTTTATCTTATGACTATTCACCTCAACTGAATTTAATATGAATTTTATTAGTATTAAACTGAAAATTAATTGCACTAAAAATAAAGATGTAGAAAGTGAGAATATTTTATATTCTATTTTCTGTGTGCACAGCTAACAGTTACTGCACTGACCTTACCAAGCAGGTATTGATGATATTTACTGTTTATACAAGTGTGCATTGTTGAAGGTTGTGACTGTGACCCATCAGAATGAAAACTTATTCTTCACATACCAATTTTATTTACAAACAAACAAACAGGTAGTAAGAAGCTTGAAGTGTTAGTATCATGGAGGTAAGCAAACACACTTGAATGAGTGGAGATATATCTAGATAAATGTTTACCCAGTGTGAAGTTTCAATGTTCTTGTTATTGTGATTTTGTGAAATTTTTCAACACACAGTGGGTATTTTATATGAAACCAGAGAATTTATTGTGTTTATTAATCTTCATTTACAATGTAGAGGAGACACATTTATTTTGATCAGTAACAATGCAAAAGAGAATCCGGCTCTACCGAAAATAAAACCCAACCTGAACCAGTAATTCTTTTTGGGACACAAATCCTTCTTCAAAATGTTACTACAACATCGGGTATGAAGAGAATTACTGCTTCAAAATGTCACCACAACGTGGGACAGCAATTTACTTCTTCAATTTAATTACTAATAGTAAGACATACAAATGTTAAACTGAAAATATATAAAACTATTATTCTACCAGTTATATATATGAATACAAAACATGGACTCTTACTTTTAGGGAGGAAAGGAGATTACGAGTATTTGAGAATAAAGAACTTAGGAAAATTTTTGGACCAAAGAGAGATGAACAGACAGGTGAATGGAGAAGAGTACTTAACAATGAACTACATGGCCTTTTTAGGAAGCCAGATATAATAAGAACAGCTAAGTCTCGTAGACTGCGATGGGAAGGACATGTGGCACGTATGGGAATGAAAGACATGCATGGAAACTTCTTGTAAGAAAACCAGAGGGAAAACATCCAGTTGGTAGACCAAGAATGAAATGGGAGAATAACATTAACTATGATTTGAAGGAAGTAGATTATACAGGGAATGATTGGAAAGCATTAGCTCAGGATAGGGATGTATGGAGAGCTTATATCTGTGCGGCCATGAGCCTGTGGGTTCGATAATGCCAGTGAGTAAGTAAGACATACAATTATCAGAGTTTTATAAAACAGTAAAGTATTAGTCCACAATAACCGCATTCAATCATGAAGCAAGCATAGAAATTAAGGCTCGAATCTATGAACGCATTAGACCGTAAAAGTCGTTCTCTGCCTGTACTCTGCTGAGAAAGTTGCATCCAATTACGTTTTTGTGCACTCAAAAATCTGTTCATGCAATAATAATTGTTGAAATTCCTAAGCTACCTGGCGAGGTGACTTAGCAGAGAAATGTATCGTGAGCAACCCGATGGGAACTGATGGTAACCGATGTAGTTTGAAACCTTTGCCGCGTACCTTGCTGCTTTATTCAAGATGTCGGACCTTGAAGAATTCGATCATGTTTTCGGGATATGCAGAGAAGAGGAATTTGATAGTCTACCAAAGAATTCAACTGGAAGAACAGGAGAATCGGCGTAATATTGCATGATGCAAACATCGTCGTATATGGTATTATTTGTGTTCCTCTAGCAGTAGGTTCTATTTCTTCAGAAAGATTGGTCTCATTTGACGTTACTTCATTGTTCACAAACATCCCGACTGATACAACTTTGAAAATTTTAGAAAAATGGTTGAAAGAAAACAAATTAGATAATGATAGCGTTAAAGAATACATAAAACTAACAAAATTATGCTTCAATCAAATGTTCTTCACCTTTAGAGGAAGGTATAGACAAAAATCAGGACTTGCAATGGGAAATCCATTATCACCATTCTTAGCAAATATGTTTATGGGGAACTTTGAATGTCATGTAACCAAAGCACCCTTTGATGTTTAAATTTTGGAGAAGATATATAGATGATATCATAGCAATAGTAAAACAGAAACAATTAGAAGATGTCATTAAACAGTTAAATATTCAAAATAAAACAATCAAATTTACAATGGAAATAGAAAATAATCATGAAATACCATTTTTAGACCTCAAATTGATTAGGAATGAAGAAAAAAAGAAAATGGAATTTGGAATCTACAGAAAAGAAACTCACATTGACAATTATATAAAAGCTACTGGATTTAACCATTTTTCATACAAACAGGCAGTATTTAATAGTTTAACACACAGACTTGTGAATGTCCCCATGAGCAAAGAAAATTACAATAAAGAGAAAGAACACATCATAAAATTGCGAAGGATAATGGTTTTCAAGAGAAGATGATACACAAGAAAATAAATAAATTTAAAGAACAAAAAATCACTAATGAAAGTACTCTTCAGACAGATAAAAATATTGGCAAAAAATTCAATAAGTTCACAAAAATCTTCAACAAATTCAACATCAAATTAGCACCGAAAAATGATTACAGCTTGGGTAATTTAATAAAAACCAACAAAAATGAAAAGATTGAAGACTGCAAAAAATCGGGAATTTATCAAATTATTTGTAAAGATAGTGAAAAGATATACATAGGAAAAACAAAAAGGAATCTAAATACAAGATTAAAAGAACACCTCAGAAATGTTAAAAATGGAGAAACCGAAAAATCTGCAATAGCTGCACATGCCTGGTCAGAAAAACATAGAATAGAAACCAAAACAAAATTACTTAAACAATTGGAAAAACCGAAGGAACTCACAATTTGGGAAAAAATTTACATATGCAAGAATGAAAATACAACTATGAATCTTGAAATACCCGGTTATAAGGAGAGAGGACTGATTAGGAAATTCATCGGTCAGCCATCAGATGGCGCAGAGGTCAGTCTGCAGAATAGAAGGGCGTTGGACGTCAGTTGTGAACGTGACAGCATTGAAAATGTCACAAATGGTGTGATGAAACCTAGGTCTGCAAGAAGTTATGAAGTATGAGGTGAGTGAAATAATAAAAAATAAACAATACTAAAAAACCTTATAATGTTATTTCCTATATACATAACTTAGCAATAGTTTAGACATCAGCATTTATACAAAACCAACCAATGATACAATTACCATTCATAAATAATCTAGACACCCCCACAACAAAAAATCAGTACCTTTACCTGCTTCATTAGCAGAATGAGAAAACTACTGCTTAACCAAGAAAATTATAACAAAGAACTAAAATACATTTTACTTCTAGCCTCCAAAAATGGTTATAATGAACAAATATTTGATAAATTAATAAAAAATACAAATTAAGAAAGAAGAATTAATAAATATAACAGCATTAAATAGGGAAATTGATGAAAATAAAACTATGTGGTTAACTCTTATGTATTTTTTTTGTAAGCCCATGTTTCCCTTAACAGAGATTTTAGGTGCTCTCCCCCTACAGGGAAGAATTTGAACCATACTAATTTAGTTACACTTGTTTTCGTATAGATGTCATTTGAGTAGTCCATGGTTAGCATTCTGCCTCATACTGACATCTAGGAAACCAAGGTAGTACTAGGATGGGAAAATTCGGTACATTTTGCTTAGAGGCCTTTTTATTCAGGCTTAAGGATCTTTTACGAGTCTGAAAATCTTCAGACTCGGGACCCACGGCTTAAAGTCCCTCCTGGAGGACTTGCTCCTTGAATTTTGCCATCCTAAAAACTCCATCAACCCCAGCCGGGTTTGAACCCGCGACCCTCGGAACCAGAGGCAAGGAGCATAACCACTAGTCCACCACTGTATACTGGTTTCAAAACAAAAACTGGCTAAAACCATTAAAAACTGTAAGAACTGCATATAGAACAAAAACAAATTAAATAATTATAATTAAAACATTTATAAAAACAAAGGTGTTTACAAATTAAACAAATTGAACTGAATAGCTGTGAAAAGTTTTATATTGGTAGAACGTCAAGAAATTTCAATATATGATTTAATGAACGTAGTAAGGACTTCAGACTTAATGAGGGTAAATCTAGTTTTGCGAAACAGGTCATCAATTTAATACTATTGATAACATATTATCCATTATTCATAAAGAAAACAACAACTTGAAGATCAATATTCTCGAAGAGAATGTGATATTGAAAGAGACCAGAAACACTCACCAGTTTAATGAGAACACACCCAATGATGTCAACCCTCTCTACAAAATTCTCACAAACAACTAGTGTCAAATTACATGCTGAGGTTGGAGCATAAGTTCCAAAAGTACTTCACATCTTACAGCCTTTATAAAGTTGAGGATGACTGAGATCTCAGATATCTATTTTATATTTCAAATTTTACATAGTGACCTCAACGGTGTTTCATCATGAATTTTAAAAGTATTAACTCTTTCAGTGAAGACCTACATTAACCACCAAATAAGTGTATCAGCACGACAATATCTCACAATATAGATAAAAACATTAGCTCAGGATAGGGATGTATGGAGAGCTTATGTTTATGAATCTACAGGTTTGATAGTGCCGGTGAGTTCTCTGTACATGTGTCTTTGGCAACATTAAGATTAACTCTAAACATAACTATGTGAAACTGAAAATGACATTCTTGGAGCAATATATATTCTCAGAAAAGCCACAATACAACAATTATTAGTTTTTAACAACATTCTGAATTAGAATTCACGCAAATGAGAAATGAGATTTTTCATGATCCAGAAAAGAGTATTATTTTATCATCTAGAATACTCCCAAAAAAGATATCTGAACGTTAAAACAATATATAATTGTAGGCTTTCACGGCCGGCGTCTTGATCCATATTTGGTTCGTCTTCCGGGCTTATAGGCCGTGGTCTGGTTGTCTTCTTACTCGACGTTTCGTCTACTGCTGCGGTAGACCTCATCAGGAGATACTGCGTGCTCTCTGTGAACTCCTCAACAGCCGGCTGCAGACTGTCTGGTGGTTGGAAACTGTCTCTCTATTTATAGCTAAACCCCGGGTGGTGGGGGGGTTTTCTGCGCGGACCGAGTTTTTTGCTGTTGTGCCGATTGCAGAAGTCATAGGCTTCGTTGTCATGTTATGCAGTGCTGGGATCCAAATTTTGTTTATCTTCATGGTTTCTTCTTTTTTGTTGAAGTAATTTTTTGTTTATATATTTCAATGGCTTCTCTGTATAGTCTGGTGTAGTAATGTGATGTTTGTGATAATACCTGAGTATCTTCGAACATATTATAAGATTCGAAGATACTCAGGTATTATCACAAACATCACATTACTACACCAGACTATACAGAGAAGCCATTGAAATATATAAACATAAAAATTCCTTCAACAAAAAAGAAGAAACCATGAAGATAAACAAAATTTGGATCCCAGCACTGCATAACACAACAACAAAGCCTATGACTTCTGCAATCGGCACAACAGCAAAAAACTTGGTCCGCGCAGAAAACCCCCCCACCACCCAGGGTTTAGCAATAAATAGAGACAGTTTCCAACCACCAGCCAGTCTGCAGCCGGCTGTTGAGGAGTTCACAGAGAGCACGCAGTATCTCCTGATGAGGTCTACCGCAGCAGTAGACGAAACGTCGAGTAAGAAGACAACCAGACCACGGCCTATAAGCCCGGAAGACGAACCAAATATGGGTTAAAACAATAGTTTGAATTTGATGTTTTTAGAATTGTTTAAAGAGATACTCAAAAACTAAAGAGAGGAAATCTTTTTATAATTCAGTTAGCTTATCAACATGACAGCATGTCATTAATTTGTATTCCAAAGAAAAGATATGTGATGTGAAATTTCACCTTTTGCTATTACAACAAAATTTGTCAATTTTGATATGCATTCAAGGCTTACTTAGGTATTTAAAATAATTTATTTATACTGTTCAAAATAAAGGTCATCAGGATTTACAATTCAAATCATGGAAAAATGATATACAGTTCAGGGGATTATAAACTGAACACGAACTGGAGTGATGGCTGGTCCTTTAGGCCACCACCTAACTTCTCAATTTAATTTATAAACAGTATTTTATATATATTATTGTACTTTTGTTAACATACGAGGGCGGATCGGAAAGTAATGCACAATAATTTTTTTCTGCCTTGGTATTGCAGCTAGAATGTTGACATTTCACAGAGATATAGTTTGAAGTTTTCACTACAGATGGTATTTTTTTCTCAGGTGCACCTCTTGCGAGAGAAGCTTGAACTATGCAACAAAGATGGCACGCATGCTACAGTCGTCCACCTATGAGGGACGGATCGGATCGGAAAGTAACGCACAATAATTTTTTTTAAAAAGTTTAATAGTAAAAAAAAGGGAAAAATTCACAAATGAACTTACATCTTTTACCTACTTTTTGACATAGTCACCAACTTTCTCAACACATTTTTCCCATCGTGTTACCAGTTTCAATATGCCCTGTTCGTAGAAGTCCGTTTGTTTGGAGTGTAGCCATCTGCACACTGCTGATGCCTGCTTTGTTTCGGGCGTGTAGTGGTACGCCCACGACTCATCAGCTGTGACGATTCCTTCCAGAACGTCATGTCCTTGTGCGGTGTACCGCGTTAAATGGTCCAAGCTTGCCCATCATTCGCTGGCCCTTGTGGTCGTCCGTCAGGTTCTTAGGCACCCAGCGAGCACTAACTTTACGGAAGACATTGCTACAGTCCATACAATCATCCCCATACACGCCACGCATGTCCCTGTGAATTTCACTGGGTTTATGCCCTTTGGCCCACAAAAATCGAACAACACTTCTCTGTTCCTCACAGGTGGATGACTGTAGCATGCGTGCCATCTTTGTTGCATAGTTCAAGCTTCTCTCGCAAGAGGTACACCTGAGAAAAAAATACCATCTGTAGTGAGAACTTCAAACTATATCTCTGTGAAATGTCAACATTCTAGCTGCAATACCAAGGCAGAAAAAAATTATTGTGCGTTACTTTCCGATCCGCCCTCGTAGATTGTCTCTCTTAAAGGATATCCTTCTTGAATCAACATCAGACAGAGTGTGGCTGGTGGACATGCAAGAGAGGTTACAATATAATAATAATAATAATAATAATGTTTTATTATTTGCGAGCATTGAATTGAGAACCATATGTCCAAAAGAGGAAGAGAGATTTATGTCTCCATGGCATCTCACTAACTGAAATGTCTAGTTACTTTACAACCAAACCACCATCAAACTATTAGACAGAGCAAGGATTCAATTTACTTCTATGTTCATGTACTTTTCTTGCAACATTTTTTGATATATATATATAAGAGCAAAAGACTTAGTTTTGTTCTTTATAACACTGAAGTCAAGTTTCAAGAAATTTAAGACCTAATAAAATAATTTTATCTTCAAATAGGTATACCTGAATATTATATATACACATTAAAAATTGAATTAGTTTTATTACAAACCACAGCTTTCCCTTCTTGTTCATATGTACAAAGCTGGAACTTGGGGCAGGTAGACTAAAAAAAAAGTGACTAATGGGTTATGAAATATGTTGCAATCAACATTGAGATATGAAGTAATATGACTAATGCATACTAGCTGCCTCATGAATGTTTTTTTTTTCTGTTCTCTACATCAAATTCAATGGTAGAAGTACATTCTTTGTCATTTCAATAGATGTCCCATCAAACTAAAGAATCACAAGATACCACTGAACAAATTAAATGAATAATATTTACTGATTAACAAATAAATATAGGTAATAATTAAATACATAGGCCTCAACCACAGATTTATAAAATTTTAAAACAGCTAAATAGTGAATTGGACTAAAACAATGTCTTGCATATGCTGATGATGTAATAATAACAGCAAGAACAAAAAATTCCCTACTGGAAACCTTTGACAAATTGAAAAACGAAAGTATAAAATATGGGCTTGTAATCAATCTAAATAAAACAAAATATTTAAGATGTATGAGGAATAAAACAAATTTGAATGAACTATAAATAGTGATAGTATTGATGAAATTAACTCCTTTAAGTACCTAGGCACAATACTAAACGATAATAATACTGTTGAAGAAGAAATCAAAACAAGAATATCACAAGGGAATAAAGCATATTTTGCTAATTTCGATATATTCAAAAGCAAATTAATATAAAAAAATATTAAATTCAAATTATATACAGCAATAATAAGACCAATCGTATGTTATGGAGCTGAAACCTGGGTACTAAAAGAAGCAGATAAATTAAGACTATTAACGTTTGAGAGAGAAATATTTAGAAGAGTGCTAGGTCCAATAAAGGAAAATGGAACTTGGAGGTTAAAAAGGAATAAATTATACCTCAAGAATAATAAAGAAAATATAGTTAGTTTCATCAAATCCAAAAGATTGCAATGATTTGGACATACACTAAGAATGTCAAAAGGAAGATTGCCGAATGATATTTTGAATTGGAAGCCACAGGGAACAAGACCAAGAGGAAGACCCAAAGATCGATGGGAAGATGACGTAATTGAAGATTTAAGAGAGATGGGGATTTTTTATTTGAAATCTACTGCACAAGATAGAATGGCATAAACTAGTTGAGAAGGCCAAGACATTCCACTGGAAGTCGTAGAGCCTGAAGAAGAAGAAGAAGAAATAGTGAATTGAAAGGAAATGCTAAGGTAAACATTATCTCATTAAACACTTGGTCAAAATATTTCCACAAAATATGGTCAGAGAATCTCTTGAACTTTCAGAGATAGAAAAAGAAGATGAACAAATTGAACCAATATCTTATTTTGAACTGGAACAGGTCTTGAAGAAAATGAATAATAATAAGGCCCCAGTAGAAGATTCATTAAATATAGAACTATTAGCGGCTATGAATATCAGAGGATTGGAGGAAGATCAATGGATGAACAAAGAGGAATGGCACTTGGTTTCCAGAACTAAAATACATTTCACTTCTAGCCTCCAAAAATGGTTATAATGAAGAAATAATTGATAAATTAATAAAAAATAGCCAAACACTAAAGAAAGCCGATAAAAACTTAAAAATAGCATACAGAACTAATAACAAATTAAACAACATAATAAAACAATAACATTGAAGAAAATAGCATTTTCAACAGCAAAGGAGTACATAAATTGACATGTAAGGACTGCAACAAATTTTATATAGGAAGAACAAACAGGAGTTTTAACATCAGATTTAAAGAACATTTTCGAGACTTTATTCATGCAGAAGGAAAATCAAGCTATGCAAAACACATTATCCACGAAGGATATTGCATGTTAAATATTGAAAACACCCTAACAGTAATGCACAGAGAAAATAATCCAGCGAAGACAAACGTACTCGAAGAGATGAAAATCATGAAAGCAGCTCACACCAACGACAATCTGATAAACAAAAACGAACCCAATACATGTAACCCCTCTACCAGATCTTCAGTGAAACACCAGTTTTGAATCCTGCCAATGATGGGACAAGTCCCGAAAGCGCTACAGTTAAATAACACTGGGGAACAAAAAAATATTTTTTTCTTGGTGCCTGAAATTTTTCACCTGATTCTGGGTATTTCGGCACTGCTGATTCCAAAAATGTCATCCATTTTGTTGCAGCAGCTCTAGTTTGCAAGATATTGATGATACTGCTCTTATGTACCACCATTGTAAATCGATTGTTTGCATAATACTAATTGATTTAATCCAAGTTATATTCATGTTGTTGTTGCCGTTTGCATATGTAATTTTACTAATTTGACAATTGTTTATCCTTTTTCTAGACTGACATGGCTTCAAACACGAAGAAAATGTGTGAATAATCCTGATGTGTTTTTGTTTCATCTGTGGGGAGTACACATTCACTCAACAAGAGAAAACCTATAACTGACTTTGTAAGAAGAGCTTATTTGGCCTATTTCAAAGTACAACTGGGAGATCAAGATAAGCCTTGGGCACCTCACATTGTATGTAAAACGTGCACAGAGCATCTACGACAATGGACAAATGGGAAACGGAAATGCTTGAAATTTGGGGAACCAATGATCTGGCGAGAACAAATTAACCATAGTGATGACTGCTATTTTTGTTCAGTCAATGTAAAGGGCATCAATAGCAAAAACCGGAATAGATGGGTATATCCCAATCTACGCTCCGCAAGACGCCCTGTTCCACATTCAGAGGAGATACCTGTTCCAATTTTTACCAGTCTTCCAGAGTCACCAGAAGAAGAGGATGATTCAACTGAAAGCTATTCTGAGGGAAATGACAGCGATTTCCCAGGACCTTCATCAGTTTCATCCGGTTTTAGTCAAGCGGAACTGAACGACCTCATAAGGGATCTAAGTCTTCCAAAGAAGTCATCTGAGTTGTTAGCTTCCAGGCTGGCAGAGAAACAATGTCTGTTACCGGGAACAAAGGTCACAGTCTATCGCAAAAGAGAAACAGACTTCCTGCCATTCTTCACAGTAGAAAATCAATTTGTGTTTTTTGTATGAATGTTGAAGGACTGTTAATGAAGCTGGGTGTAAGAAAATACACACCAAGTGAATGGCGGTTATTTATAGATAGCTCCAAACGCAAGCCTAAAATGTGTTCTTTTGCATAATGGGAACATATACAGGTCAATCCCAATTGGTCACTCAGTTTCTATGCGTGAAAATCAACATACAATAGCTACAGTGCTAGAGAAGATCTCTTACCGTGATCACCAATGGGTAAATGTGTGTCGATCTCAAGATGGTGAATTTTCTTCTAGGACAACAAGGTGGGTACACCAAATACCCATGCTTTATATGTTTATGGGACTCTAGAGCCAAAGATCAACATTGGGTGAGAAGGCATTGGCCTCTTAGAGAAAGCATGACCGTTGGAGAAAAAAACATCGTTGCAGAACCTTTGGTTGACAGAAACAACATCATCTTGCCACCACTGCATATTAAACTTGGTTTAATGAAACAGTTCATCAAGGCGTTGAATAGAGATGGAACATGTTTTTGGCTACATATGTACAAAATTTCCTGCACTGAGTAAGGAAAAAATAAAAGCAGGTATATTGGATGGACCACAAATCCGCCAACTTATTAATGACCATCAATTTCAAGACTCAATGAATGATACTGAAGCAGCCGCATGGTCTTCGTTCTGTATGGTAGTGAAGAATTTCCTTGGAAACTATAAGTCTCCTAATAGTGATGAACTAGTGGAGAATATGCTCACTGCTTTTTGTGCACTAGGTTGTAACATGAGCATCAAATTACACTACCTACACAGTCATTTGGATCGATTTCCAGACAATCTTGGAGATGTAAGTGAGGAACAGGGTGAGCGTTTTTCACCAGGAATTAAGTACAATGGAAGAAAGGTATCGTGGACGGTGGGATATACATATGATGGCGGACTACTGTTGGAGCATCCACCGAGAATGTCCAAGATCATTGCATCGGAGGAAATCACAGAAACGGGGATTCTGCGACCTGATGGAGGAAAATTAATGATTCTAACGAGACTAATGTGTAAATAAATTATGGTAGTTATATAGATACAGTTGTTTCATGAAAAAGAAAGTATTTGTTCTTTTGTATTTAATTGTATGCGAGTAATATAGTTGTTATATGTGGACCAGTATTTTTGAACTGGTATATAATTTGAATAAACTCTATCTCAAAAACTAGAGCTGATAGGACGAAACTGAAATCATCTTTGGAATCAGTGACCCAAATATACCCATAAATAGGTGAAAACATTAAGGCACCAAAATCACTGTTCCCCAGTGTAATTAATTAAGTTGAGGAGACGGACCTTTCAGGTGAATATTCCATAATTTTATATTTTAATTTTATAGTAACCTGTTAATTTAAGAAGCTTTATTTATATTATATATCTGATTAACAACAATTGAATTATTACGAAGTTGTATATATGAAAGCAACAGTTCAATTCAACATCTGCACTGAGTTTGTTCAAATGTGTTATTTTAAAGTGTTACTGATAAAATTCACAGAGGAAACTTAAAAGAATAATACAATCGACTATCTAGATCTTACACTAACAAAAAATCTGAATAGCAATAGTTTAGACATCAGCATTTATACAAAACCAATCAATGATACAATTACCATTCATAAATGATCTAGACACCCCCCACAACAAAAAATCAGTACCTTTACCAGCTTCATTAGCAGAATGAGAAAACTACCGCTTAACCAAGAAAATTATAATAAATTTTTGTATAGACGTCATTTGAGTAGTCCGTGGTCAGTGTTCTGCCTCATACTGACATCTAGGAAACCAAGGTAGTAATAGGACGGGAAAATTCGGTAAATTTTGCTTAGAGGCCTTTTCATTCAGGCTTAAGGATCTCTTACGAGCCTGAAAATCTTCAGACTCGGGACCCACGGCTTAAAGTCCCTCCCGGAGAACTTGCTCCTTGGATCAGAGGATTAGAGGAAGATCAATGGATGGACAGAGAGGAATGGCATTTGGTTTCCAGAAGACAGCGGCAGCTGCCATGATACCGGATGATGATGATTTAAGTATGCAAGTAAGGCATTTTTAGAAAGATCTCCATTTTTTAAACACAATTTGGAGTGGAGAAGATGTACCCAAAGCTGCACTAAATCAATAGTAATTCCAATTTTTAAAAGAAAAGGAGATATAAAATCTTGCAAAAATTACAGAGGTATAAGTTTATTAAACACAGGATATAAAATATTTGCTAATATAATCAAAAACAAATTACATAAATGTTACGAAAAATTTCTTAGTGAAGAGGAAAATGATCTTGCTGTGATGGGATAGAAAAACAAAGAGAATTCAATGTGAAAACTTATATTGCTTTTTTAGATTCGAAAAAGGCTTATGATAGAGTACATAGAAACAAACTACTAAAAATATAAGCCACAGACCAGGTGCCACAATAAATTATATATATATATAACCTGTACAAATCTAATTTAATTGCAGCATGAAGTGAAAATGAAGTATCACAATGGCAAGAAATTCATACAGGAGTGAGACAAAGATGCCCTCTATCACCACTTTTATTTATCATTAGTGGGTGGAATTCTGCATATTTGCATGATTTATTTCTTTGAGGATAAAAATATGCATGGAAGAGGAAAATACGTTTCATGTCATTTAGAATCAATTGGCAAAATTCTATAGTGCATATAAATGCATATTCAAGGTATTAATGCATATTTCACTAATGTGCATGTGGGTGCATATATTATACCTTCATCTCTGTTTAATATTAAAATATTATGGTTATAAAAGATTCCGGGCTATGTGGCCGTGGTCTATAACTGGCGTTTCTTCCAGACGTTTCACCCTCAACTGCGGAGGGCATCTTCAGTGGCGAGCGCTTACAGCTGTTGTTTCCCTGTCGTAGACTCGACTGCATTAGCATTAGCAGTCGAGTCTACGACAGGGAAACAACAGCTGTAAACGCTCGCCACTGAAGATGCCCTCTGCAGTTGAGGGTGAAACGTCTGGAAGAAACACCAGTTATAGACCACGGCCACATAGCTCGGAATCTTTTATAACCATGATTACCGGCCGTGAAAGCCTGCATTCCACTATTAAAATATTAGTTTGTAACACCATAAAATGACAAGTTTCTGCTTTATTGTCATGCTTTTTGCACATGAAGACAATCTTGTTTTCATAGAAAGCCGGAATCCCTATTTCGCATTTTCGCACAACAGTGACAATGTCGAGCAGGAAGTCTGCAGTTTTAAATCTCAACGGGTCAATAAAGCAATCTGGCCTAAACCATTTCCTGAAAGTAAGATTTTGGAAGAGATGAACATGCTTGCCAACAATGGACAGTTTATTGGTGGTAATTTCCTTGTTTTCGTTTTCAACCGGCGATATTCTTTGAAGTTTGAACATCAGCTTTATTGAGACTGGCGGCATTCACGATAAAGACTCAAAAATCATCCTGAAATATACTTTCATGTGTGCAAAATATAGGCTACTTCATTTCACACAAAGGAAGCCTGTTATATATTATTGACCACAAATCGGGAATCAAAGTTTAAATTCTTTTCTCAAATACCATTTTGTGAGTGTTAGTGGACCAATACAAGTGTTTTCAATTCAGAAGGAGAAACCCAGTAAAATAACTTTGCTTCATCAATGGATTGGTGGGAATCCTACATTAAGAACAAATGGAAAAATTGTCCTATGCCTAGTCTTATAGCAGGATTTTAATATCATAATAAATATGAAAGTTAAAGTAATAATCTTATATTTTAAAATACTTTTAATATTTATATATAACTTAAATAAAGAAAAACATCTAAATAATTCATTGTTGAATAAAAATGTCTCAGTAACAATTAAAGAAATTATATTACATAACAGTCTTTCTAAATAATGCTTTTAAAATTGTTTTAAGTCATTGTTGTCAGAAATATATAGCTTTCTGTTATAACTATAATAAGAACACCTACTAAACTTCATATTTTTAAATAAAAGTATACTAAACTCTGATTGGATGTTAAAACAATTAACTTTTTGATTTAACAAATCAAATTTAAACATTATATTAACAAATAGAATTTAAAATATAACATCATGTGATGTAATAATGTTCTTTAAGATTATAAAAGAAATACCTAGTCATTCTGCATACAACTTTCAACCAACATAGAAGCAATAAGAGTTCTGTTGAAATGTGATATTTAATACAAGAAGAATAGTTGATTCAAGAAAAGAAAATAATTTAATTTTAATTGACGGTGAAGAATAATACCACCTATATTTACTTGATCTGCTGGGAAATTAAATAGTAAATAAATTTACAACTATTTCTACATGAATCAGTTATTAATGATTTTTAAAGTGCTTTCCTATCTTGTGTACCAACTTCGACCTTGAGAAGAGAAACCAGCTCTACCGAAAATCAAACCCAACCTGAACCAGTAATTCTTATTTATTATTTTTGGACACCAATCCTTCTTCAAAATGTTACTACATCATTGGGCATGAAGAGAGTTAGCTGCTTCAAAACATCGCCACAATATGGGAAAAGAATTACTTCTTCAAAATTGTCGCCACAACGAGGGGCATAATGAAGACGTTACTATCTTACTTCTTCAGTCTGCTACAAACATGTGAGTACTTTAAATAATTTATTATCAGTTTATCACATTATTAAATGAATATAATTCTTATTCTGAGAGTGACAGCCTCTTTGCAATACTGCCCTGTGACCTCATGTGAAGTGGAGAGATCGTTCTCTTCGTACAAACACATTTTAAGCGACAGAAGGTAGGCTTTCACCAGAAAATTTATAAAAATATTTGGTTATTTATTGTAACAAAAATTAATGTTTTTTTTTTTTTGTGATCCCACAACAGGCCTCATGAGGCCCTTGGGGTAGTAGGAGGTTAAGGCTCCCACTTTTTCTAGACAATCGGCACTTTATGTCAGCCGGGTTGTCAGCCCTGCGTGACGGCCGCCTTTACCCCAGAACAAGCGTCTGGTACTCATTTCAGTTAGAGGCTGAGTCGACCCCAGGGCCATGGTGCCGCCAGAAGGTTTGGGTCAGTTTAAAAATCCTGACCCCAACGGGACTTCAACCCTCGACCCTCCAGCTTGTAGCTCAGTGCCTTAACCACTACGCTACGGCATGCCCCCAACAAAAATTAATAGTTATCATTAAATGTCTGTTGACTTATATGTCATAAAACAGACAAGATTAATGAAACGCTGGAGGGAAAATTTTCTATAGGATCATAACAGGCCTTGGCCTAATACTTGGAAGGAAGAAGAAGAAGAAGATTAATGAGAATGACACTATAAAAAACAATTATTAACTTCAATTAGGAGCGAAAAAGTAAAAATATTACAATTTTTGCTTCATAAAAAATTAATAAAATATGAGAAAATAGTGTATTTTACTATAAGAAGAAAATTAATTTTTGTGCATTATTTTTTTTTTAATTTTAAGAGCACATTTTCAACTTTTTTGCTGCACAGTTGCATGCATATAATTACGGTTTTTATTGCATATAAATCCGCCCTCTATTTATCATATACTAGCTAATATCCAACGGGCGCTGCTGCTATGCCTAAATAAATGAAAATTAATGTTTTTATGTTTAGTTAAATAAATAAAGGGGAAAAATAATTATAAACTTATATTTTAAGATGAGACGCAAAAAACTACAGAGGACTAAGTATAAATAACACATTATATAGAATATTTACGAAGTTATTAAAAACAAAGTTACAAAAAGATATTAAAGACAAATTAGGAGAAGATCAAAATGGATTCAGACCAGGAAGGTCATGTGTTGACAATATATTTGCAATACAACAGTTAACTGAAAAACGGACTGCAGTTGGAGAAGAAACCCATTTGACAATGATAGATTTAGAGAAAGCTTATGACTCAATTCCGAGGAACAAATTATGGGAAGTATTGGAGAAATACAATATTGATAGAAACCTAATAGAAATTATTAAACAAATCTATAAAGATAACTCCGCTTATGTTAAAATTGGAAATATATGTCTAATCCTATAAAAACCACAAAGGGATTGAAACAAGGGTGCAGTCTTTCACCAATTTTATTTAATATTTATGTAGAATCCATATTAATGAAATGGAAACAAAGCTGCAAAGGTATGGGGATCCCAATAGGTAACAGATTTTTGCTGACATTACAATTTGCCAATGATCAACTGGTTTTAGCGCAAGACAAATTTGATATGGAATTCATGATAAAAAGGTTGAAAAACACATATGAATCATGGGGTCTCACAGTAAATTTACAAAAAACAGAATATCTGGCAATAAATAGCAATGAACGAGAAAATTTAATATTGGAAGAAGGAATCCAAATAAAGCAAGTGAAACAAACTAAATATTTGGGAATAATTATGGATAACATTGAAGGTATAGGCAAAGAGAACATAAAACATAGAACTGAATTGAGTAGCAAAATAATATCATCGTTAAATTCCATATGGTGGGATAAGCATATATGGAAAGACACAAAAAAATATATTGGTAAAACATTGGTGGAATCTGTTGCAATGTATGGAAGTGAGGTATGGACAATCAATAAGTACTACAAGAATAGACTAATAGCTCTAGAAATGGATTATTTACAGAGAAGTGCCAGAAAGTCTAGATTAGAGCATGTCACAAATAAGGAAATTAGAAACATAATGGAAGCAGAAGAAAGCATAATTGAAAGAATTGAGGAGAAGGAATTAAAGTGGTTAGGGCATGTCTTAAGAATGGAAGATGAGCGATGGCCGAAGCAACTATATGAATGGCATCCGAACAGAAAGAAGAAAAGAGGGAGACCAAGGTTAACATGGAAGGAAAACATGAAGACAGTAATGCAAGCTAGAGGGTTAAGCATCGAAGATGCCCAAGACCGTAGGCTTTGGAGGTTTGGCACGGGAAGACGGCAGCAGCTGTAAAAACCCAAAGATAGATAGATATTTTAAGTTATCCCATGTTGATTAAACGGCATTTTCCGGGAATCTACATATCCTGATCATCTTGACATAAATGAGCTGAAATATGAAAATTAATGTGTTTTATGTTTAGTTAAATAAGTAAAAGGAAAAATTTATATCGTAATTATTTTTAGATACCCCGTGCTGTTTACCCGGCATTGTCCAGGAATCAACTCATCCCGATCTTGTTAGCTTCAGTTCCGCTAGTTCATTCAGTGTACATATACAAAAATTATGTTTATTCTAGAAAAAAAATAATGAAAACAAATGGTACATGTGCTGTGACCTTAAGGTGTGCAGTATTAGGGACAACAAGGAGGGTACACAAAATTTCCATATTTTTCTTGCTATTGGGACTTTAGAACCAGGGAAAGGCACTGAAAAGTTACTAATTGGTTGAAAAGAAAACAACTGGTGCCAGGAATAAAAAATGTAATATATCGCCCATTAGTTGATTCTGAAAAAAAATATTGCTACCTCCTTTGCACGTAAAACTAGGATTAATGAAGTAATTTGTTAAAGTCTTTGACCAAAAATGTCCCTTGTTACCAATACATTGCTAAAAATTTCTGTCACTCTTGAAGGTAGACTTTTGATGGCCACAGATTTACAAACTTATTAGTGATGTTACTTTTAAAGGATGCATTTCTGACATGGAACTATAAGCTTAGGAATCATACAAGGACGTCGAGAAGTTTCTGGGTAATGTTAAAATTGATCAATACAAGAAAACTGTAAAAACTATGCTCGAAAAGTTCAGGGCACTGGGATCTAATATGAGCTTCCTTCACTCTCATCTTCAATATTTCCTGGAGAATTGGGAGCAGAACGTAGTGATAGATTCCATCATAAAGACATAAAAGAGATGGAAAAATGTTACCAGGGTTGAAGGGATGTCTTCAAGATTGCCTACTGTCTTTGGTGTTTGGTATTACTTGCTCCTCGGCTGGAGCAAAATTACCATTCATTTCTTGCAAAGCGGAGGTGAAAATAGAGATCTTAAGGTATATTAGCAGTTTTTTATTAATTTTAAACTTTTTTAGCTGCACAATTGATATTGTATTAAGACTCTATAGGATATATAACAATTTTAAGGAATATGGCTATTATATATAATGTAAAAAGTAATAATTATTTAATTTCAACATTGCATAAAACCTTACGTGACATGAAAAAAACTCTTTAACATATTTGAATTCAGCACACTAAAATTAAGTTTAGAGACCTGCTAAACTCCGTGCCGCAGAAAAACAAAATTAAGTTTGCAGGCCTGTGCCTTACCTAATAAAAAAATTGCCTCTGAAATTGGTGCATGCTGTATATAATAGGAGACAAAAGTAAACTTTCTTAAAATATAACTGTAAAAAAAACACCCTACAGGATAAATCTAATTCTGGTTAGACATATTTGAGACAGAGAATTACAATTTTTCAATTCAAAAGCAAGCAATGAATTAGGGGGAAAATGTATGTTGATACTTTTTTTATTACTTTCTCTTTTACAGTATATTTTCAGTCAACTTAAAGAAAGAAAAAAGAAAAGAAAGAAAGAATGAGAGAAAAAAGATAGAAATAAAAAGAAAGGTGGAAGAAATTCATACATATTAAACATAGCATATAATCCTTGGTATAACTGACAATTGAAATGATAACTACCTAATAATATTAAAGGGGAACAGGGCTGTTTATTAACTTGGGTAGCATCACATATGCCAAGCTCTGTTTTTTTGAAACTCTGTTTCATCATGAATGGTTTCTGCCAAGGTTCTACCAATTGTAGTAAAATGTAACCAAGTCTATACCTATTCCAGTTGTAATGTAAACAAACCAGACGTATGCCTGCATTTTTCATTGGTCGAATAATGGTTTTACCTTTAAGCATATAAGGAAATATAGTTCGCTCTTTAACACTTAAAATAAATGAATATAAAAATATATATTATCTAGCACATAAGTTACACGAGAGAATCTTAAAATATATAATTCTAATAGATTAAGGGCCGCATGCAAATACATTAGTCTCTGGTGAGTTGAATTTTCCGTGAGAATGTGCAAAGTTCGAATCAGCGAGTCGACGACTGGTCATGCATGAAAGTAGTTTCTTTCGTAATATTGGCAAGAAATTACCCAGAATTCTCAGCAATAAAACCACTTCTGTTATTTTTATCTGCTAGAGGAACGCATTCACGCTTGTGTCCCACAAATAATACCATATACGTCTTCATCGTGCGATATTATGCCGATTCTCCTGTTCTTCCAGTTGAATTCTTTGGTAGACTCTATCAAATTTCTCTTCTCCACATATACCGTAAACATTATCTTCAAGGTCTGGCATCTTGGATAAAGCAGCAAGGTACGCAGCAAGGTTTTAAAGTACATCGGTTACCATCGGGTTGCTCACGATTCATTCTCTGCAAAGTCACCTTGCCAGGTAGCTTAGGAATTTCAACAATTATTATCATATGAACAGATTTCTGAGTATGCAAAAACGTCTTTGGATACAACTTTCTCAGCAGAGAACGACTTTTACGGTCTAATGCAATCATTGATACGACCCTAAATAACCATTGTTATATTCCTATGCATGCAAAATGTAGAATACATTGGGATTTCTGTTATTTGTTTAAAGATGGCCACTTTCTGTATAATTTCTTAAAACATTGGAAATTAAACCACTTGGAAAGTAGAGAGAAACAAATTATTTTGAATGTTTTCAAACATTTTAGTGAAAAATATCCTATATTAGCGATCAAAAATATGGTGAAATTAACAGCAGAATTTACAGGTGAGTCAGTATAGAGCATACATTCTGATCTTAATGAAAATTCAAATAAAGGATATTCTGTTGACATCATGGAAAAAGCATAAATGTCTGATTAGGTATGCCCATATATACTTTTTTCATAAATAAATAAAACATGGAAGTACCTAATTATTGGTACCATCTTACCTTTATTCAGTCTTATTTACCGTAAAATATGATGTCCAAGAACAATTTTTCTATCAATGACAGTTCAGTAAACAATTCAGTCATATGGGAGGAAAAAGTAGTACACAGTTCCCCAATAGACAGAATCAGTGGAATAATACCACGTGAAAGTTTGTTTATAGTACAACAAGAACTTAGATTGGAATTAGTACAGGGCAAGTCAAAATGTTGTGCAGGTTTTCAGAAATTTATTATGTGAAATGTAATGAACATATAATATCGTGAGACATATTGTATGAAAGGTAAACTCTCAAAGTTTAGTTGTCCACTTCTAAAGTTCCGCGTTCACCCGCAAGATGTCAACAGCAGAGCAGTAAAGGAAAATGGCGTTGACTGGGGATCATTAGTCTTTCTGTGTGCTTGATTACCATGTAAACAACTCTGTGACTAGTGTTCAACGACATTTCCGTACCAGATATGATAAAGACCCGCCGGATGGGGAGATCCATTCGTAAGTGGTACACACAATTTAGTGTTCGAGACCATTTGAATACGGCTTTACCACAACGCTGGATAGGCCGTGCATCTCAGGGTGATCAACAACTCATTCATTGGCCACCTCGTTCACCAGATCTAACCCCCGTGTGATTTCTTCATGTGGGGTCTTGTAAAGGATCATGTTTACGTACCACCACTTCCAACAACACTGCATGAACTGCGTGCCCGCATCACAGCAGCCATTGCTGATATCGACCGCGGACTGCTACAGAAAGTTTGGCAGGAGATTGAATATCGCTTGACATCTGTCGTGTAACAAAAGGCGCTCACATAGAACATCTGTGAATATTTAAAAAAAACTTTGAGAGTTTACCTTTCATACAATATGTCTCACAATATTATATGTTCATTACATTTCACATAATAAATTTCTGAAAACCTGCACAACATTTTGACTTGCCCTGTATAATGTGTGAGAGTTTTAATTGTAATATGTATTATGTTATATAATTCATATTTCTGGCTTTGGATATTTAATAATTCAACATAAGCCATAGGAGAGTTATTTGACATGGAATAGCTACATTTCATCAGGGAAGTAAACAACCATTACAACATATAAGGGTCATTCATCATGATGAATATCATATTTCACATGTAAGTGCAGGAATTCAAACAAATTTCAAATTAACCCATCAACGTGGACATTTAAACATTGCGTTCCCTTCCCAGATGCAGAAGGACGTGTTAAAATGCCAGGACTTTTAAATATCCACATGCAGATTGCCATGTCAACACGCGTGATACATCTATGATTTCCAAAGCCTATAACTAGGTTGTTTTACGTGTTGGAGAACTTATTTTTTGTAACCCTGTTAAGGAAAGATTCCCCTTCATGTTACGACATAATTTATGACAGGGCAAGTGGAATGAAGTGAAAGGAAATACTTTTTTTTTCAGCCAGACCCTCTTCTGAACATATCCTGTGCCTTATTTTTTGCCGAAAAAGAATAAATATCTGTAAAGTGTCTCATTGTGTGGTCTCAAACTTTTCTTTTGAAACAATTATCGCAGTCATTGTGAAACCGTGGCTCATGCCTGTGCAGAAAACCAAGTGTTCTCAGAAGAGAAACATTTTAAGTTTGTCAACAAAATTTTAGATGAGATTGATAAACATAGTGATTTAGCGTCTATATCAGATAGTGAGGATAGTTTCTTTGCACCTGACTATACACAACCTCCTCACGATATAAGTGATAGTGACATCTGCTGTGTTGACGAGGGACATATTCAGACACTTACACGTGTTTTGATTGCTAAAGGGCTAGGGGGAGTGTCCACAGATTTTGTATGGCAAAATATGGACACGTTTAATTCAATACGAGAGACATTCTGTGACATCAGTGGTCCACAGTTCGATGTTTCTGGGGACATTGTTGCTATATTCGAGGAAATATTCGACCATACGTTGTTGAATATTATTGTTGAAGAAACAAATAAATACGCTCTATAATCAATATCAAAATCGACTTTCCGTGAGCAAAGGATATGTATAACCAAGGTAAGATTAGAAATATAATGTAACTAAATATAATTTATTAATAATTTGGTATATATCTAAAATAAGCTCCACATAACAGATAACTACATGGTCTTTACAGGAAGCCTGATATGACATAAATTAGGTCTCGTAGATTGCGATGGGCAGGACATCTGTCACGAATGGGTAATGAAAGACGTGTATGGAAGCTTCTTGTGGGAAAACCAGAGGGAAAACGGCCAGTTGCTAGAACAAGAATGAATGGGAGAATAACATTAAATATGAATTGAGGGAAGTAGATCATACAGGGTATGATTACAACACATTAGCTCAGGATAGGGATGTATGGAGAGCTTACGTCAGCACGGCCATGAACTACAGGTTCGAGAGTGCCAGTGAGTTAGTTAGTTAGTTAGTTATCTAAAATAAGTTACTGGGTGAGTAGTTTAAAAATACTACCGCACAGGTGGACTGCATGGACTTTTAAATGACCGCACAGAAGGGAGGAAGCCGGTCTCGTATATGTACGTCAAACCGCGCTCAGGGGTTAAATAAAAAAATCTTCAGAAAAATGTGCATTCATATCCTGAAATTAAAAATGTCTTACTTTCTCTGCTAGATATTACAATATGAAAATTTGTATAATCTACTAGAATCTATCAAACACTGGCCAGACCCATATTATGTTACAGCAGTGAGGCCTGGACAATTCGCAGTGTAGATGAACAAAAACTAACTGCGGCAGAAATTAAATTTATGGGACGTACTGCAGGTTACTCAAGAACAGACCATAAAAGGAATTCTAAGATTCTCAGAAAATTACACACAGAATACAGAAACAACTGGAAATCTCATGTAAGAAGAATAAGAATTTGTTGATAAGCAAAATGTTGCACCCAGTGAGGATTTTCCACTGCCCAGTAATGCATGATATGGCAGTTTATCTCACCATGATTGGTAAAAGTAGCTTCATGAAAACAGTATGATTGGTAACAGATATTCGATACCAGGTGTTTGAATCCACTCACAAAACTGCAATCTACGATTGAAATCAGGTCCATGCAGTTCTTGTGATATGGGTGGAACACATGTTTATGTAATATGCACCACACCAATGACTGACTGATACCTGCCACTGAAGCAATATCATGGGTACTTCTGTGCGGGTCTACTACCACAGCCCCCAACACGAACACTACATTTTCTTCACTAGTAGCAACTGCACGTCTTACATAAGGTTTCCTGTCTATAATTCCATTTCTGAAGTTTTGTTCTGTCCTTCGAAACGTCACTGGTACAGGATGCCATCTGTCAGGATAGGGCAGTGCATACACTCTGCTCGCTTTTTCTACATTATTGTGACATTCGCCCAAAATAAGCAGCATGCCAATTTTTTCATTTCTTATGTAGTTAATTTTCTATTAAATCAAATTCAAACATGTATGCATACAGGAGGAAGATACAATAGATGCGCACAGCTTGTAAACAACCACATGTTACCGTTCAGAAAGATGTGCTGTAGACCAGACGAGTCACTGCTGTACTTCGAGGGATGTTGTGTTAGTTTTAACCTAGTGGTGCGCTCAGTTCCATGATAAACCACGGACAGGACACCTGCAACGTCTCCGACCAAATACCCCCACCTATGACTCATTTCTGCTATCCTTCTCCTCTCTCGCCGTTCTAAAACTACTGTACTAGTGTAATGTACAGTTTTTCCTTCTGCTAAACATACACGTGTAATCAGCAAGCTAATATGAACAACTCAACAGAAAGACATTGTACCGATGTACTGTATGTGTTCGTATGATAAGCTGTTTTACTTTTGTTATTTGTTTACATTCTGTCTTACTTCTCCTCTCACTTCCCTTAACACGACTCGTAAATAAAATTTAGAACTTGAAAGAATACAGTATCTAGAACATAGTTCACAAGGTTAATGGTTATACCAAGTCGCCGAGACCATGAATGAAAGATGCAACATTCAGACAGGGTGCTAATATTAGCCGGTAGCTGTAGCAGATGTCAACTTTCACACTTCTCTAACATGTTAACCAATAGAGATAGAAACCTCATTCCAACGGCAATGAATTTCTTTTTCAATGACACTTCGAATGAAAGTAAGAAAGAAACATACAATGAACTATTTAAAATAACAAAGTTCCCGACACCATAGCTTAAAGATGAATAAACATCAAAATGTGCTGAGCATCTCCACATGGAGGCACATCAACCATTCACACGTTTCCACAATTAGTTTCATACTAATGTCCATAGTTTTTATATAATGATATGAAACATGATTCGTGAATCACCCTGTGTATATATATATATATCACATTGTACATTTACATAATTATTTCATGAAGAAATTACTAATATCAAAACGAGCTTCTGATTTAATTTGTTTTGCATTATCTTCATATAAGTGGCCATACCCTATTCCACACATGCCATTCTTCAAAAATTGCCAAGAAGACATTTACAATTTAAATACGCTAAAATGAATGTCTCTCCACAGTTAACTAGTAGAATCATTGAGCTGGACAATGGGTTAAGGGAAGAGAAAAAAGTTACGAATATTTGAGAATAAAATTTAGGAAAATGTTTGGACCAATGGGAGATGAACAGACATGCAAATGGAGAAGACTACTTAACAGTGAGGAAATCCAGATATAATGGAAACTCATAGGAAATCAAGAGGGGAAAACACTCGGTAGGTAGGCCATGAATGAAATGGGAGAATAATACTATGATTTGAGGGAAGTAGATTATACAGGGGATTATTGGAAAACATTAGCTCAGGAATGGGATGTACGTAGAGTTTATGTCTGTATGGCCATAAACCTATGGGTTCAACAGTGCCAGTGAGTTAGTTTTACTATTTAATTAATTGCACATTGTTTGAGTTCACAAACTGTAAAAATGATGAGTCTTCAGATTATACTCATAAATTTTTCATAACTAGAATAATAAAAAAAATCCGGGTTATAAAAATTTTGCTAGCCAATCTTAAGAGTCATGTTAACATGTAAATATGAACCTCACAGGCACTTATATTGTTCTATATATTGAACATACTTACTTACTCACTGGCACTATCGAACCCATAGGTTCATGGCCGCATGGACATAAGCTCTCCATACATCCCTATCCTGAGCTAATGCTTTCCAATCATTCCCTGTATAATCTACTTCCCTCAAATCATAATTTAATGTTATTCTCCCACCTCATTCTTTGGCTATAACCAACTGGGCTTTTTTCCCCTCTGCTTTTCCTACAAGAAGCTTCCATGCAAGTCTTTCATTTATTCATCATTCCCATAACGTGCCACATGTCCTGCCCACCTCCTCAGTCTATGAGACTTACTTGTTTTCTGATATATCCTGGCTTTCTATAAAGGACCATGGAGTTCAATTGTTATGTAGTCTTCGCCTCACATCACCTGTCTCTTTTTTCATCCTTTCTTTGGGGTTCCCAAAAATTTTCCTAAGTACTTTATTCTCGAATACTTGTAATACTCTTCCTCCTCCTCCCTTCAAGGAAGAGTCCCATGTTTCAACACACACACCCACAATAATATAACTGGTAGAATAATACTTTTAATATAGTTTCATTTATAACGTTTTTTGAAAGGAGTTGGGACATCAAGAGTCTCTGCAATGCATAATAGCATGCATTTCCAGAATTGAGCCTATGTTTAATTTCTTTGTGCGTCTCATTCCTATTTGTGATTATTGTTCCTAGGTATTTGAATTTGCTTTGTAATATTGGTCAAATAATGTAATTTTTTTTTATTTGTTGTGAGTTATCTAAATTACAAATTCTGGTGCACTGGTGTTGTACCCATCATCAATGTATTTAAGAGCTGCAACATTGTACCCCTCCTATAGAATCCAGTTGTAGCTGTCAGAAGTCCAAAGGTCCATTTATTCCTCATAGCTACAACTAGATTAGTACAATAAGGACCGATTACTAGCAAAAGTAATAGAAATGTGCCAATTCAATCCATTACTACACTTCAATGCAAAGAAAGAAATGTTTCAATGTGTGTTAATATTTACTTGGTAATTACAAAATCATAAGATAATTATGCAATAGACAAGTACTAAATTACACACAAAACAAGTGTATTTGGTCAGCTTTTACATTTCATTAAACAAATTAGTAATGTTGTAGGTAATTTCATGGCATGCAGTAGGTAATGTTCCCTCACCTGGCATGTTCATTCATAATGAGAAAAGTAACAGTCTAACATACCAAGTCATTCACAATGCTGTGTGAAATGGAAGTCACAAGTAGGTCCTATAAGCCACTTACAAATACAAGTAGATAAACACAAGATATTAAGCAAATGTACAAGGGCGGATCGGAAAGTAATGCACAATAATTTTTTTCTGCCTTGGTATTGCAGCTAGAATGTTGAAATTTCACAGAGATATAGTTTGAAGTTTTCACTACAGATGGTATTTTTTTCTCTGGTGCACCTCTTGCGAGAGAAGCTTGAACTATGCAACAAAGATGGCGCACATGCTACAGTCGTCCACCTGTGAGGAACAGAGAAGTGTTGTTCGATTTTTGTGGGCCAAAGGGCATAAACTCAGTGAAATTCACAGGGACAATGCGTGGCATGTATGGGGATGATTGTATGGACCGTAGCAATGTCTTCCGTAAAGTTAGTGCTCGCTGGGTGCCTAAGAACCTGACAGACGACCACAAGGGCCAGCGAATGATGGCAAGCTTGGACCACTTAACGCGGTACACCGCACAAGGACATGACTTTCTGGAAGGAATCATCACAGGTGATGAGTCGTGGGCGTACCACACATACACGCCCGAAACAAAGCAGGCATCAGCAGTGCGCAGATGGCTACACTCCAACCAAATGGACTTCTACGAACAGGGCATATTGAAACTGGTAACACGATGGGAAAAATGTGTTGAGAAAGTTGGTGACTATGTCGAAAAGTAGGTAAAAGATGCAAGTTCATTTGTGATTTTTTCCCTTTTTTTTACTATTAAACTTTTTAAAAAAAATTATTGTGCGTTACTTTCCGATCCGATCCGATCCGTCCCTCACAGGTGGACGACTGTAGCATGCGCGCCATCTTTGTTGCATAGTTCAAGCTTCTCTCGCAAGAGGTGCACCTGAGAAAAAAATACCATCTGTAGTGAAAACTTCAAACTATATCTCTGTGAAATTTCAACATTCTAGCTGCAATACCAAGGCAGAAAAAAAATATTGTGCGTTATTTTCCGATCCACCCTCGTAATTACCAGGGCTAGCATTTACATGTAGCAAAAAATGACAATATCAGGAGCTTGGGGAAGGAAGGGCAAATGAAAAAAATCACGACTTTTTTTTCTTTGTTTTTGTTTTTATCCAGGCAAGCCTATGTTAGATGATGAGAATGTTAAGTAGATATTCACCCTATATATCCTCTAAATTGAATTTGAATGAATAGCAACTTGAAATGAGCAGCAGGCTTAGTATCGTTAATATGGGAGGAGGAAGGGTGAATATACAGCTATGTTAGGTTGGTTATAACGTTATAACTATTGCACTGCTTATCACTGTCAACAGATTTGCCTGTACTCCTCCGAGTTGAGTCAAGTTTGTGCTTGTCCTGGCATGAAAACCGTTATTAGTTTCTTAATAGTCGGTATTTAATCGTTGTGTTGTATTTATGAATCCAGGTACATTTTTCTCTTAATTATGAGCCAGTGTGGTAAATAATTAGAACATAAACAATGAATGAAAACAGCAGATCAAGGAAACATCAAAGGCAGCCTGAGAAGTGGATTGTGAATCAGAGTAAAGAGTTAAGGAATACTGGTAAAGCTTATGTTTCAAGATAATCTAGAAAAGAAGTTCCTGTTCGTACAATAGGCGATCCCTTTACACGTAAACAAAAGTGTTTTGTAAAATTGGGGATGGGAGTTATCAAACAAATTTTTTATAATTTTTAGGACATGGGAAGACTATAATATACCAAACTGTTATTTATCAAAGCTTCTGAGTTAGGATGACTGTAAGGTGTCTAGAATTAAGAGCAGGCCAAGCAGAAAAGTTCACACAATTCAATATTCAGTCTTGGTAAATGGTGACAGGAAAGCTATCTGTAAATAAGCCTTTTAAAGTGTTAATGGAATCACAGAAAAGAGAGTTTGATCTGTTCTAGAAAAGCAGAGTGTTACTGCAACAACAGAACTTGACAGTAGGGGGAATAATAGACCTGGAAACAAGGTTAGTGATGGGAGGAAAGCTCTTGTAAAGCAGCACATTGAGTCTCTTGCAATAGTTTCCAGTCACAACAGCCAAGCTAAAAGTCCCATTAGAAAGTATATGCCTGTTCATCTGCAAAGGGTGCATTTAATGCCTATGTACTATGGCTCAATGAAAGTATGCCTCAAGAAACACCAGTCACAGAAGACTACTACCCGCCGAGTGTTTGTAAACAAATATAAACTTGGCATCGAACTTACATCAGTCGATGAGTGTAATATTTGTGCAATGCTGAATATTGAAATCAAAGAACGCAAGAAAAGCGATCCTGGCTCAACACTTTCAGCTCTTGAGCAACACCTACATTTTCACCTGAAGAAACAACAAGCTGTCCAAGACATGATAAAGACTTATAAAAGTAATAAAGATGATAGCGATGCAGTAATTGCTGTGGACTTACAGCAAGCATTACAAACTCCTAAACTGACATGGAATGCTCAATACTAGGCCTACAAGTGGAAAATGTGGACTTACAATTTCTGTATTCACAACATCAAAACAGGAGCATCCACTATGTACTTATGGGATGAAACCATCGGAAAATGTGGATCCTGCAAAATAGCAAGTTTCATCAGTCACTACCTTGAAACTTTACTGAGTGAAAACATCAAGTCAGTCATTATTTTTAGTGACTATTTAACTCGTGCCTCAAATGGGAGTCAATGACCAATCACGTTTCAATGAATTTTGTTTTACAATCATTGACAGTCTTGTTTTGTTTAACCTTGATAATTATCAAATTTTGATTACCAAAATAAAGAAAGCTCCTCCTTTTTAATATTCTGAACAGGTCAGAGCATTATTTTGCAGTGATTGACTCATAACAAATACATTGAATATAGCAAATAAAGAACAGATTCCTTCGACCTACACATTTGATAATTGTGTGTTCAATAATTGTGTTTTTAAATACTGATTTACTGATTTGTTCCCAAAAAAAATGAATTAATAACCTATAATGTTGATTATAATAAACAGTTTGATGTGTTTCATCTTTCCTCCACTAGGGTGTATTCTTACAATATTGCGATCCTATTTGGTAATAAATTATATGATCAAGTTGCAGTGATGAACAAATGAAACATAACCAGACATTTCTCATATGTTTTCAAACATCGCCGTTTACATTAAATATATGAATATTTTAAAATAACTATATTTAAATAATGATTTGTGAGTAAACAGCTTAATTTTATTTGTTAAATAGTCCTAACAAATGCCTCTCTTGATTTCCAAATCCTCTAGATAAATTGGAAATCACTCGTGGCATTACATATGGTAATTGTGATGACTAGAATAAGAACCTGAATATGTTCTATCAGACTTGCGTTTCATTCATAAAGGCCAATTTGAAATTATACGCCATGTTTTTCTGATGACAGGACATTCAACGATGGGGTGTGACAGACAAGCTGAAAATTATGCACTGTGAGGTATATTTAAATGATCATTACATTCACTTCATTGAAAACACCAGGCAAAGAAATACATTTCAAGTTGTTTCAGTTACCAGGGTGGTGATTAAAGATTTTAATGCCCTCCTCACAATGGTAACAAAGGGACAGCTATTAGGATGGAAAAATATTTGAATTTTCTAATGAGTTCATTAGTGGCTTTCAAATCCATCTTGTCTACAATCTGTCTCTACCTACAAGTGTTCAACTTCAGAAAGGGAAGAGCATGGGATACAACCCAGATAAATTCAACCTTAGCTCCATAGAACTGTCTAGCAAATATCAAAAACCCTCTGAAACTGACAGCAGAGAAACAATGTGGCATACAAGACCTCCTGGTTTATGTTCTAATGCCTCATAAGACAGCATTACAGCAAGCTATCACAGATGGTGTGAATGAAATTACTGAGACTGGTGATCCCACTGATGATGATGATAATGTGGACTTCAACTAAAATGCTTTAAAAACAAATCTGCTAGTGTTTACAGGCCAAATCAGACAGTTGTAACATTTAATTTCAGTTTACTGTACACTAATTTCTAATAAATTACTTTTAGTATGGTATATAAAGGTACGTACACATATGCGCGCCGCGAACATGAACGGCGCACGTGCGGCGCGTGTTATGTCATCGAAATGATTAATTTCAACGAACCTCCTGCGATCCATAGGAAACCCACAAACCTTCAGTAGACTTTTGCAGAGCAGGTGTAACCAACCATGTCTATTCCCTTTCTGTTCTCCCGCTTGTCCTGCATTCTTTCTCAAAAATAGAGACTTTTTTTAAATGCCGCGGGACAAATTGTTAAAAATCGGGACTGTCCTGCCAAAATCGGGACGTCTGGTCACGCTTATTACTTATTACATCTTATAACTTTATTTATACTTTTTCAAATATTATAGCATTAAAGGAATTAAAAAAAATATATGATTTGTATATATATGTTTAAAATTATTAATAATCTATCTCACCATAACACGGCCTTAATTTTTAATAAAGATGTACATGAATAAAGATGTACTAGAGGTTGTACTTTATTGCACAAAGATACTAGTTTCTCAAAAAAGAAAAAGGTATAAAAGGGATTCGTTATGCATGAATCAACCATTACAATAACTTACCTATTGAATATCAACATTTCACGAGTGTTAAACATTTTTCTAATTGTATTAAAATATTTTTTTCTCATTGCTTTCTTAGTTAATTTTATTATTATTAATATTATCCTGTTTAAATATTGTATTTATATGTGTATATATATTGTGCATCTATAGTAGTTTGTATTACTTAAACTTATGCCTGAATTTGTTTTCTTGTTTTTATTGTTAATTTTTTATGGCCATTATTTCTTGCATATTGCCCCTTAACATGAGCAATCTTGCTCTTTGGAGTCTTTGAAGAAATAAATAAATAATTAGTGTGTTTATATACTGTATTGTTTTGTGATACTTCATACATAATATTATGAAATGAACGTCTTAAATAAATAATGTTTTCTAAATAATTCTAATTTATTCATACAATTACAGTACACACGAAAAAAAAACACATAACATTGAAAAAAAAACAGGCATCTCCTTTCAATGATTTTTTACCTTATGTTGAGGTTCCCACAATAATTGTTTGCTTCTATAAATATCAATAAGTTTTAACATGTTTTCCTCTGACCACTCCATACTCAAATAATAGGTGCGCACCGAAAACAACGAACCTCTAAGGTACCCGTCCAAATCTAAACAGCGAACCATCAAAATGTTCGTGGAAAAAACCGACAATGAGTGGATCATGGTGCGAGACGAGCACGCTGCACGTGCCACCTTAAAACCCTGTCCAAATCTGATGAACATGGTGCGCGTGCGCAAGTGTGTACGTACCTTTAAATATACATAAGTAAAGTGATCCCACAACAGGCCCAGAGGCCCTTGGGATAGTAGGAGGTTAAGGCTCCCACTTTTTCTAGACAATCGGCACTTTATGTCAGCCGGGTTGTCAGCCCTGCGTGACGGCCGCCTTTACCCCCAGAACAAGCGTCTGGTACTCATTTCCGTAGTATTGATAAATCTTTACTTATTTGCCCTTAGTATTCTTTGTTTCACGAACTTCAAATGCGATTTCCCAAAACTGAAATTTTCAGATTTGCATCTCCTTTCCCGAGCTCCTTAGTACACTTAGAAAAAAAAAAAGAATAGTCCGTCTCTTGATCTTGAATATTTTTAAGTTCTAATGCACGATTCACACAAGTAAACTAATTGCACAGTAGAGCTACAATACGTTTCCCTTCTTCCTTTGAAGAGCATTCTTTCAAGCACAGCAAGCCAGCGAATGTTAGCTCAGTGCTTAGTGGCTTGATTCGTATGCGAGAGGTCACAGGTTTGAATCCCGATGAGGTTAAATTTTTTAATTGTTAAAGTGTTTTCTATTTTATTCTGTCTTTCTACACTTAAACAAAAAACGAACTACCTATTATTATTATTACTAGTACTAAGAGCAGACGTGTCCACCATGTTGGTGTATTTCGGAACTCAATTAGAAATTAATAATTTCAAATGCAGTAGTATATTAAAAGGTGCAAATTAACATCAGTGCAGTGAATATTAATATCATGTGCTTTTAATAATAAATCATTATTTATCAAAGGTATTTATTTTGATTATGGATATTACAACACTTTGCTCTACCACGAGTTTCCAGGGAATCATCCCTGTGGTCCTCCATCAATCTACAATTTATAAACTATGGTGAACTCCACAGTCGGAGCAGACCCCTCCAATTTATATTACTATTACTATTGTTATTAATAGTACTATTATTATTATTGCTCTCCATCTCTATGGGCTAATATTAGGCTGGAATTGACATATATAAACTAAATACTTTAACTGAAGGGTGAAACTTTTTCCTCACATAAATGTAATAAATAAATAAATAAGCACACAAATATATGAAGCTATTATCTTTTATTATATATATTTATAGCATCATTATTAAAACGTGGTACTGCACGCACAATTAAATTTACACTGGTAGCTAAATAGTGTTGTAGAATTTACGAAGGCAGGAATATTACTTAATATAGTGTAATCTGGACGTAGATTATATGGCAGGAATTAAATATTATAGGATGTATTTTGCAAAAATACAAATGAATAAAAAAACATTGTTGAGGGATTCTAACCCTGCCTCTCATACATATTTCATCTTTTGTTTATTTGGTTTAACAATCTAAGCTACTTGAACATTGGATACTAGTTGTCTAAATCTTGGTGATCTTGTTTACTTTTACACTATGAACAAGAGTTAAACTTTATTTGAATTGTCACAATTTGAGTAATATTGCATTTGTCAAACACTCATAAATATCTAGAAACATGTTCTTTAACTATTTAGGACGATTAAAACCAAATACAGCATATCTAAAACATTTAACAATGTGTTACCTCGTAAACCACAGCTTTAGGTCTTCGAGCATGTGTTGTGGGCCATAATAGGGACTCTGCTTTTTGAAGCTGTTCATTCTTTTTTTTTTTTTTGCTAAGTGTATATACCTGTTGGCTAAAGATTCCCAAAATTAGGACTAAAATGTTTTATACAAATGGTGCAAACTTTTTTTTTTGCAGGTATTAAAAAAAATGGGGAAAAAATTTAGCCCTTCTCGGGCGACGATTTTTATGTCCGAGGGCGAAAGGTAAATTTTGAAAATAATTAATTTCATGCAAATGTTAATAAATGCTACTTAAATTGTGTATTTACTTTCGAAAACAAGATATACCTTGTTTCTTTGTTAATATCCATCACTTGTGTGCTTTAAAACAATATTTTATTATTTTACGGGAAAAATGTCACTGCAAAAATGGCATAAGTCTCACTGACCTGTTTACCTGTATACTATTTGATCACTCAGTATTAGTAAGTTATTGTATGAAAAGTTCCTTCACAAAATACTCATAATAATAGCAATATGAATAAATAATACCAGTAATAATAATAATAATAATAATAATAATAATAATGTAATCAGTGCACCTTGATAAGAAAGAGTATTTCAGAACTGTTATAGTTCTATTGATGGTTTCTTATTTTTCTACAAATTATGTAAAGAGAGATTCAATATGTTTTTATTATTCATTTCATACATCTCAATGGTGAATAAATTATACTTGAAGAGAAAAATTATACTTTCAGACTGGGGTTTGAACCCAGGACTTCTTGCACCCTAGGCGAATGCTCTACCAAGTGAGCTATGTGAGAAACTTTAATCTAGAGAAAAATTTGCGTTTAGATTGGAGTTTCCCAGATAGCTCACTTGGTAGAGCATTTGCCTAGAGTGCAAAAGGTGCTGGGTTCAAACCCCAGTCTGAGCGTATAATTTTTCTCTTCAAATATGAAGATTGGAGAATTTGTTTCATTCCTAAAAATTCTCCTCTGTATGATACATTTTTGGAACACATATTTTTGAAGGTACTGCCGTCATTTAATTTTGGTCCCTTTATAAGTACTCAGAAGAGATACGGTTCTTTTATCTCTCCATGCAAGAGCCAGTTTTTCTTTGTTTCTAAAACTAATTACATCCCCCTTTTTCATATTTCTTTTTATTTGGCTTTAGGGAATCTGAAATATTTTATTCTATTGCTCAACACTGCACCTGTTGTGACCGTATTCATCTTCAATAATTCATCTGCTAATTCAGGTGAAGTATAGTACCTGTCATTATAAATATGGGAACTTTAAGGTGGATCTGTTAGGAGGGATGAGGTTAAGTCGTTCATAACTTGAGATCAGAATCTGATTTAGTTTCTTCCAGGTATAGGGCTGGAAATTATATAGGTACCCATCGGAACTGACTGAGAGCAAACTGACACTTTCATTCCAAATTTTGATGCTGACTGTGCTTTCATTGATAGATATGGAAGGTCCTGAAAAGTAGAAGAGAGAACACTTGTGCCTTATTTTTTCCATCACACACTGTTTCAAATGCTCTTTAGCTAACTTTTTGTTACCTTCAGCATGAGCAAAATATAGATTCCAAAACATGAGGAGAAATTCGTCTGTGCAAAAACATCGCCAAAAAAAGTTAAATTTCCGGAAAAGTAGTCCTTGATATCAGGGGTGGGGTCAAGCCTCATGTTGATCACTATCCCAAAAAACGCTTTTATATCGGAAACTTTTGAGGGAGACTATGATGCAATTCTATCTCTTTTAGCCAACAGTGTTGATTTTTGTTTGTTTGTTTCCCCTTGAATGCAGGTTTCCTTCATTATTACATAAAAAAATTTCATTATAAGAAAAAGATCACTGGATCAGTATTGTGATCAAAACGAGATTAGTAATACCAGCCTCTGCTGAATTTTATATATTGGTATATTAGAAGTTGGACCAGGATCTAAATTACTCACCTCTACCTAGCTGGGTGCACTAGTGTCACTTACGTCACACTCGCATTCACTTTCACTACTTGACAATATTTCATAACAATCCCCTCCATTGTCACTAAATGACAATTCTAAAACTTACTACTACTTTCATTCACTACTTGTACTATTTTCTCACATGTATCCAGCTTTATTTTTGCCATTTTACTGAAAAAAAAAACAGGATAAATATGTTACGAATGAACCACCGTAATATGTAATGAAGCACGACACTAGAACTCCACTGATTATCTCACAAGAAAACATTCCTAACTGAATTAAAAAAGGAATTCTCCACTCAGAATAGTAGAAAGATATATGGAACTAAGTACACCAGAACTACCGGCAAAGTAGGATGTATTTTTCCTACCCATATATGGGTTTCTGCCTGCGAGGGAATGGACAGGCTGCCCATATATGGATTTTCACCCACAAAGTGTTAGATTACCTTGACTATTTAACTCATGCCCCAAATGGGAGTCAATGACCAATCACGTTTCAATGATTTCTGTATTACAACCAATCAGAGTCGTGTTTCACTAAATATTTATCAGTGTTATGATTACCATATTAAAGAAAGCTCCTCCTTACAATATTGCGTTCCTTTGGCAATAAATAGTATGATCTGGTTGCAGTGATAAACAAAAGAAGCACTAGAAGCGTACCTATGGTTTCTCATTTGTTTTCAAACATCGCCGTTTACATTAAATATATAAATATTTTAAAAATAACTATAGTTAAATAATGATTTGTGAGTAAACAGCTTAATTTTATTCGTTAAATAGTCCTAACAAATGCCACTCTTGATTTCCAAATTCTCTAGATAAATTGGAAATCACTCGTGGCATTACTTATGACAAAGAATTTGGCAAAACAGTACATTACCTTCATTTTCCATAGTATATTCTTGTAATACTGTTACTCTACATACTTCTTCTGTCTTTACTAACATTTTGTAGTATTTTAAACCATTTTCAATGATACTTATAACATTCTTTTACAATTTTTAAGTATTTATTTATTTATTTATTTATGAGGAACACGGTAAAATTATGGCATTTTTAGACAATATTGTCAAACACTCTAGCTATTTTCCCTTCTCTTCCAATGTCACCACCATCAGCAACTCAATTACACTTATTTTTGTTAGGTTAGTGTAGATCAGATTAGTGTACACTACAGTAAATAACATACATGTAATTTATTTTGTTAGGTTAGGAAAGAAGAAATTAATGTAAATTCATTTCTAAAAAACATTTGGGAGTTTATTCTCAAAGTTGGACAACCGCACATGTTGCCATCTAGTGACAGTTCTGTAAACTTTCTGTAGGACTTCAAAGATATGTGGTTCCACCTAGCGACAGCTCTATAAACTCATGTGTACACACACTCTTATTCTGTAGGACTTATTGAGAAAAGTAAAGTACTGTTTTTCCAAAAATGTTTTCTAAGTTCTACAGAATCACAGTGCAGATGCTCAAAAGCTTAACCAATCTTAAAATATATTTTTGAATGTTAATATTAATCGTTTTAAACATCTTAATGATGGACAAATTATATTTGAAAAGAAAAATATATGCCTAGACTGGGGTTTGAACCCAGGCCCTTTGACTCTCTATGTCAATGCTCTTCCATCTGAGCTACCTGGGCTTCCAATCTAAATGTATATTTTTCTCTTATACATAGTTAATTCCCCTAACCCCAAATGCTACGAACTGTTGCTACGATTTTTGCAAATGGCAGCTTCTTTAAGAAGACTTTTTATTGGGAATTTAAACATTACTTATAAAGCCAGTAGTGCTTATTTCAATGTTATATTATTCATTTTTAAACATCTTAATGACGGACAAATTATATTTTTGAATGTTTGTAATTCCAATTTCACAGATAGCAGAAGTTTGTTTAAGCATTTGCGCATGCGCACAACGATTCTGCAGAACTTTGAAGAAATCATTGCATATATAGCTAAATATCTAATAATTGTAAAAAAAAATGTTATAAGTATTGTTGCAAAACATTTAGAATAGTACGAAATGTTAGCAATGATGGAAAAAGTACATAAAGCAACAGTATTACAAGAATGTGCCACAATGCCACATACATTCATTCAAATAAAAAAAATGGAAAAACAGAATTTATTGTTGCAGTAAGTGAATAATTACATGAGAAATGCATATATTGATTTTTCCCAAAAAAATGTGAAAAATGTCTATAAAAAAAGTGTGAAGTTGAGGTCGAAGTAACCTAAAATCATAATACTTGCAACGTAAATGTGTATTATTCACTGCTCAGACAGTGTAACCAACATAAACTAATGGTTTACTAACTCACCTATTTTCTCACCCTAACTTGCCCGAACTAACACTAACTTGCCCATTTTGTCACCCTAACTTGCCCACTAATGTAGGTGGATTATTCGAATAGAATCCCCTTATATGTGAGCTAACATGTTGGAAATTGCCTCTAGCAGGAATACGTGTTATCACCATTGGCCAACACAATGCTAAAAGTCACTTGTTTTCTGATCTGGCACAGTGATATGGAATAGCCGAATGTAGTATGGAAAATCATGGGTAAAGGTATTCTAAACTTGAGCCAAAAAATTGTTTTACCACTAGCTGATAGTGCTTCATTCAGAAAATCACTAAAATACAGTCATAATTTCACAATGATTTTTGATATGATAGCATTTTAACTATATAATATACCGAATCAACAAATAATATAAACCACACTAAAGCTCATACATGGCTGTTGCATTGATGAACTACTGAATAGAAAATGTTAAACTAAATCTTTGAACACTGTGATATATTTATAGTGGTTCTGCTAATTGCCTGGACTAGATCTGTTCTCATCGGGTATAAAAATTCTGCTGAATTTTCAAATAATTTGCTCTGTGCTTTATTCTTATGACACTATTGCACTTTTTCCATTTTTAAAAATATTTTGTAGTATTTTAAACATTTTGCAATGATTCTTAAAACATTTTTTACAATTATTAAATATTTATCTGCGTATGCAAATTGTGGTATTTATCTTGGAAATGGTCTAGTACTTGTCGCTCACAAATTTTTCTATGTTGCATGGAATTGCAGTGTGCCTGAATGAGATGCTCAAAAGTTTTATGTATCTTCTGCAAGATGGCAGTAAAATTGGTGTCACGAACTTTCACAATAAATGCCCAAATGTTTATAATAAATGGACGTACACCAACTTCCCTCTTCCTAATCTAACAAAATAAATTACATGCATATTATTTAATAAATTATAAAGTAATCTTGTGTACACTAACTTGACCCATCAAAACCTAATAAAATGAAGTTAATTTCTTGAAATATGGTTTGGAATTAATTTTGAATGTTGATAACACTGATTCTACTGTCATCTTAGTAAAAGTTACATTATGCATTTGCATGTCTCGCACATGCGCACTATGATTCTATAGAACTTCATTCACTATATTTGTGTAATAACATAAATATTTAAAAATCATAAGAAATGTTTACAGAATTGTTGGAAGAAGGTTTAAAATAGTATGAAACATAATTAAAAATGGTAAAAGTGTATAGTGCAACAGTTGCATAAGAATGTTGTATGGAAAATCATGAGCAACAAATACTAGACTTGAGCCTTTATCTGTAAGTTTTTTATAAATTCTACTGAATCATAGTGCACATGTGCAAACAGTTTATGAAACTTCCAGCAGATAGCTGGATATATATGTGAAATCGATATGACCAACATTTGCAATTATTTCCAACACATATTTTAAGAAATAGATATCACTCATTTAATTTGTAAGTTCCGATGGGACAAGTTAATTTACACCAGGTTAGTTTGTAGCTTAATAAACAGTATGCATGCAATTTATTTATATTATGAAGGGACAAGTTGGTGTACATCTATTTCTTATAAACACGTATGGAAATTAATTGTGAAAGTTTGTCATACAGATTTCACAGATATGTGGCACCATCTGGCAACATTCAATAAATGTTTGTGCTATTCTGTAGAACTTAGAAAAATTCATTGGTAGAGTTATTGTACAGTTTTTCCTAAAAATTCTATTTCACTGAAGTTTAATTGATGAGGCTCAGTAATAAAGAAAAGAATGTGTGATTAACATAACTTGTTTTCAACATTCTGTAAAAATTCATGAATCCACCTTTGAAATACAGATGCTAGTATAAAGAATTTTAAATTATCTGACAAGGATAATTTTGAAACCATAAAATACGGAGGCTGAACTATAATTTAGGACTCTATGCAGAAACCACAGTTTAAGTCTCACCATAATTTTTCTAAGTTCTGCAGAATAGCAGCGCACATATGCAACGGTTATGAAGATGCTCCATAGATGGCAAGACGATCAGTGCAGATGATATTACCAAATTTCTTCATAAATTCCCAAATGTGCTTTTAAACAGGGATGTACACTAGCACATAATTTGTAACCTAACAAAGTAAATCATTTACATATCATTTCAGTAAACTAAAAACTAATTTAGTCTACAATAACTTACACTTTCTTAACCTAACAAAATAAAAAAAATACTAGTGTAATTTCTTATTTGAAGGTTTGTCATACCGGACTCCTGTTGTTGAGGATGCACACTACGGTTATGCAGAACTTGGAGGAAATTATTGAAAAATTTTGCATACATAAATGAATACTTAAGAATTAATAATAGTAGGAAACGCCCACAAGTGTGCATAATACTTAAGAATTGTAAAAAAATATTTTAAGATTCATTAGAAAATGTTAAAATAGTAGGAAATGTGGCTGAGGTTCCCTATTTGTCTGCCACGATTTTCGATACATTCTACTGCCAATGTTGCACCAAACATTTTTCAACAATTTATATTAACGTTTTGTATTATTTTAAACATTTTGGAATAATTTTATAAACTTTCTTACAATTTTTAAACATTTATATAATTACGCAAATATTGTGAATCAAGTTCTACAGACTTGCAAATGCTTAATGTAACATCCGGTAGATGGCTCTCAAATTGATATTACCAACTTTGCAAATAATTCCAAACCATATTTCAAGAAATGAACTTAATTTTCTTAGGTTCCGATGGGACAAGTTAATGTACATGAAATTAGGGAAAAACTGCACTTAAACTTACTTGATATATTTTCAAAGTCCTATAGAACAACAGTGTGCATGCGCCAGAGTTTATAGAGCCAGTGATAACCCACCATGGAACCACATATCGATTATCATCCTTGCCACATATCGACTATTATCAATATTGTACTAAAATTCATACAGCTTATGCTAGATGGCAGCACGTCGCTATGAAATTTAAATTACCAATCTTTGCAATAAATTCCCAACTCTAATGTTAAAGAAATATATTGATAATATTGAAATTATGAAACGTTTATTAAAAATGGATGTACACTTACTTATCACTCCATAACACCGTTCGTGATAAAACAGCGATAAAAAATCATAGACTAAGTAATATACTCAGTGGAGAAAATAGTAGTTAGGATCACAATATTGTCTAACAGTGCCATAATATTGTGATTTGCATATTTAAATAAATACTTGAAAATTGTCTAATAATATTAAAATTGTTTGAAAAAGTTTAAAATATTAAAAATGTCAGTAAATACAGAAGAAGAGCTATAGTTTACAACAATAAACTGAAAAATCAAGTGTAAGTATAAGTGCAGTTCAGCCAAAACTAGTTTTTAGTTTACTAAATAATATGCATGTAATTTGTATTGTTAGGTCAGAAAATGGGAACTTGGTTTACGTCCATTTTTTAGTGTTTGGGAATTTATTCCAAAAGTTGGTAATGCCGAATTCAGAGCCATCTAACGGAAGCTACATTAACCATTACAGCAACTTGCGCATGCGCACTGCAATTCTGTAGAACTTAGAAGAATTCATGGCAGACAAGTAGTGAACTTTTTCTGGAAATGTTAGTAGAAACAGAAAAAGTAACCAGTGCAACAGTGTCATAAGAATAGCATAGTGAGAATGTTTCTATAGTTGAGCCAGACTCTATGCTATGCCATAAAACATTCATGTGACACTGATGAAACAAATTTAAAATAAAATGTTCAGTTTTGTAAACATATGCAATATTTTCTAAAAATATGTAAAAATATGTACTATGCCCTGAAATATAGAAAAAAACAAAAAGCTAAGAAAAATATCTTAAACCACCCTAATTCATAAATACATGTAACAACTTGGTTAATGCAAAAATAAATATATATTTATATACAAATCTTAGTTCTGGTAACAGGTATGGCGCAAAAAGTGGACATCTGAATTTTGAGATAATTTTGGTTTTAAAATGAAGCTTAGCAATGTCAAAGATGAAAACATGAAAAAAATTTGCAGTCCATCCAGAAACAAAGCTGTAAAATAATTTATAAAGCACTATTTCCCATATTAGCTGAAGGCAGTGGCTGCAATTGTGGTCACGATGTCAGATTTTAGTCCAGCGTGAAAACATGTTTTCTTCAATAGAGATGCAAAAATAGGATAAATATTTTATTGTACTAAAAGTGCACTGCAGTATTTCCAAATGCTATATTTCCAAAAATTACATAGCAAAGAGTTTGAAATTTAATAAAAATCACATCCTCACATAGAGTTTCTTAAGAAAAAATGGTTTAACTGAATCAATTGTCAATAATAATCAAATAGATCATACGTATTTCTCGAAAATGACCAACGGCACATTAGCCCTTACAAAATATTAAATAAATAGATACCACTTATTTATAACATAATCTTCAAAATTTGTGATACAATTTATTAGGATACATGTATAATAACCTAAAAGCTAACCTATTTAAATTACTCTAACCTGTGAAAGTAATAAATAGAATAGCATTCAGACAATATTAAATTACAGGTATGTAAATAAATTATACTGTGTGTGCAAGAAACTAAAAGCTAAGCTAACCTAATTATGTATAAGAAACTATTACTCTAACCTAGTTTCTTTAGTGATGGTCTGCAGATTTTCTTGTGTTTTCATCTTTGGTGATCCTAAACTAAAATCTAACCTAACCTAATTCAATTACTCTAACCTAGTTTCTTTAGTGATGGTCTGCAGATTTTCTTGTGTTTTCATCTTTGGTGATCCTAAACTAAAATCTAACCTAACCTAATTCAATTACTCTAACCTAGTTTCTTTAGTGATGGTCTGCAGATTTTCTTGTGTTTTCATCTTTGGTGATCCTAAACTAAAATCTAACCTAACCTAATTCAATTACTCTAACCTAGTTTCTTTAGTGATGGTCTGCAGATTTTCTTGTGTTTTCATCTTTGGTGATCCTAAACTAAAATCTAACCTAACCTAATTCAATTACTCTAACCTAGTTTCTTTAGTGATGGTCTGCAGATTTTCTTGTGTTTTTCATCTTTGGTGATCCTAAACTAAAATCTAACCTAACCTAATTCAATACTCTAACCTAGTTTCTTTAGTGATGGTCTGCAGATTTTCTTGTGTTTTCATCTTTGGTGATCCTAAACTAAAATCTAACCTAACCTAATTCAATTACTCTAACCTAGTTTCTTTAGTGATGGTCTGCAGATTTTCTTGTGTTTTCATCTTTGGTGATCCTAAACTAAAATCTAGTAAAGTGATCCCACAACAGGTCTCAGGAGGCCCTTGGGGTAGTAGGAGGTTAAGGCTCCCACTTTTTCTAGACAATCGGCACTTGATGTCAGCCAGGTTGTCAGCCCTGCGTGACGGCCGCCTTTACCCCAGAACAAGTGTCTGGTACTCATTTCAGTTAGAGGCTGAGTCGACCCCAGGGCCATAGTGCCGCCAGAGGGTTTGGGTCAGTTTTAAAAATCCTGACCCCAACGGGACTTGAACCCTCGACCCTCCGGCTTGTAGCTCAGTGCCTTAACCACTACGCTATGGCGTACCTAACCTAATTCAATTACTCTAACCTAGTTTCTTTATTGGTGATCCTATGCTTCATTTTAATATCAAATTTGGATAAGGTGTATAAACCGTACAACATGAATTTCTCTAAGGTCTATAAAATTGCTGTGCACATGCGCTAGTGCTTCATGTAATCCCAGAAAGATAAATGTAATCTCCAGCAGTTGGTAGTATATGTATGTGAGATCAGTATGACCAACATTGACACAAAATTCCCAGAACTTGTTTTCAAGAAATGAATAGAGAATCCACAAGTGTTCACCACATGTTTTATTGCTGTATTGTTTGTATGAATTTTAAACCTGAAACATATTTTCCTTCCCTGTCCATTCCAGTTTGTGAACAAAATTTGTAGTGTAAAGTGTGTTCTTGTATGTTGCTAGTTCTGAAACAAAATTAATTTAATATTGCCTACATTCATTAGCCTGATTAATTTAGGTCTATTCCTAGATCTAGTTGATCCTAAAGAATGTATTCAATTTCTGTTTGATGAAGGGCTTTTAAGAACAAGAATGTAATACTCGCCTCACTCCAACATTCAATTGTAGGAGAGGGCACCCGGAATTTGCCCAGTCGGTCATGAAAGGAACTTGGTTCGAGAATTGTAAAATACATCCTTTCCAAGTTATTTGTTTAGTTCATTCATTTGCGCATAAATTTACGTATAATCAGACAATCATGCAGTGTACTATCGGGAACAGAAGCATAACTCAAAAGACAGTAGCTGATTTAGTTACTGTCGAGAGATGTGTTTATTAAGTATGGAGAATAAATATACAAATCGTGGCAAAATTGGAGGTCCAGGGCACATAGTCAAAATTGACGAGTGCAAAATTGGTAGGAGGAAATTTCATCGAGGACGTATAGTTGAAGGAAACTGGATTTTGGGCATGATCGATATCCAAAGTAAAGAGGTATGAATGGAAATTTGTCCCAACAATAATAGAGATGCTGTTAAAAAGTAAAAGTAAAGTAAAGTGATCCCACAACAGGCCTCAGGAGGCCCTTGGGGTAGTAGGAGGTTAAGGCTCCCACTTTTTCTAGACAATCGGCACTTTATGTCAGCCGGGTTGTCAGCCCTGCATGACGGCTGCATTTACCCCCAGAACAAGCATCTGGTACTCATTTCCGTTAGAGACTGAGTCTACCCCAGGACCATAGTGCTGCCAGAGGGTTTGGGTCAGTTTAAAAATCCTGACACCAACGGGACTTGAACCCTCGACCCTCCGGCTCGTAGCTCAGTGCCTTAACCACTACGCTATGGCGTGCCCCCCCTATTTAATTTTATAGCAAAGCATGTTCATTTTGGGAGAACTATTCACACAGATTGCTGGAGAGGTTATAATGGGTTACTGGGTGGTGGTTTTGCCGTTCACTTAACAGTGAATCATTCACAAAATTTTGTGGACCCCATTACAAATGTTCATACGAACAACATAGAGTCCTTTTGACAGAGTCTACGATGCAGACTATCAAGGGGGGATCAAACATGATGTGATGGGCATACATGAAGCGGAATATTTATGACACTTTGATTGTAAAAATCGAAATGCAGATACTTTCCAAGAACTCATTGAAGATATTAGAGTGGTTTAGCCTATAGTTTAGTTTCATTTTAGTTAATATTATTTTTTAAAATAAATATAACTTGAAATAAAAATCTACATATTTCATTGTTAATTCATGTCTTTTATGTCTTTCGGGCTAAATGGCCGTGGTCTGGTTTTAATAATATTCAACATTTCGTCTACTATTGCAGTAGACATCCTCTGGATGTCAGAATCTCCTGTAAAATACTTAGTCTTCCTGGATATTCAAATTTGGAATTAATCTAAATTATTTGGCCTAATACATGGTATTCAAATTGAATAATACTAAATTGTACTCACATACAAAATAATATTATTATGAAGAAAATGTTATTTGACAATAACTAACAATTAAATATTTAGATTTTTATTTCAGGTCATATTTATTTTAAAAAAGAATATTAACTAACTCCCAGGCACTATTAAACCCGTAAGTTCATCCATACATCCCTATCCAGAGCTAATGTTTTCCAATCATTCCCTGTATAATCTACTTCCTTCAAATCCTAGTTGTTATTCTCCTACCTCATTTGTGGTCTACAAACTGGGCGTTTTCCCTCGGGTTTTGCTACAAGAAGCTTAAAAAACAAAATTATTTGTTTATTTTGACTATATTATTTAGGCAATACAAAATCCTGCTTTAAGTTTCTATTATATTAACATTTCGTAATGCTCTTCATGTGTTTTTCACAATTTCTTTTCTTCATGTCGCATGATATGTGTTAGTCACTGAATGAAGTTGTTTTCTAATGGTAAGATTTGATGCTTAAGTCATTTTCTCTCTGGCTTGCCAATACAAGCAAACAAGGTCCTAAGAGTGTTGTGCAGTTGGATTTAAAGCTGGAGAGACTAGAAGGTGGTGTTTGTTTATGATCAAGTCCGGGTCTTTGCATATGACACATCTGTCAGATTGGAAAATGTGTATTCTGTGGAGATGGTGAGCCAGGCAATAGTGTTCTGACATCAGTCTGAATTTTGCTACTGCTTCCTTGCGGCCTTTATATTTTATTTCTGTGTATATATAGCTCATCAATTTTTCCCCATGATTTCCCTCTGGCTGTTGCAATGTTTTCTTTCAGGTTTTCCATTTGGAATGCTTTCTTAATTTCTTCAATCTTTCTTAGTCACTGAATGTCTTCAATTATTTATTGAAATGGGCCTGATGATCACATTTTAGATTCTTAGTGCCATGGAAAGTCGCAAATTTGAACACCCATATTAGGGCAACTTTTCTCGCCCCTGGATAGCTGATGCCATAACTCATGAGCGAGACTCAATATTGATTGTGTAATGCTGTGGTTTATCTACGATGCAATGCACCAGCGTAAAAATTGCTCCCCATGTATTTAAATGGAGTTGGTTTATCTACAACGCAAATTGCTGGCGCAAAAAAATTTGCGCTGACATGTCACGTCGTGTTTTGGAATCTCCTGAATCCAGGACGCAATTTGCCAGCGCAAACAAAGAATATAGAAGATATTACACGTACTCATTGGTGTAATTGCTAAAAACAAACTAAGATTTTATAACAAAATGTCAGAAATACAGTACTTGTTTTATAACTTTCCAATTTTAACGACGAAAGTTAGATAGTTTTGTTGCAAATCAACGAGTTCTATATATGTTTTATACAATATGAGCATGAAGGAGTACAGAGATGTACAGAAAAAAGTTATTGTGGCTTGAACTTAGTCAAGAGATAAATAAAAGCTGTTACTTTTTCTGTCTTTACTAATATTTCGAACTATTTTAATCGTTTTGCAACGACACTTGAAACTTTTTTAATGAAGAATTTTAATATGTTTATCTATGTACACAAATTATGATTTTTCCTCTCAATTTATTTTCAAAGTTCTTTATTAGAATTGAAGTTGGCATACGTGAACGCTCATAAAATTAAATCCACCAGATGGCAGGACATATCTGTGAATGACCAACATTTGCATTTAATTCCAAACCATATTTTAAGAAATAAATGTTCAATCACTTCATTTTGTTAGATTCCGATGGGTCAGTTTAGTGTACATCAGATTAATTTATAGTTTACTAAATAGTATGTATGTAATTTATTGTATTAGGTTATGCAGGGACAGGTTTGTATACATTAGTTTTTGTAAACACATTTGGAAATTTATTATGAATGTTGGTCATTTTGATTTTCCATATATGTTGTGCCATCTGGCGACAATTCCATAAACATATGCGCTCCATGCTGAACCAGCATCACGCCGAGCAAAACGCAAATTTGCGTCACGTCGGGCGCGACATGCTGTATAATAAACCGTAGCATGACACTTTGACACAGGATTCACAAGTTTATAAAATAGTTTACAGATTAGCCATAATAGACCTTCAACCATCAGTGTTAATTGAGCTGATGCTCCAAAATTAAATTAAATAGCACGCACCGTCCATGTTGTTACAACAAATCGTGAAAATGCAGCCCAATCATATCGACATCTACAACCTCTAAATTATTTTGAAATTCCTACAATTGTAAACCCACTCATAGTTTTTTTATAGGACTTTCAATATTATTTCAAAAGTCCTACAATTTTATACGAGGGCGGATCGGAAAGTAAAGCACAATAATTTTGTTCTGCCTTGGTATTGCAGCTAGAATGTTGAAATTTCACAGAGATATAGTTTGAAGTTTTCACTACAGATGGTATTTTTTTCTCAGGTGCACCTCTTGTGAGAGAAGCTTGAACTATGCAACAAAGATGGCGCGCATGCTACAGTCGTCCACCTGTGAGGAACAGAGAAGTGTTGTTCGATTTTTGTGGGCCAAAGGGCATAAACCCAGTGAAATTAACAGGGACATGCATGGCGTGTATGGGGATGATTGTATGGACCGTAGCAATGTCTCCAGGTGGTGCACATTCTTCCAAGAGGGACGCATGAACCTTAGTGATTCGCCACGCTCCGGCCGGCCGACAACAGCAGCAATCCCGCAGAATGTCAGAGACATTGAGGCAGCAATTCTGAACGACCGGCGTGTGCAACTGCGAGCCTTATCGCAGAAGTTCAACATTTCCTTTGGTGCGGTGTACGATATTGTTCATGAAAATTTGAAATTCCGTAAAGTTAGTGCTCGCTGGGTACCTAAGAACCTGACAGACGACCACAAGGGTCAGCGAATGATGGCAAGCTTGGACCACTTAACGCGGTACACCGCGAATCACTAAGGTTCACGCGTCCCTCTTGGAAGAATATGCACCATCTGGAGACATTGCTACGGTCCATACAATCATCCCCATACACGCCATGCATGTCCCTGTGAATTTCACTGGGTTTATGCCCTTTGGCCTACAAAAATCGAACAACACTTCTCTGTTCCTCACAGGTGGACGACTGTAGCATGCGCGCCATCTTTGTTGCATAGTTCAAGCTTCTCTCGCAAGAGGTGCACCTAAGAAAAAAATACCATCTGTAGTGAAAACTTCAAACTATATCTCTGTGAAATTTTAACATTCTAGCTGCAATACCAAGGCAGAAAAAAATTATTGTGCGTTACTTTCCGATCCGCCCTCGTATTTTCTAAGTTCTTTTTAAATATGATTTACAAACCTGTATACAGTTTTGTCTTTTCTAAGCTATTATTTTTTTTAAATATAAGTCTTTATATAGTTCCCACGTTTTAGTTTTTTTAACATATAATTTGATAACCTATATACAGTTCTATATGTTCTAAGTTTTTTAATATAATTTGTATGTGTGTTGTATATAGTTTCGTACTATCTCAGTTTTTTATAAAAATTATTTGTATGTGTGTTGTGTATAGTTTCGTACTATCTCAGTTTTTAAAATATTTCTTAAAATGTAATTTGCAAGTCTACATATAGTATCATACTTTTTAAGGTTTTAAATACTTTTTAAAACCTAATTTACAGGTATGTACATAGTTCCGATTTATTATTACTTCTTTTTTATTTTCGATTCAAAGTAGTGAATTAGACCTGCAAATATGATAAGATTTTATTATATCAACATTTGTTTTTAAATTAATATTTGATAATTTTTCGGTCATAGCAGCATAAAATAATTTTAGCAAGGCCTCAGAATGAAGGTGGACCGTCTAGAAAATATTGGATTTATAACAAACAGGACTTTTTTAATTTTGCATTAGATTGATCCTTTGAAGTTCACATTGAAAAGGTTGCTGCTGTCCCTACACTGCCTCCCGGCATTATTATGGACAATTTTTAATTTTAAAAATAGTTTATTAAAATTATAATTAAACTGGTAGTGAAGATCAAGAAAATAGCAATCAGACATGTGCATTAAAAAAATTAAATTTTCCAACCAGTTTTGCAATTCTCTTCAACCAAGTTCCTGACTTGCAATCCTAGGTTTCAATTACGAAGAATGGGGGAGTTATCGCCTCAGGCACTCATCTTCAGTTCTGGAGTTTAAAAGAAGTGATGTTGGCAAGTTCTAGAGTTTTTTGGATTGTTGATGGTGGCAACATTGGAACAACATTGGAAGAGGGAAAATAGCAGAAAGTAGCAAGTAAGCAATGTAGCACAATCATGCTTTACGTAAATATATAAATATACAAGAATGGGCTGAGGTGTACAAACCGTCACACACAATTTTCCATCAATATTCTTATGCCACTGATGCACTAAACATTTTTCAACCAATTATAATGTTTGGTACTATTTTAAACATTTTGGAACCATGTTATAAACATTTCTTACGATTTTTTAATATTTCTAAATTACACGAACATTGTACATACGAGTACTACAGGCGCGGAAACGCTTCATGTAACATCCGCTAGGTGACTCTCACATTGCAGTTACCAACGTTTGAAAATAATTCCAGGAAAAAGTTGGTTATTTGGCAGACACAAATTCTTTTAAGTTCCACAGAATTGCAATGCGCATGCACAAGTTGCTATAATGCTTAATGTAGCCTCCGGTAGATGGCTCTGCAGTCGGCATTACCAACTTTGGGAATAAATTCCCATATGCTAAAAAAAATGGACGTAAAATAACTTGCCATTTCCTAACCAAAGAAAACAATTTACATGCATTATTTATTCCCAAATGCTAAAAAAATGGACATAAACCAACTTCCCATTTTCTAACCTAACAAAACTATTTAAATGCATATCATTTAATAAACTATAAACTAATTTTGGCTGTACTTTCCTTTAGGACCGGAAATTTTTCCAATTTTATATCTTATTCCACTGATGCACTAAACACTCTTAAACACTTTCAAAACATTTTGCAACACTTTTTAACACATTTTAAACATATTCCAATGTTCCAACGAGTTTTTTTCCATATTTATATATTTGCGTAAAACATGGTCGTGCTACATTTCTTACTTCCTGCTCTTTGTCTTTTTCCCTCCACTTCCTATGTTGTTCCAGCGTTGCCACCATCAACAACCCAAACTTGCTTTTTAAATGTGATTCCACGTTCCCTGGATTTCACCTACGTTAGAGTAATTGATTTGTATTACAGTAATTGATTTAGGTTTGGTTAGCTTTTAGGTTCCTTGCTTTTTAAAAGTGATTTGATACGTAAAATAAATTATACATTTTTAGACAAGTTCTGGGAATTTTGTGTCAATGTTGGTCATACTGATTTCACATATATACACCGCCAACTGCTGGAGGCTGCATTTATCTACCTGGGATAATTGGAGCACTAGCGCATGCGCACTGCGATTCTATAGAACTTAGAAAAATTTTCTCCGGTCTTAAAGGAAAGTATATCCCTAATTTTACATACACTAACACTAAATATGGTTTGAAATCATTTTCAAATGTTGATAACTCCGATTTGAGAGCCACCTAGTGGATGTTACATGAAGCATTTCAATGTCTCTAGAACCAGATGCACAAATATCGCGTAGTTTTTAAATATTTAATAATCATAAGAAATGTTTATAAAATGGTTCCAAAATGTTTAAAATAGTACGAAACATGTTTACAATTGTTTAGTGCATCAGTGGTATAAGGATGTAAGTGTAGAATTGTGTCTGCCAAAAAACGTACCACAGCCTAATTCCAAACCATATTTAATGTTAGTGTACGCAAAATTAGTTTATTACATAATATGCATATAAATTATTTGGCTGTGGTGTATAAACTGTCGCACACAATTTTCCATGTAATATTCTTATGCCACTGATGCACTAAACACTTTTCAACCATTTATAATAACGTTTGGTACTATTTTAAACATTTTGGAACCATTTTATAAACATTTCTTACGATTATTAAATATTTCTAAATTACGCAAATATTGTACATCGAGTTCTACAGGCGCAGAAATGCTTCATGTAACATCTGCTAGGAGACTTTCACATCATAGTTACCAACATTTGAAAATAATTCAAAACCATATTTAGTGTTAGTGTACATAAAATTAGTTTATAGTTTGTTAAATAATATGCATGTAAATTGGGCTCAACTGCACTTTTACTAGTGGTTGATTTTTCAGTTATATTGTTGTAAACTAAAGCTCTTCTTCTGTATTTACTAACATTAATATTTTAACATTTTTCAAACAATTTTTATAACATTATTAGACAACTTTGAAGTATTTATTTAAATATGCAAATCACAATATTATAATACTGTTAGACAATATTGTGATGCTAACTGTTAAATTTCTCCCCAGAGTAGATTACTTATTCTCAATGATTTTTCTATCGCTGTTTTGGGTTATCGCTGGTTGCATAAGCGTGTAGGGAGTGATCAGTAAGTGTACACCCCATTTTTTAATAAAACGTTGGTTAATTTTTAATATTATTAATATACATTTTTAACATAGATTTGGGGATTTATTGCATATATTGGTCATTTTAATGTCATAGCGACGGATAGTAATCGAGGATGATAATCGATGTGGTTCGATTGTGGGTTATCGCTGGCTCTATAAACTCTGGTGCATGCACACTGTTGTTGTATAGGACTTTGAAAATATTTGACGCTAGTTTAAGTGCAGTTTTTCCATAAATTGTTTTGATAGGTTAGGAAATGGGAAGTTAGTTTACGTCCATTTTTTGTTTGCATTTGGAAATAAATAATATGCATGTAAACTGTTAGTTTATGTCCATTTTCTTTTTAGTGTTTGGGAATTTATCCCCAAAGTTGGTAACGCCAACTTCAGAGCCATCTAGCGGAAGCTACATTAACCATTACAGCAACTCCTGTAACTCGCGCATGCGCACTGCAAATCTATAGAACTTAGAAGAATTAATGTGCGACGGTTTATACACTTTATCCAATTGTTTTGTTAGGTTATGAAATGGGAAGTTAGTTTACTTCCATTTTTTTAGCATTGGGAATTTATTCTCAAAGTTGGTAATGCAGACTTCAGAGCCATTTACCGGAAGCTACATTAACCATTACAGCAACTCGCGCATGCGCACTGCGATTCTGTAGAACTTGGAAGAACTCATGTGTGACAGTTTCTACACCTTATCCCAAAAAAGATTGTTGTAACATTGAAAGGTTTTTGCAAAATGTTTAAAACAGTATAAAGCGTGTTTAGTGTATCAGTGGCATAAGAATATTAGATGGAAAATTGTGTGGAACAGTTTGTACACCTAAGCCCCAAATTTATATCGAAATGTTTCTTCATGTTTAGTGGTCCTAAGCTTAATTTTAAAACCAAAATTATCTCGAAATTCGCATGTCCACTTTTTGCGCTCTAACCCTGGTTACGCCGTAAGTCTACCTTTTACTAATTACCAATATATTTCTCAGATCATGCGAGTCTTCCGAAATATGCTATGTCGTTCTCTCCCCCCCCCCCCCGAGTTCACCAAAAGTACCTATGTTGCTCGACTCAATTTTTCGTAAAAATCATGCTGGTGCTTATATCCAAAAAGCTCTTGATGCTTAAAAAAAAAAAAATCCGCGAACGTCATGTGCTAGAAGCCGTTGTAGCCAATAACTCGATTAAAATTAGGAGTAAATGTTAATCGAAGACAAAGGTGCCCCACTATTCACAAATTTCCTTACATTAATCTTAATTGATGCAAACCCATAGAGAAACCAACCATGATGTAACTACAGGCCTCTTGATTGGGAGGCGCCAACTAATACAATAGTATTTATTAATAATAATCTCATTAAACAAGAAATATTCCAAATATCGTAAACTACAATTACTTCAATTTACTAGAGTGAATGAAAATTGAGATACGTACTATTGAGATATTCTGTTGGAAGTTATATGACTTTGCTACTTGTCGACTTCAATGTCTTTTTATCTTCAATAACAAAGGAATATAAACCCGTAACAACTTTCAGTTTTACTTCATTCATAACACTCATATTCAACACTATGAAGTACAGTTACTGCTTTAGGAGTTTTGAATGTCGTAATGATTTACACAAAATCTTAAATCAAGCACAATTGGAAACTAAAGCTCATATTAAGTTTTAAGAACTACCATAAGATTACAAATGGATGAACAACGACAAAGATATCACAGAACGACAACATGAGAATATGGAGTAATCTATCCATGTATCCACAGAGTATTTAATACAGAGGAGGAACTGTGTACAGTGACACCTACAAATTTACGATGCACTACAATGAGCAAACCAGGATCCTTTTGATCTATGGAGCAAACTACAATGGCAGCGCTGTTTCGTAGTTACAGAATATGTAACCAAATAATACAAGCGCAAGGCACACGGCGTGTTCACTCGGGATTATGTGAAATTAGCCATTTCACAAATAAAATGAAATTTCTAACTGCCATCCTTCCCTTGTATGCAGACGGTACTGTAAAAGTTATATATTATCGAAGTTTAAATCATTACTCATAATCAGTTTATTTTATTCTAATTCGTAATAAATCGTGGTGTGAGACAAGGCTGCCCCCTATCCCCAACACTATTTGCAATTTATATCAATGAAGTAATATGTTGCTGGAACAAAACATATAAATTTGGAATAAGAATATCAGAAAATAGAAAATTAAACACCCTATTGTTTGCAGATGACCAATAATAATAACAAATTCCGAAGATAATCTACAGAAAGGTCTGTATGAACTTAACAAAATTACAGAAGAATATGGATTAAAGATATCTACAGAAAAAACAAAAATTATGGCATTTCAAGGTGTAGATCCTGTCAGAAGTAAAATTGTACTGGACAATAAAATTTTGGAGCAGGTGAATAATTTTACATATCTAGGATGCAATATCTCATATGAAGAAGAAAAGGATGTAAATGCAAAAATATCTAAATTTTTAAGAATTTTAGGGTTAATAAATTCTATCTTCAAGCCACAGTTAGTCCAAAAGCATTCAAGACTGAAAGTGTATAAAACACTGGCTCTTCCAACTCTTTTGTATGGTAGCGAAGTATGGACGTTGAAACAGAAGGATATACAGAGACTTAGATCTAATGAAATGAGATATCTTAGGAGGACTGCAGGATACACACTACTAGATCACAAAAAAAAATGAAGACATCTTAGAAGAATTACACATGGAATCTTTAGAAAACAAAATTTCTGATTATAAGTCAAGATGGATACAACATGTTCATCGAATGGAAGATCACAGAATACCCAAACTAATGTTAAGATATCAACCTGCAGGAAGAAGAAGACCAGGACGTCCACTCAAAAGACTTCTGGATGGTGTTTTTCTTGAGGCCGAAACAGGTCAACAAATGGCCTAAATTCGTGAATGTACTATGATGATGATGATCGTAAGTAAATTCAAACTTGTTTACGTTTTTGATGTGAATCTATTTTCAAAGATAAACCAACTAGAAGTGATAAAATTCTAAGATTTGTAAGATTAGGAAGAGTAATGATAGTGTACAGCCATTTCTAATAAACATTTAAAAAATGTGAGTGGCTCTATAATGGATTTCAGATGTACGACATGGCTAAGGTTATTAAATAAATATTGTATACAACATAATACCTATTGTATAAAATATGTATGTGAGAATTAAAGGGTAGGTCAATTGTACATATTTACAAGAGCTCATAATGCACGTTTTTAAGTGTTAATAAACGAAAATAATTAACATGTTTTATTTATTTCCATTCTTCCCTTCTGTTAGAATTTAAAGAAATAATCTTTAAGTCCGAGAGGGTGGGTACAAATAATTCCATAATTATTCACCAGGTGGTAATTCATAATTTTACGGCCACACGGTGCTGAATTTCATATAAGTATCACAAAGAAATCGAAAAACAAATTTGATGTCATTAGTTAGTTCTACAGTAACGCCGCATGTGGCATGTACACGAAACTTGTCCACTTCCTCCTCTGGATACTCTGTGCCATGTATCTATCACGGTTGTTACGAGGGTCAAAGATTTAGGGCTGGTCGCGTTCTTAAATTCCCGTAAGTGGGTTTTCGCTCTCCCCTTCTAGAGCACCCTTACTTGAGTTCAGTGGATTTTCTTTCCTTGAGCCGCTACACAGTCTGACCAAACAGACCTATTCTTGAAAAAAAAAAATTACAATATGTTTTATACAAACTAGTATATACCGGTATCATTGAAATGTACGTTTGTGATAGTGAGCAGTGCTGCTTACGTCTCAGGGCATATCAGAAACTGAACCTACTAGTAAGTGTAAGGGTCAAGCTCTCTACTTCCCTAATCGTTAAATGCAAAATAAGTGTTGTGTACGGTTAGAACAACAAACTGTGATATAACATAATGTCTTCACCATCAGGAAAGAACATTTTCATGCAATTGCACATAAGGTATTGCAAATAATTCAGTAGTGGCATTATATAACGATAAAGTAACGTAGGATACCGAAAATGTGAATCATTTGTCTTTATTTCTATATCTGGTCACATGTTCTGCATTGTGACATGTAAGTTACTTATTATTCAACTTATACTGAAACGTACATTTGTGAATGGAATTAAATTTTGCTCAAACAGTAAAATAAAACATTTTATTCGTCTAAAGATGCTTCAGTCTATTATATACTCAGCCATCTCCGACACTTTGTTGCAAAACTGGCCATCTCCAAAACTGAAATTACAATATTTCAAACAATTACATTACATTGAATTTATTAGTCCTTCACATTTACTAAACTCTTGTTTATAAAGGCTTAGGCTAATTGGACTATGTTATACATCAACCGGCTAAGCGTCATGTGTCACATTCAGTATCCTAAACCTGTTAAGGCGTTTAAAGAGACTATCGTGTATGCGGCCGTCGGTCAGTTAACTCATTTAAAGCGGGCGCGAACAAACCGCATTTATATTCGGCGCCTAAATTTTATATTGGCTTAGTATGTATTGGAGATCATAGATGGCATGTAAATGTACATTTTCTATTCCCGTTTGACACGTTTAACCTTGGTGAATCCCCTTTTATTTTTAAAACAAATGACACGTGGAATTCGTTCACCCAAACTTGCCTCCAGGCTCCAATGCAGTCGTATATCTTTCTCGTTATCGCGCTGTTGTTTGTACGTGAGTGAAACCATGGCGAAGGAAAAATAGCTCACTGAAGAATTAGTGAATATTTTGTATAATTATGATTCAGGCCCTCAGGGGACCTAAATAGCTCACTGAAGAATTAGTGAATATTTTGTATAATTATGATTCAGGCCCTCAGGGGTCCTCATCTAGGGGATATGTGGATGGCGACCACAAGGTGCCCAAGCTGTGCAAAACATTTCTTCCACTTACTTGTGTTTTACACTCTTTTAATTTTACTATCTAACCTCTCTTGGTTAACTCTTGTTTTTTCGACCCCGACGCTATTAGGGCATCCGAGGGCTAGGGAGTCCTTCCTTTCTTCCATTTCTTCTTTCCTTTATTTTCTTTTCTTCTCCAGAAAGCCTGACCAGAGGCTATAAGATGGCAGCCCCATCACTGGTCTTGCCTTCCTTTGGCCAGCAACCAATCGAAGGGACTATTATTATGCTTTCAAGTCTTATATGAGAATTTCCCATAAGGGAAAATTTTCTATAGGATCGTAACAGGCCTTGGCCTAATACTTGAAAGGAAGAAGAAGAAGAATTATGATTCAGGTGATGAACTGATTCCTGAATTAGAAGATTCACAAAGTGAAAGTGAAGATGAATTTCCACTTCCTGAAATTGATACTCCGATACCATGTGTCGCGAGTGATATCAATCACCCAAGTTATTGTTCGCCTGTTTTACCATTCACAGCGAACCTAGGGTGAACATTGAAATCGAAAATGAAATGGATATTATGTCATGTCAATATATTTTTCAATGAAGAGTTCTTCGAATACGTATGTGACAAACGCGTCCATTCACAAAACAAAATTCAATAGTGCAGACATGGAGAACTATCGACATCCCGGAAATGAAAAAGTTTTTAGGACTGATGTTCATCACAGGCATAGTGCAAAAACCAGATATAAAAAATGTATTGCTCTGAAGATCCTTGCTTTCAAACATCCATATTTTCAAAAACAATATCCCGAACTCGATTTTTAAATATTCTTTCTTTCTTGCATTTCAGTGACAGTAGCGTCTATGAAAATAGTACAGACAGACTGTACAAAAATTACGCCTATATTAGAGAGACTCAGTGATAAATTTTCAAGGGTGTACACTCCACAAAATAAAATTGCACTGGAGCAAGTTATGATAGATTGGCGAGGACGTCTGAGATTTCGAGTATACAATCCGGGGAAAATTACAAAATATGGTATTTTAGTGAGAATGGTATGCGGTCCAATTCAGGCTATATTTGTACTATAATAAAAATTTAAGATGCTAATGGTATCAAAAAGTGAGTGCAACAGTGTGGTATTGCATGAAATGTGGCGATTCTTGGCACACTGGAGCCTGTTTTACGAGATATCACACCATCAAATCCTACTAGGATATCTCCTTTAGGTATGTACAAAATCTGAATTTTCTAGGACTAATACTCGTAGTTTGTGAATAATTGTCCATTTTCTGAAGTGCCACGAAAAGTGTAGCTGGGGTATTTAAATGGCTCACCTGTGAGTTTAAATGCCCTGCTCAGTGCCTGGTACTGAGTGTGACAAATTGGGATTTTGATGCCATCTGTTGTACTGGCTCATGAAATAAGTATACGCATATCTTTAGCGCCAAATCTTTAAATATGACCTTATTGTTAAAGAAAAATGTAAACGTCATCAGTCCTAAAAGAGATTCTATGTTTTGCAACAAACGGCTATGAAACCAGAACTTCATAAATGGAAATCTAAATTTTGCATCATGCAATTAATTGTTCTCGCTCTTAGATTGTTCATGCATAACTGTCAAACAAGCTTCCAGTCATTCTGGTGATACAGTATCCGTGTTGTTGGTTTGGCGCTACAATAAATAGTGAAGATTGACTTAAAATTTAAACATACATCTCTACAAACTTAAATAATGGCACATAGCCGATTGATGCATAGCGCTGTCCAATTACAGTCATGATAAAGTAATTTAATTTTATGTTAAAACTTTTTAGTCTGTCCTGAAAATTTTTACTATTTGGAGATGGCCGATTTCGCAATTAGACAACTCAATATAATATTATTCAAGAACATCATAAACGTCCAGAAATCTAAATCATATTATTTTCCCCCAAAAAGTTATATATATAAATAACTCGTCAGAAACTGAAGCTGAAATTAACGCGAAAAGGACCATGATGCCTCCCGTCTGTTGAAGACTCAGAAGGACATACTTCAAAATTCAGTTCAGCACAACTTGAAACTCCCTCTGATTTGCAAGTGGGGATCCGATGGTTATACACAAGCAGAATACAAGCAAATATTTTCCAATCATTCTGGTGATACAGACTCCAATGTGCTTACTTCATTTTATATGTCTAAGTTACAACTGGACAGACAAGAGCCAATTGTGTTAAGCAAAATGCACAAACTTCGTCCAAACGATGCTGTATGGCCATCCGATTTCAGTTCCAACAATAAACAACAAATCTTTAAAAATGGAACCGGATCACATGGAACGGCGAATATAAAACTACAGCCTTTTATTTGCAAGTTAGACGGCAAACAAATTGTAATAATCTGCAGCATCTATTTTATTATTAGGATGGCAAATTTGCAATGCCGTTACAGGAATTTCATATACTCAGAGATGTTTCATTTGCAACCTCATCTGTATGAACTTCATCAATATGGAGAAAGTGCTGAGTGTGGAGATATTCGATAATTGTAGATTCAGGTTCGGCTTCTCCTTGCTTCGTGCACGCGTTAAATTCTCTAAATAATTATTTGCACTATTTTGCATACAAACTTCCGCTTGAGAAATGGCAAGCTCGGGGCATAGGGCGCAAGAATGTTGTCTCGAACACAAAAAAAAATAATATTCAAGACAGATTAAAAAAACATGAGATTGCTAGTAGACAAACTAAAACCCATTTTTGGGAATACAAATGATGGGAATACATCAAGGTTTTTTTTAGATCCAGCATTATTGACAAATACCATGGGTGTTTTCATTGACATAACCAGAAGATTCGGCATCATATTGCAAGTGATTTCCTGTGGCCATCAAATACAAGTGCAAAAGCATCGCTCTTATGCGTACGAGAGCCCAGCTCTTAGTACGGAAATACTCATGCCTCCGAAAATTCACAAGATCTCAATCAATGTATCAGCCACGCTATAAGTCCCATTGGTTAACTAAGTGAAGGGGCGCAAGAGGCTGGAAAGAAATAATTAAAAAAGTAGAGCTGGATTTTTCTCGAAAAAAAAATCCTGAGTGTGCTTATTTCTTCCCTAAGGAAGATGTCGAAGAAAAAATCAACGCAATTTCACAACGAGGTCCTGGACATGCTTCGGACTTCGGATGTTCGTTCTGTTGGAAAAGACAGCAGCCATGATTCTGATTGTGCGAATGAGACTGAAAAATTCCTAGGGTAGCTATTTGTATTCATTTTATACTCTTGTGGTTCAAAATCATACTTTTGATTGTTGCAATATCGTTTTAAAGGTGAAAAATTACTTACAATAGCATGTAAATAAGATTGAGACAATAATTTCCCCCCCCCACCAAAATAAGATGACTTGGTCCCACTGTGCGCTTGTTTGTGCTAGGTTTAAGGATTTGTGTTTGTGGAAACATAGAAAGCGCACTTATAAGCTAATATTAAATTCATTACATTTGTTCTGGTAATACATGTCAACAAAGAGCACAGAGTACTTTGTGAGCAAAGAGCATTTAATAATAACAACTGAAACGCATACAAATGTGCAGTTTTTACCAAGAGATAAACGTTCCGTGGGACGCCCCATGACCAGATGGAGGAATATGCTTTGATTCGGCACAGGTTTACAGCCTAACATTGAAGTCGAAGATGAAGAAGAAGAAACACGTTCAAATCTGCAGTTTAGCCCAGCGATTACCCACAATTTTGGCTAAAAGAAGCATAGAATATGGAGGTACTGGATGCTACAAACGGCTAGGTCAAACCAGGCGGTCCCGACGCAAATACATATACTTGATGCCCATAGAGATCGATGCCATATCGGGAATCAAATCAATGTCGGACGAGTAAACATCTAGCTTCACCGGAAGGGGTCAGCAGCGTCGCCTCGCAGTAGAGCCTTCTCAGCGGCCGGTTGGAGAGTGAACCTACGGTGCGAAACAGCGCAGCTTAACCTGCCGGCACCCAGCGCGGCCGGTAGAGCTACGTTTTACTGACAGATTCTCTCTTACAGGTTGAGGGTTCTCTACCTACATCATTATCCACTTAACTCCCTTACCTCAAAGTCATTAGACGTATCCTCTCAGCCCCCAGCTCGGCCCGGTTCCCGGAGTCTTTGTCAGGGCACTTCCTTACCTGTCTACCATTAATATTCCCAACCTTCTAGAACCCTCCTACGAGATGCAGGCTGACAGCGAATTGAAATGTGGTCATTAGATTCTCTAATCGCAAAAAGAACGCGTAAATTGAAGAAAAACAGAAATAAAAACAAGTCCCGACTAACAACGGTTGCTGAAAAATCAGAGTCCCCTTTGACCGATCTCCTCGCCTAATAAAGGAGTAGAGACTAGAGGTCTAGAGTCGCAGGACTCACTCGCTAGCGCTCCAAATACACGGTCCTTGCTGATTTGCAGGGAATACTCGGTGCAGCTAGCAGCTGCGAACGGTGTTTTCGCAAAAAGCGGGTCACGCGCATTCAGTTTCGAAGTAACGAGACTAGGCACTAGGGTGAGGCTGTCATCGACGGCAGCAGTAAAAAAATATCAAGACCTTCTAGATCAGCGTAAGATCCCCTATTGCGTAGGGGAAAGAAAAAAACGAATTCCTTTTAAAAGGTTCGAAATAAAAGGGACAGACCCCAGCATGGATCCATCAGCGATCCAGGATGACTTTAAAAGTCACGGCTTTGATGTTCTAGCTATGTCTAACATGACATCAGCGAAAACCAAAGGACCGCTGCCAATGTTTACGGCAGTACTGATAGATGGGTCCACAGTCTGCGAGGCTCTAAAAATTTACTCATTCGCTTCTTATAAAGTGAAGATATTGAAATACCGGCGCGCAAGCGTAGAAAGAGAGAGGAAAAGATAGAAGTCCCAGTAGAGCGAGCTCCTGCTGACGAAAAAGAAACAGTGAGAGTGATCAAAATCCTCCAACTGTCACCCCAAGACGTCCCAGATTGCGCAGCGTGAAAAATCTTAAAGTAGTCAACACAGTATACACTCAGACAGAGCGTAATACACAACCGGACTCTACCAAAATATCAGTCAAAAATGATTGCTCTCAGACAGGAAGAATAACATTAACTGAAAAACAAATCCGGCCAAAGAAAAGCCGAAGGACACAATGACATGTTCCATCTGTCCAACAACAAACTGAGACTGAGACCCAGCTTGAGTGCACGTTCTTTAAACGGTGCCCTACCTATAGGACTGCCGAAACTGTAGAGCACAACAAAGCGGATATCATACATACTATGATGCACTATAAAAAACCAACTGAACTCATCCGGATTGACTTGTCCTGCAATTATCTAAGCAAGCTAACAGAATGGGACGCCATACTGGCGTAATCAGCTTTTCCCCCAGTCAAATAGGTGATTTCTGTCGGTTATACGCCTCAAGAACCGACCATAAATAAGGCAAATGTGTGATTCGCCGCCTTATCAACTTCAAGAGCCGGATGGTCCTGACTGATTATTGACCATATTTCGAAACTCATTTATTAAATTCAAACCTATTCTGCTAAGGTTTCGGTGGGTAGCCTTAGCGTCAAGACAAATGTCGGAATAGGCCCTTAGTCTCCCTTAAGTAAATTAATACACTCCCTAAAATCTTCTAAATTCAAAATTACAAGGGGGCAATTTAACAAAATTAAAAACATAAACTATAAAATTGAGAAACCTAATCTGGAAATATTAAACTCAAAATTATACTATTACCCAGCTACTCTGCTAAGGTTTCGGTGATTTCCTTAGCTTAGAGGCAAATGCCGGAGTAGTCTCCTTAGTCTCTATCAGTAAATACATCAATTCCTTATCGTCTGGGTGAAAGAGAATGATGGAAGATTTAATTTCAATTTGGAACTTCAGCTGCAGACTTCTCAACATATAGGTGTGCGAACTTCAATGGGTCCACTACATAACACAAAAAAATACTAATCGGAACATTATAATACACCAGGGAAAAAATATTACAAGTCCTACCATTCCACCGGGAATGTAGGCCCATCTCACTAGGGCATCAGCCGCTAACGTATTTCCCCAAGCCTTGGTAAAACGTACTCAACGCTCACATAGGCTCGGAAAAATGCTAATTTCAAAATTATAGTACACAGAAATATTCTAAGTCCCTCCATTCAACGGGGAATGAGAGACCTCAAAATGCGGGCTCGCCTACCGCCAATCACAACATCCGAGGTCTCGGTAAAGCGCACCTAGCGCTCACATATACCTGCAGAAAATTTATAAGTTCAGAATACAAAAATATTCAAATTCCTCATCATTCAACCGGGAATTAGGGAACCTATAGTGCAGGCTCATTGCCCGCCAAATACAGTATCCGAAATCGCGGTGAGACCACTCACTCATTCTGATTAGCTCACACGATACTATCTCAAAGAAGACAAATTAAATAATATTAACAACATTAAATATACACTGCTCAAAACAATTAGAGGAACACTATGAAATATGCAAATATTTTTTCATTGGATAAAGGTACAAACATGAAATTAATAAAGTACATTATTTGTGGTTATTTATTTATTTATTTATTGCTCATGTCAGTAAAAACAAATGAATAACGCTGACAATTAACTTTTCAAATAATTCCGCCATGTAAGCAATTGAATATTGTGCTTATTTTTCAAAGTTAAACACTCGTTATATAGAGTTAGTATCGTGTATGGCCTCCACGACATTCGATGACACTTTGGCACCTTCGTGGCATGCTCCCAATAAGGTTCTGGATTTCCTCTTGCGGGATATTCTCCCATTCCTCCTTCAGAGCATCTCCAAGTTGCTGCAGAGTTTCTGGAGCTTGATGTCGGTTTCTGACCTTCCTGTCTAGAAGATCCCACAAGTGTTCAATAGGGTTGAGGTCTGGGCTGACCGCTGGCCACTCCATTACCTCAATTTCATTCCTCCTCAGGAAATCCCTGGTGACAGCCGCAGAATGTGCCCTGGCATTATCCTGCATAAACAGAAATCCAGGGCCTACTCCAATGGCAGCAGGTACTACATGCTCTTCCAGAACGTGCTCGATATACCGGACAGCATTCAGTCGCTGGGGAACAAGTACAAGGTCCGTACGATTGTTGTACATAACTCCGGCCCACACCATTATGGAACCTCCTCCGAATCTATCAATTACCTGTACAGCCTCTGAAGAAAATATTTCTCCTGGCCGTCCCCACACCCTCAATCGACCATCACAACATGTAAGACGATACCTGGATTCGTCCGAGAAGAGCACAGACTCCCACTGGTTCAGGTTCCAATCACCATGGTTTTCAGCATACGTACGTCTTGCTGCCTTATGCCCATTTGTTAAGCGTGTTTTTTTAACGGGCCTTTTTGGACGAATGTTCTCTTTCCTTAATCTGTTCCTTATGGTTTGGTCTGAAACCCGGATTCCGGAAGCCATATGAAGATCATTCTGCAGGTCTTTTGCAGTTTTTGTACGCTGTCGAAGAGCAGAAAGAACAACGTATCTGCCATCCTGGGGGCTTGTTTTAAATTTACGGCCCTGGCCACGTCTTCTACAATACTGACCTGTCTCTCTGTGGTTGTTGCGTAACATGGACACCAAGGAAGGAGAAACCCCAAGCTCTCTAGCCACTTGTCGCAGAGATTGACCTTGTCATAAAAGATGTAGAGCATGATACACTTCAAACTCATTTAAATGCCATATTTTGTCAGAGACTTCAATAAACAAGGCAATAATCAACATTCGTCAGTATAGCAACATCAGGAAGCTTACCAATTAGAAGTAGCCAGTGCCTTCCAAAATAGAAAATGTCTCTATATTTGTTATTTGAGGTAATTTCTCTGTATTTAGGCCATGGATCTTTAAAATTTGTATCCAATGATAAAATTAATAACTCAATTTACATATTGTCCAACTTTCAGCATCACAGCTTTAAAAAACAATTACTTATTCAATTTATTACAAGTGTCCTCTAATTGTTTTGAGCAGTGTATAATAAACATTAAGATACACAATTAGCAACAACAAAAAATAATAATCATACTAAAATACATATTATCGGGAATAAACTGGCGGAAGAAACGGCCACCTACCACAGCCAACCCATACTCAAGTTAGCCTATAATAGCTACTTTTTAAAAAATACAGCTGCTCACCAAATTATACAATCTTATCGCGGAAATAATTTAAACAACGCGGAGAACATTAAAAAATAATTATAAAATCAAATAAAAAACTGGGAGCGGAGTCGGGTACTTGCGGCTGCGAGTTAACAGCCATCGTCCATTATCATATCACATCATCATTTAAGTCCTCCGCTGTGGTCTCGAGGTAGCGTACTGCCTTGTCACGCAGCGGGCCCGAGTTCGATCCCCGCTCGGGACAGTTTTCTGGGTGAGGTTTTTATCGGGTTTTTTTCTCACCTGTAAGACAAATGTCAGGAAAACTTTAAGGCCCAAACGGTCCCCAAAATCATATGCCATCGCAATCATCATCATTCATATTCATCTTATCATCATCATCCTTCGTCGGTGTGGAAAGCAACGGGAAGCTACCACACCTAAAATTCCCTAGTAAAGCTGCAAAGCATAGCATGAAAATGCTATGATTGTAGTGAAAGACCTGTCTTCGGGCAGAATTACTATGGATGGATCATCATTTAAACCAAATTCCATAATTATCATGGCTAAATGGATATCGTCTTGGAACCCGGGGCTCACATACAGTGGGCCGAAGAATTGCTCACCACACGCTATTTTAATAAGGGTTGCAGGGCATTTCACTTGTATCTTATGCTATGGTTTATCTACGACGCAAAGCGCCAGCGCAAAAATTGCTCCCCATGTATTTAAATGGATGTGGTTTATCTACAACGCAAAGCGCTGGCGCGAATAATTTTGCGCTGACATGTCGCGTCGTGTATTTGAATCGCTTGAATCCGGGACGCAATTTGCCGGCGCAAACAAAGAATATAGAAGCTATTATCCGTACTCATTGGTGTAATTGCTAAAAACAAAGAAGATTTTATGACAAAATGTCGGAAATACAGCGCTTATTTTGTAACTTACCGATTTTAACGACGAAAGTTTGATAGTTTTCTTGCAAATCGTCGAGTTCTATACAATATGAGCATGAAGGAGTACAGAGATGTGCAGAAAAAATAGTTATTGTGGCTTGCATTTAGTCAAGAAATAAATAAAAGCTGTAAATATTGTATTGTACCTTAGGGGTATTATGGATGTACATAAATTTCGTCTTCTAATAAATTCAAAACCTGATAAAACTGCTCAGGCGAAAATCTGAAGTATTCTAAAATTTGATATTATCATCAGCCATGTTTATTTAAGAACTAATCTATAATTTATTCTATAATTTTCCATACAACATTCATATGATGCTGTCGTTCTATGTACTAATTTCCGCCTTTACAAAATATTTCGTACTATTTTAAACGTTTTGCAACAATACTTAAAACTTTTTTTATAAATAATTTTAATATGTTTATCTACGTGTTCCGACCGCGTTCGGAATGGCAGCGGACCAGCTCCGCGAGCGAAACCATCACACAACAATCTGCCATATTGGCTACTTCACTCATACACGTACTTCTGCTTCCACTGTGGACGGCAAATCCTATCTTCGCCGTTAGAGAGCTACATTTCCGTCGCATGGTGCAATCTAGTAGAGATTTAAGCAACCGCCAACATACCGCCACACCTAAATGTATCACATTTAATGAGACAAATTTTATGAAACACACTTGATTAACAGTTAATGAACACAAAAAATGTATTTTTTTTCTTTTCTTTTAAAACACACGAAGAATTCTGATCATAAATACAAATAGTGTATCAAGCTCTCGTAGAACGAAAAACGAATATATTAAAGAAACTTAGTCCTGAATCGGCAATGGGCACAATGTGTGGATCGGACGCTTCAGAGCTCCGTTGTTTGTGCGGATTACAGCTGTTCAAACACGCCCATCTTTCCCAGGAATTACCTCCTGTGTAATAGCCAGTCGCCATGACAATGGAGGTCGATTATCATCCTTCACCAGCACCACCATCCCAGGTTCCAAGTTCGGTTGACTGCGCTGCCATTTGTGCCTTTGCTGCAATCTGTTGAGGTAGTCACTGGACCATTGTTTCCACAAGCTTTGTTGCAATGCCTGGATGAAGCGCCACCTGGATATCTAACTGTGAATATTCTTGGTCAGGTCAGGTTCAGGGATTGACATCAAAGGAGCACCTATTAAGAAATGACCTGGACTAAGGTAAGAAAGGTCTTCAGGGTCATCTGAGAGTCTAGTGAGTGCTCGAGAGTTTAGGCAAGCCACAATCTGACATAGTAGGGTGTACACTTCATCGTAGATTAGACACGCGTTGCCAACAGTCCTCCGTAGATAGTACTACATGGATTTTACGCCTGCCTCCCATAGTCCTCCGAAATTAGGTGCATTTGGTGGGATGAAATGCCACTGGAATCCTTCTTGAGCTGCAAAATCCGCAATTTCTCCTCTTGCAGCTTCAGTGTTGAACATCTTATTCAGTTCTTCCAACTCGTTTCTTGCTCCCACAAAATTGGTAGCATTGTCACTGTAAATGTTCGCGCGTTTTCCTCTTCAGGCGGTGAACCTTCGCAAGGCACCTATGAAAGCTTGTGATGTCAAATCACGCACTAGCTCAAGGTGTACTGCCTTAGTGGATAAACAGATGAAGAGAGCAACGTAGCATTTAACCTTGGTTTTGCTCCTTGCTTGATGAATAACGGTCCGGCGTAGTCAACTCCTGTGTTCAAGAATGGACGGGACGGCGTCACCCGCGGTGTTGGGAGCTGACCCATGAGTTGTGTAGCAGTAGAAGCTTTCAGACTGTAGCATCTCACACACTTGTGAATTATGGTGCGAACTATTTGCCTTATGTTTACTATCCAGTACTTGCAGCGAAGTGACGCAACTAAGTGTTGAGCACCTGCGTGCAGCAATCGTATGTGTTCCGCGAGTACAATCAGTCGTGTAAGATGTTGCTTTGGTGGCAATATTATCTGGTGTTGTTCTGCAAATGGCTTCAAAGAATTTTGTAGTCGTCCACCTACTCGAAGTATCCCATCTCCGTCGAGAAATGGGTTTGATCTCCTTATTTGGCTTTTTGATGATATAGATGAGTTGGAATTCATATCGTCTATCTCTTTCGGATGTGTGAAGCGTTGAGTTTACCTTATGCACATGTCTAAAGCCCTTGAGAATTCTCCCGTGCGTAGCGGTCCAGTTTCCTTCGGATTATCCTTTCGTGCGTTTGACACGAATCTGTTGCAATACGCGATTACTCTCTGTAACTTGTAAGAAGAAGAAAATCTTACAGATATGTCGTTGGAAGGAAGAGTAACGGTAAGGAATTGCGTGGTCGTTCGTTGTTTCAGGAAGCTTATCCATTACACAATTGGGGATTGTAATAGGCCAACTCTCTTCATCTTGTCTCAGCCAGGATGGCCCGAGCCACCATTGTTCGTTGTTTTGAAGACATTGTGGCGATTCTCCTCTTGAGAGAGTATTAGCAATACATTTTCTTTGGAGTGTATTCTTCTTTGAAAAAATAAACCGTACCCACTTTGCTTTTTTTTTTGTGATGGCAGATTCAGTTATTAATTAGAGAATTTATATAAAATAATAAAATTGTAAAAAATGGCTAGAAGTAGCTAAAGAAAAGATGACAAATGGCCAGAAAAGCCATTAGCAGGTTTTTCACAAATTTGTAGAGGCTGTTTAATCAAGGTTGAAGCATGGCCTCACATGTGCAGAAGACCAGTTTCATCTCCTTGACTGCGGGTAGTCTAACGGTACAGGCATCACATTCAACTCCAAAATAGTGTACTGTCAGTCTAAAAGAAATTAGTTTTATCACATTACTTCCAAAATCTCGGAAGTCTAATTTAACTAATCTTTTAAGAGAGCATAAAACTTTTTTGACATTGCTTATTATTTTGTAATTATGTTAAGAAATAATAGCAAGAGGACTGGAGGACATGGAGTGGATGAAAATCTGTATAGAAATAAAATAAAGTCTTATTTTTAATTTAAAACATTCAAAATATGACATTAAAAACATAGTTACAAATTATCAGTAATGTTAATAAATGTTTTTATGCTTTTTTCGAAAATGTTGTTAAATTAGACTTACGTGGTTTAAAGAATAACACGATGTTATATTGCGGTGTTTAGTGGAAGATTTCTCGTATCTACAAGATCGTAGAACCGTCCAATCCCTATATCTTCTCTATAAACTAGAACACATATCATTTCCTTATCACACCACTTCTTTGGACTCTGTGATACACATAAATTAGGCACACAATCCCTTCAGCACATCGTATTCATCACACTACCTATTACCTCAAAATCTTTTATAGTTTCTCTTGCTAGAACATGGAATTAATTCTCTTCCATCTATGTCAGAGACTGAGAAACTATAACTTCTTTCAGAAACAAAACTTAATTTTCTTTATTAACTAACTGACAAAAACACTCACTAATAGTATTTTTAACAATTAATATATAATTTGTTATTCATTTATTTAATAGAAATAGTATTATGATTTATCAGTATTTCTACCTAATATCTTATTACTTTCTCTGTAATTTTTTTTTTCATGTACAGTAGATTGGAGCTGTTCTTGTGTGTGTATATATATATATATATATATATTTTATTAGGTTTAATTTTAATCATCTTTAACTTTATTGCATTATTGTATGTATGTACCCCATACGTCCCGCATGGATACACGGCTGCTCTCTATCGAGTTTCTTAATCAAGCTAATTTAGAAACGCTTAGTTACCCACACATGTCAACAAGTGATATGTGGTTAGCACATCCCCTCAATGGAACATCTAATAGGCAACTAAGGTATTACTGGATGGATGAAGGGCAGATAAATGTTGCACAGAAACCTTTTATTCAGACTTGAGGTTCTTTTATGAACTTGAAACAATTTTACAAAAAAAAATTGGACTTTGAATTTTTAAAAGTAAATCACAATCCATATCTGAACACAAGCAAACCTTATTATTGTCAAATGAACCATGGACAATAACATACTAAATTTTGGAAACAATTGGAAAGTAGTTTATGAGAAAGTTGACAATACTTTTTACGAAAATGGATTTTTTATTTTAATCTTTTTTTTGTATTTTAAATTATTTGTAAAGAAATATGTCTAAAAAGTTAACCAAAATGCCATTATGTTCAGGAAGACTTGTTTAATTAGTGACATAATTTTCATACACTAACTTAAGAATAAATCCATAGTAATTCTGCCCAAGGCAGATCTTTCACTGCAATCATAGCATTTCCATGCTATGATTTGCAGCTTTACTAGGGAATTATAAGTGTGGTAGCCTCCCGTTCCTTTCCACACTGGTGAAGGATGATGATGATGATGATGATAATAAGGATGATGGCCGGATGATTTTCGGGGACCGTTAGGCCCTAAGCTTCCTGACATTTGTCTTAGAGGTGAGGAAAAACCCCAAATAAAATCCTCACCCAGTAGTCTGTCCTGACTGGGAATCAAACCCGGGCCCGCTGTGTGACACTGACAAAAATGATTTTTGTATGTTGCATTTTTAAACCAAATTGCAAGAAAATTAGTATCGGGTGCCCTTAAGGAATTTCATGTGGTACATAGTTACTATAATAATTTCCGACTCAGGGTTAATATTTTCATTATGACCAGTAACCATAATTTTACAGATACGGACAAGCCTCAGACCCTACGTTTACCTGCGCGAGTTTTGTAGGTCATGCCTCTTCCTTGATGAAACGGCCTATAGCTAGTTACGTTTTCAAAATGGACAGGTTCTAGCCACAAAGTGGCTAAATTTGCAACTCTGGTGGTGAGTAATCCTTTCGATTCTCCATGGATGTCAAGAATGGGAGAACCGTGGGTTCCTGCTGAAGCATTTGCCCCAGTTATGATTTAGATTTGATTCAAGGTTTTTAAAATACATTACAAAACTCCTTTGAAGTCACTCTGTTAAAGTTTTACATTTCTTAAAATTTTAACACAGTGACCTCAATGGAGTTTCATAATGAATTTTAAAAATCTTGACTCATTAGCTAGTCAGGCAAATATAAGTTCCAAATATTTTAACCTAAAGTTAAAATTACACAAGACTGTTGCCAACATATATTTTTTTAACAAAGAATATCTCGAACATAAATTAATACCGAAATACGCCAAAATTAAAATCAACAAGACGAACTATACAGCTATAAAAACTAAAACAACTGCTGGAATCAACTGGGGGAAAAAAAAATCAAATTTGTATATAAGAAAAAGAACGACATAAGCAATCAACTATATTATTCTAATCAAGAAGCCGTTAAAAGATTTGGTAACTGCAGGCCTATAATAGTGAATCAAATACATAATGAAGTTAAACAATCATCCAAAATAAATATACTACCATACACAAGAAACTAAACACACTAGTTTAACGCAGTACACACTCAAGCAACATGAAAGAGAGAGCTTGGCTTAGTGTGTTTCCATGATCGAGAGGTTTAACAGACATCATCTGCGTTCTTAACCTCACGGGTTCAATTCCCGTTCTACTTTTTTAAAATTGAATGTTGGAATAGCATTTCACCTGTAATATAGTTTCATATTTAATTTTATATTTGAGTTTTATGGCTTTAATGCACACACAAAACACACAAAAACGTAAATTAAAACCTTCTTCTAATAAATAAATGAGGAAAGAAAATAATATCTACTAAAATGAAAACTTTAACAAAAACAAAATCAATATCAGGTGTATGAACCCTCAGCATCTTATTACCACCCTCAATCTGCCAGGCATTGATGCAATCAAATTTCTATAGGCACATGGACGATTGGCTAGAGCATCCCAGAGTCTTGAATTTGTGCCCATAAGCCATCTTTCGTGCATCTGCAGGCCAATTAAGAGTTCATCTCTATTTTCATCTTAGCCCACACATTTTCGATTGGATTCAAATCTGGTGAAAAAGGAGGCCAGTCTATCACACTGATATTCTGCCTCTCTGAGAACCAGTTTGAAACCGCTCAACAAAGTGTGGACAGTATGATTATCCTGTATAAATTCAATAATTCCATCAGGATATGTCATCCTCACAGATAGAATCAAGATGTTCTCTAGTATAGCCTTATACTGCACATTGTTCAGTGTGTTGTCCAACTTCCACAATACACCCAGACCGTCCCATGATATCCAGCCCCAACATGACACAGATACACAACCATGACAAAATTGTCTAGCCACGTATTCTGCACCATATCGAGACCCCTTTGGATAACAGACAATCACTTTGCCGTCATGAGTAGAAGAAAATGTCACATCATCTGAGAATATTATATTATTCCAATCAAGGTTGGCATTTTCCTTTGCAAATGCGAGCCGAAACAATCTGTGATTGTCTGTCAGGTGTTCCTTCTTTGTTGCTGTCCGTGCAAAAAGTCCTGCATCATTTAAATGCCACAGAGTTGTCTGAGCTGATCCAGGGAATTGAGAATTTGCTTTAATTTGAGAAGTAGTTTGGAAGGGATTCCTATGGGCTTCTGCAATTAAAGCTTCATTCTCTTGGGACATGGAAATACGTCATCTTCCTGAACCAACACGACAGTTTTCAATCCCTTCCCTGGATAATCTGACCCACCTCTGAGCTGTAGATGGAGGGACTCACAAACACCTTCCAGCCTCACGAGCAGAAAAACCTGCAATGTTTACCAGTGCAAGGAGAGATTGTCTTGTGCCTATGTCCTTGTGCGTGCGCTAAGCCATGGTAAAACTCAATATGATTAATTATAAACAAAGTTGTTAGAGGCTATTGTTTTTGCACAGACATCTGCACATCACAGTCTATTGAATGCAATACATTGAAATTACCTAGAATAAACCCTGAATGTGGTAAATATAATTGTTACACTAACGACATTAACATTGATTTTATTCAAATGTTAAATTATATTTTTTTTACCATCTTCCTCAACTATTTAAAATTTTCATTGATTTCACTCCAGGCCTTTCGAAGCATGCTTCACCTTCTGGAGTTGTTGTAATAGTATTGAATTATCTGTATATGTCTAGTATAGGGTTTTGCTCATTAGGCATATTTTCGTTGAGAGTGTTTGAATGTTTGTATTCTTGGCTCCTTGATAATTTTGATTTCTTCTAAAACATTAATTTTGTGTCTGTTGTTTTCTCCATGTATAATTGACATTGTATCATCGATATTGTTGAAACTGTGGCCGCTTTTTGAAATGTGTTTAGCGAAATTTGATTTGCCTTCTTCTTTTAACAATCAAATCAAATTTTGTTAAACACATTTCAGAAAGCGTCCACAGTTTCAACAATATCAATAATACGCAGAGAATACAACAGACACAAAATTAACATTTTAGAAGATATAAAATTATCAAGGAGCCTAGCATACAAACATTCTCAACGAAAATATGCCTAATGAGCAAAACCCTCTACTAGACATATACAGATAATTCAATACTACTACAACAGAAGATGAAGCATGCTTCGATAGGCCTAGAGTGAAATCAATGAAAATTTTAAATAGTTGAGGAAGATGGTAGTATACAAGGGAAAAAAAATTATAATTTAACATTGTTATAACCTCGACAGTATAAAAAATAATTATGAACTTAAAAAGTATAGATTAATTCAAATGTCAAAATAAAATGTAATTAATTCATAAAACATTTTAATACAAATATCACAAAAAAAAATTGCATAATGAAGATGCGAACCTGCAACATTTATTAATAGAAACAGTGGCTGCATGCTTTACCGCTGACCTATTCAGGACATGTAGGAGAGTCTTCAGTTCATGCCACATAACACAGTAGTTCAGGGACTGCACAATTATGACTAGTTTCCTAGTTTGAACCCAGCGCTGTGCCGAGTATGACTCAGAAGAAATGTGCATTCAAGATATGACTCATTTTTTTTGTCTAAGTGTGTGCAGTTATTTGCTGTCAGACCAGGCTCCAAAATATTTTAAATGTGTAACAAGATGGAAGGCAATATTTCTTCAAAGGGAAGTAACTCATGATTTAGATACAACTCTCATTAAGTTATTGTAAATCAATGGTAAAGAGAAAAATTTTTGCCTGAACCGGGAATCGAACCCCGAACCTTTAGCTTTCCGTGCTAATGCTCAGACCACCGAGCTAATCCAGGCTTCATTCCCATCCAAACAAGAATCCTTCCTTTACCTTTACTCTACTGGCCCCACATTCAATTGCAATGAATCATCATTCACAAATACACAATGAATGGCTTCTACCTGAAGAAGACATGAAGGGACTCCACACAGCTATACCATTATTTTATTAAATTAATATTGAGAAGCTAAAGCTATTACTATGATAGAAATAAGTAAATTAATAAACATTTGTGAATGATAATTCATTGCAATTGAATGTGGGGCCAGTAGAGTAAAGGTAAAGGAAGGATTCTTGCTTGGATGGGAATGAAGCCTGGATTAGCTCGGTGGTCTGAGCATTAGCACAGAAAGCTAAAGGTTCGGGGTTCGATTCCCGGTTCAGGCAAAAATTTTTCTCTTTACCATTGATGTACAATAATTTAATTGTGTTTATTAATTTACTTATTTCTATCATAGTAATAGCTTTAGCTTCTCAATATTAATTTAATAAAATAATGCTATAGCTGTGTGGAGTCCCTTCATGTCTTCTTCAGGTAGAAGCCATTCATTGTGTATTTGTGAATGATGATTCATTGCAATTGAATGTGGGGCCAGTAGAGTAAAGGTAAAGGAAGGATTCTTGCTTGGATGGGAATGAAGCCTGGATTAGCTCGGTGGTCTGAGCATTAGCACGGAAAGCTAAAGGTTCGGGGTTCGATTCCCGGTTCAGGCAAAAATTTTTCTCTTTACCATTGATTTACAATAATTTAATTGTGTTTATTAATTTACTTATTTCTATCATAGTAATAGCTTTAGCTTCTCAATATTAATTTAATAAAATAATGCTATAGCTGTGTGGAGTCCCTTCATGTCTTCTTCAGGTAGAAGCCATTCATTGTGTATTTGTGAATGATGATTCATTGCAATTGAATGTGGGGCCAGTAGAGTAAAGGTAAAGGAAGGATTCTTGCTTGGATGGGAATGAAGCCTGGATTAGCTCGGTGGTCTGAGCATTAGCATGGAAAGCTAAAGGTTCGGGGTTCGATTCCCGGTTCAGGCAAAAATTTTTCTCTTTACCATTGATTTACAATAATTTAATTGTGTTTATTAATTTACTTATTTCTATCATAGTAATAGCTTTAGCTTCTCAATATTAATTTAATACAACTCTCATATTTACTTTAGTCTTAATTCCTGATCCAAAATAGGTAAACTATGTACAGTCTCAAATTTATGAGACTTTAATATTTATATTTCTATTTATTGGGTTTGGTGGTTTAGGGCTTACGTTCCTTGCTTCTAGTCCCAAAGGTCACAGGTTTAAACCCAGCCAGGTCAATAGATTTTTTTGAATTTAAAAATCAAAGGACTCCAAATGATTTTTGGGTTCATAAAAGAACCTTCATAAAAGAATTATGGATAACATTGAAGGTATAGGCAAATATAACATAAAGCATAAAATTGAATTGAGTAGCAAAATAATATCGATATTAAATTCCATATGGTGAGATAAGCATATTTGGAAAGATACAAAAAAATATATTGGTAACACATTGGTGGAATCTGTTGCAATGTATGGATGTGAGGTATGGACATTCAATAAGTACTTCAAGAACAGACTAATAGCTCTAGAAATGGATTATTTATGCAGAAGTGCAGAAGCTCAAAAGTAGAACATGTCACAAATAAGGAAATTAGAAACATAATGGAAGCAGAAGGAAGCAAAATTAAAGAATTGAGGAGAGGGAATTAAAATGATTAGGACATATTTTAAGAATGGAAGATGGGCTATGGCCGAAACTACTATATCAATGGTAACTGACCAGAAAGAAGAAAAGAGGGAGACCAAAGTTAACATGGAAGGAAAACATGAGAATAGTAATACAAGCAAGAGGGCTAATCATTGACGATGCCCAAGATCATAGGCTTTGGAGGTTTGGCATGGGAACATGGCAGCAGCTATAAATACCTGAAGATAGATAGATAAAATAACTTCAAGCCTAAGAGCCTCTGAGCAAAATTTAATTGGCTTTTCCCATCCAAAAAAATACCTCAGTTGCCTACTAGATGTTGCTATGAGGCAATGTGCTAGTCACATATCACTTGCTGACATCTGTAGAAAATAAGCATAACTAATTTTGCTTGGTTAAATAACTTCCAATAGGGAACACCCTTGTCCCCACATGGAGATGTACAGGAATAGAGTAATATAATATATTAATACAACTATTTTTATAAGTTGATCCAAATGTTGGTTAAAGCGGATGACCATTATCATCTTTATAACCTTACTACAAGCCTTGACCATCCCAACAAAATATGCTTCCATTCTTTTCTGTCATCTGCCTCCATCCATTCACTGTCATTACCCTGATATCTCATTCCACATTATACATCTCTCTGATGGGTCTAACCTTTTGTTTGCCATCAATTTTATATTAAGTTACTTTATGGCACTGACCTGATTCCTTTCCTCTGAAAAGGTGATCCAGTTATCTTATTCTTGAGGGTGATATTATTATAAAGGGAGAAATACAAACAGCAAATAAAAGAAACAATTATTAACTGGAAAAGAAAGCAAATAAAATAAATTTGAGATTATAGTTTTACATTACTTGGATCAGAATTTAACACTAAAAATGATACTATCTCTGAAATAAAATTTAAAAAAATTCTGTTAGTAGATGTTTCCACGGTTTTAGAAAGTATTTAAAATCTGATATAATTTTCAGAAGAACATAACTTATCATATATAAAAATTTTTATAAGATCTGTTTTGTTTTATGAATCTGAAAATTGATTACTATAAAAATATGGATAAAATATTATCATCTACAGGATATTTGAAAGGAAGAAGGAAAGAAGAATGATGGCTTTATTTCCTCTTGAAAGGAGGCTGCATTTTCAAATTTTTATCAACTGAATAATTTTATTGACTTTGGCTGGGATTGAACAAATATCCAGTAGACAGTTGCACTACATTTTGACAACTGAGGAATTTAATCCAAAAAAAATAATGAGAACCAAGGGTGCCTCAGGACATTAACAAAATGCTGCTTGGAATAAAATAATTAAGACACCAGTGCAAAAAGGGAGTAGTTCCACATTTTCCCAAAATACAGGTTAAGTTCGTATATAATAAAGAGGAGCCTGCTTCAGCTGGTGCAAAAAGTAAGTAGCTACATGCCTTCCATAATGAAGAGAATGAAGAAAATTTGGAGCAACAAAGAGGTAGCTCCGGAGCTACTATCATTTTGCACAGAATGATGTCACGTTTCTACCAGATGAAGCAGTATTTGTCACCTCAAGCAGCTATTTCAATGCTGCCTATTTAACGACTTTTTCGCTATATCTGTTCCATTTAACGGTAATATTTTTTGCAGCCAATTCTATACCACTTCTATTGGCAACACTGAGCTGTTGTCTAATGTTCATATAGAATTGAGTAAGTTATCTTCATTGATCATTTAATAATTGTAGATATTAAGTTTGTAAGTTGTGCTCTTATATTTTTCTTTATGAGTATTTCTGATTACTAATAATAAGTTATTGAGTTCATCATCAATGTGATCATTCCAGTGATGAGTATGGTGATTCTGTAATGAATGACATTAATTTTGTTCAGCCTGAAGATTGTTCACCAAGTGAAAATCATGTATCTGTCTTTAATAGCAGTGCTGAAGTTTTTGGAATACTAAGTGACTCTGATGTTGATTATTCAGAAGGAAATAAATTAAGCAGGAATTAACCAGAAATGAACCTACATGGAACAGAAATGTGGCAAAGAAACAAAAAGCTGAAAGTAAGCCATATATTGGGATCATGAATAAAAATAGAGTACTGGTAGTTTTAAAAAAGCCAGAAAAACAGGTGACAACTTTAACTGCAAATATGGATTTTCAAGAAATTTTCAGATACCGGTAATGATAAAGTAAATATTTTAGAAAGTATTAACAATTAAGTTATGTAGATAGGAAATAACACTATGAGGTATTAACAATATTGGTGACAAAGAAAAGCAGGACACATGTGAGTCGACATAGACCTAGAACAGGTGCAGGGTCAATTCTTGTTCCTGTATATCTACACCAAAAATTGGCTCAATGGAAAAGAAATCATGTAAAAAAAGCTTTCTGTTCATTGTACAGCATGAGAAACAAAAGGGTTGAGCATATTGTTAAAAATCTGCACAACAATATCCCTGCTTCAAGAGACATGCATAGTAGGCACTCAAATTGTCCCTACATGATATCTGAGGACACAGTACATCAAATTGACACTCATATCCAAAGTTTCCCAAAATAAACATCATATTACAGTAGAAATAAAAATGAAAATAAGTGTTATTTGTCATGTGAGTTAAATGTAATGAAAATGCATAAAATATACATCTAACATTATGAACCAGATATTTATAATAACACAGAAAATAACCAAACATAAAACACCTAGTTACCTATGATTATTTCATAACCCACTATAACTATTCATTTGGTAACCCTAGATCTGATACTTGCCAAACATATGATACATTGGACAAACAGATCGCTGCAGCAGATGATGGCAACATAAAAAACAAGTTGTGCACCAAAAAAGAAGTACATAACCAAAACGTTAACTACTTTTACACACAAATGAAAGCTGATATTGCAGAAGTAAGGATGAGTAACAATCAAAGTGAGCTGGAACTTTTGATTATCAACAGAATGTGCCCCTTCCTCATTTCACAAGTGGGGATGTATTCTATAAACGCCAACTTTGGGTATATAATTTTTGCATATTTGTAGCCGGTATTAGGTTCATTATTTGTACACTGTTGCCCAGAGTGGAAAATTTTCAAAGACTATTCATTGCTATCCAGAACCAGGACACAGCTTCCTGCCGTGTGATAGAAGCTTTGGTTTGATAGAGATGGAAAAAAGGAAGAGAAAAATTATTGTAAATCAATGGTAAAGAGAAAAATGTTTGCCTGAACTGGGAATCGAACCCCGAACCTTTAGCTTTCCGTGCTAATGCTCAGACCACTGAGCTAATCCAGGCTTCATCCCCATCCAAGCAGAAATCCTTCCTTTACCTTACTCTACTGGTCCCACATTCAATTGCAATGAATCATCATTCACAAATACACAATGAAGTCTTCTTCAGGTAGAAGCCATTCATTGTGTATTTGTAAATGATGATTCATTGCAATTGAATGTGGGACCAGTAGAGTAAGGTAAAGGAATGATTTCTGCTTGGATGGGAATGAAGCCTGGATTAGCTCAGTGGTCTAAGCATTAGCACGGAAAGCTAAAGGTTCAGGGTTTGATTCCCGGTTCAGGCAAAAAAAATTTTCTCTTTACCATTGATTTACAGTAATTTAATTGTGTTCATTTTCCGATTGAGGGACTTTCCACTTTTCAGCGGTTTCCCTTTTACCAGCTGGCTGCTGGCCCTTCACATCCACATGTGTCAATCACAGAGGTAGATGATCAACAGCCAGTGTAGGGGTGACATGTGGTTAGCATGTCGAGTCCCCCAGCCGTTATAGCTGGTTCCTCAACCTGGAGCCGCTACTTATTGTAGCTACCCAATTGCCTCACGACGCTGGGTGGGCACCGGTCCCATACTGGCCAAAATACCATGAGAAAATTTCTTCCCCCATGGAGACTCGAACCAGTGCAAGTCCCGTAGCTCTGTGCCAAGGCTTCCTACCTTAACCGCTCGGCTACGGCACGGGTCAATTGTGTTCATTGATTTACTTATTTCTATCATAGTAATAGCTTTAGCTTCTCAATATTAATTGAAGAAAAATTATTGTTTTACCAGAAGAGTGGAGGTCATTAGTGAAGAATACCTGTAGAAAATTTAACATTATTCCTGTCATCCAGGAAATGATATAAAATTTAATTTGCCATTTCAGTTCATTATTTGTGAAGACTGTGGTCAACAAGAGGAAGCACAAGTTTGCTTTATCCTCATATCGTGTACTGGAGTATACTCAGAATGATATTCAATGCAGTGTTGTTGCCAGCGCTCCTGTGAAGGAACAGTACATTCTACATAAACGTGGTGCTAAACTGATCTTACCTAATGAAGATTTGCACCTTTATTCTGCACCTCTACCACTCAAGTGGCCAAAGTTTCTTCAAGTAAAAGAACTGGCATCAAAATACGTACGAGTATCATCCAATTGTATGTGGTTCTACGACAACCTGATGTGCCAGAGAAAAGATTCTCATCATGATTCTGATGAAAGCGTCAATGACAATGCTTGGTGATATGTGATATTGGTAACCAGTTTAAATAAATACATAGTAATTCATACCTTCCTATGAAATTGTATTTCTTATTAACAAGTTTCAATAAATACATGGTAATAAATACCTTAATGTGAAGCTGTATTTCTTATTATTAATGCTATTTTCTTTGTTAAGAAGTTTTTAGGCATAAATTCTTCAAATACCTTCTCTCCGGTTGCAAAAGGAGGCAGCTCCAACAGGTTTATTGCGATTGTACACAATTGCGTAAATAAAAAAAAATGAAACTGATCATGTAAAAGATTGTTTCATGCTGAACTACCTTAAATCAACGCTAAAACTTTGGTTATGTTATTACCACCTTTCACATTCAGTGTTCTTCCCGAGAAGTTTATGAAAATGGAGCTACCCCTTTTTTGCACCAGTGTCTTCAATTTAATCCAAAGAAATTAATTAAAGTTGAGAAATAACAATAATGAAATTATAAATGGATTGTCAATTAAACATTTTATAAGGGTATAATGATAATATATTTCTATCCAAAAACATTGTTTCTATTTTAACTATTTAATAAATAAGACATCATCATCACTGGTACAACAGTCCCATGTGAACTTGTGAACTTCAGTCTTCTTTATTCAAAGCACAGTTTTCTAATTATTAACTCCCATATCCTCATATCTAGGTCTATGATTATTAAGACTTAAAAACCACCAAAATATGCAACAAAATATATATGCAGGTATGATCTAATATTTACAAAAATATCTACTATAAAATAAAAAAAATATTACCTAATAATATTATAATTATGTAATAGTTTCTTTTCTGAAATCAATTAATGAATCAGTTTATGATGATTAATTTTTTATTGAAGAATAAAATGCCAAATGAGAAGCTAGCTAAAGTATGGAATTTGATATTGTGGCATGGTTTTTATTTTATTAAAATTATTAGTAGCTACCTGTTGTCGCGAGACAATACATAAATATTTGCTCAGTTATATACATAAGGGAAAAGTCCATACTGTAAATTGAAACGAAATAGGAGAGAAAGATAGATTTAACAAGAAACAAAATTCTGGGAATTTAATAACTCAAACACAGAAGTAAGAAATTGTATGATAAAAGACCTTTAATTTTTAAAAGAGTGAAAATATTAAGATTATGACCAATAAATTGCTATAATGTGCTCTGTCACATATAAATGGCCAAAATATGCATAAATATGACTTAACAAAGCGCTTTAATTTAATTACTTTTTGTATAAAAAGCATTTATGTATATTTAAGAAACATATCACTCTTACCAAAAAAATATATGCAATATCATAAAAATCCTAGCCCTACTCATGTCATTTAACACACAATTGATACAATTCTCCAATCTCAGTCTTAAGGGTCGAATTTATAAACGCATTAGACTGTAAAAGGTGTTCTCTGCTGAGAAAGTTTTATCCTAATACATTTCGCTTACTCAGAAATCTATTCATGCGATAATAATTGTAAGCTACCTGACGAGGTAACTTAAGATCATAGCTCAAGATAGAAACTTATCGTGAAAATCCCGAAGGGAACCGATGTAGTTTGAAACCTTTGCAGCTTTATCCAAGATGTCGGACCTTGAAGACTTTGATCATGTTTTCGGTATACGCGGAGAAGAGGAATTTGATAGAGTCTACCAAAGAATTCAACTGGAAGAACAGGAGAATCGGCGTAATATTGCACGATGCAGACGTCGTTGTATACGGTATTATTTGCGGGACGCAAGCATAAATTCATTCCTCTATAGCAGACGAAAATAACGGAAGTGGTTTTATCGCTGAGAATTCTGGGTAATTCGTTGCCAATATTACGAAAACGTCAACTTTCATGCATGACCGGTAAGTCTGCCATTAATTCGATCTCAGCAATTGCTCATGGTAAGTCAGCTCACCAGTGATTGGAAGTAATTTGAGTAGAGACTAATGTATTTGCATGCGACCCTAGTCTATGTTTTTTCTAGCATTGATTTAAAATCTTTCTTTGCAATTCTCATATCAATTCTTGCTAAATGTTCAGCCAATCTCAACATTTTTAATTTTTACAAATTGAACAATTCCTGGTTCATTGTATAATTTATACAGATTACAGTTATAGCTCATTCTTATTCGGTTTTCCTTAACAGGACATTGAAATAATGATTTCAATCTACCAATTAATGCAACCTTTGTTAAAAACTAATGTAAATATAATATGTAAAATTATTTTCCATTCTTCACCTGTCCATGAATTGTTTTCTTATATGATAAAGACATTCTATTGCATAATCTTGAACTCAAATGTGAATTTTATTTACATCATTCTAATTACAGTGAATTGTCAGCCGCGGTGGTCTAGAGGTTATGTTCCTTGCCTCTAGTCCTGAGGTTCCCAGGTTCGAACCCAGCTGGGGTTGATGAATTTTTAGGATGGAAAAATCCAAGAGACAAATCCTCAGGCATGTAAAAGAACTAAAAGCCTGAATAAAAAAGGCCTCTGTGCAAAATTTAACCAACCTTCATCCATCCAAATAATACTTTAGTTGCCTATTAGATGTCTCATTGAGGCAATGTTTTAACCACATGTCACTCATTGACATCTGTAGGTAAATAACTGTAACTAAATTAGCTTGGTTAACCCTTTAGGTGTCATGAGTCGATTAGATTGGCTCTGGTGCTCCTGTCCATTACCTGCCAGACAATATACTTGCAAAGCCGATCACATCGGAGGGTGCGATTTAAATCTCTGACACACGAGATTTTACCAGTGGCATGCAGAGAGTTAAAAAACTCCTGCTAGGTTTTACCATGTCCCCATGTTAGGTGTATGGGGTATATATAAATTACGGTGAATTAATACAAATTAATAAAACTCATGAAGAGAAAACATGAAGGCTATAAATTAAATTCTCTCCTGAAAAAGGGATAGTTTAATATATTTTACATTAATATACCATTTAAAAAATTTAAAAGAAAAAATTATTTCTGGGATTTAGGTTCACCAACCTGCATAAGATTTGCATTTAATTTTGTGATATTAGTACATGTAGCTTGTCTTGTTATCCCACAAAATGCAGAGTTATCTTCAACCTGAAAAATAAAGATGTAGGCCTAAACTATGTGATCTTGTAAAGGAAAGATCACTCCAGATCTTAGGGGACACTTGGGGTAGTAGAAGGTGAAGACTTTCCACCTTTCTAGACAATTAGCATGAGATGTCAGCAAGGCTGTCAGGCCAGTGTAACAGCCCTCTTTATTCCCAGAACATAGGTCTAGTACTTATTTCTATCAAAGGCTGGTTGACTCCAGGTCCATGGAGTTACCAAAAGGTTTAGGTCAGTTTAAAACACCTAACCCTATTGGGACTCAAAATTTGTAACCCTCTGGTTTGTATCACATTGCTATAACAAACTATGTGGCTATTCTATGCCATCGTGCCACCTGTGAATATTCAATCAGAGAACAAGTGACTGCTAGCATCAAGTTGGTCGATATGATAACATGTTCCTACTTAAGCCAATTGCCAACATATTTATTCACATGTAAGGGGATTCCATCTCAGGAGTTTACCTACATTAGTGGGCAAGTTAGGGTGAGAAAATGGGTGAGTTAGTGTACACCAGATTAGTTTAGCATTAATTTATTTGTTAGCAGATTTTTGTGATGTTGGCTGCACTGTCTGAGCAATAACTAATACATATTTTGCATTGTAAATATGATGATTTTACATTATTTTGAGCTCAACTTCTCGCTTAATTTTAAGGCATTTCTCACATGTTTTGGGGGAAAAAAATCAACATATATATTTCTCAATGAATTGTATGTTTTTCTATTTTTTATTTGAATTTATGTAGGTGCACCATAGCATAGGATCCCCAACTACACTACAGCATGCTCCCATGCAATCTTGTAGTAAGAGTTTATTTGATTTTCTATTTAATTACACTCTTTAAGAACTCAAGTAATTAACATCGCATTTCAAATCAGGATGTGATTGGGCCAACACATTTTGGTCAGAGCCTCTTTTTTCAGTGTTGAGTTTCTTATATATGTCTTAAATTTATGACATGTTTTGTAGTAAGTTTGGGATGCATTTTTAATACAATTGACATCACATATAGTTAATGATAATTACATTCATCAATCAAAGTTAACTTAGTTATCATATTTTGAAGAACTGCTATTGCTTTGCTTCTAATATGGAATGAAGTTTTACCAACTTTCATACGTAAGCTGCTTGAAATAACCTGGATATATAGGACATCTGACAAGGGAACTGTCAACCAATGCATGCCAAAATCTACCTTCAAATTTCTCTAAGAGAATTGTTGTGTGTACCAAGGCCATGTGCTAAACATTATCTGCTGCTTTTAACTGCAAGACACTAAAATCCAGCACCAAATCTCTGATTAAAACTACAGGGAAGTAATACAACTCCTCAATTGGTGGATTGGATAACCCTCACAACCATCCATGTCTGCCCAACTTCACTCTACTCCTCTTTATTCAAACCGGGAGTCCATCCATCTGCTTTGCACTGTGGGTTACTATTGCTGGATTCTGGCATAGATTTCTGTGCCTTGCAGTTAAAAGTGGCAAATAATTTTTTGGACACAGCCTTAGCACATCACAATGGTTCTCAAAGAGAAATTTCAAGGTAGGTTTCGACATGCAATGGTTGAGAGTTCCGTTGTAAGTAAAATGCACTTAAACAATAGTAAACATTTATTTTACAGTCCGACACCTGCTTACATATTCAGTTAATCATGTTGTGGTGTTTTGAGAAATATTCACTCTCTCACTCTTTGCTTCTATTGATCATGGAGTTTACATATTTAATCCTTTCACCAATATTAACCTAGCAGCACCAAATATTCTAATACTTCTAGATTGAACCCCTGCTTAATAAATGCAATAATTTATTTATTAATGTTCGTTGTGAGCTTTAAATAAATAAAATATTCTAATTTAATGTAATACATTGAATTTTAATGTAGAACTAATAATAATTAAATGATACACAAATTTTGATTTTATATGAGCAACTTCTCATCAGTAAATCATGAATTGGCAAACGCTCCACCTCTTCTCTGCATTTCCTGCTTCATCACTGTAAGAAAATAAATTAGAATTATATTATTTTCATGTGGGTATTGCCACATTCGTAATAAAAATTAGCAGGAAATATATATCTCTTTTTTTTTTTTTAAGAATTTTTAGAACCATAATGGAGGAAATGTTCCTAGAATAAAATTTATTTACCAGTAACATGACATTTTAATCAAACTTCAATAATAACCATATTGGCAAATCACATCTGTCTTATGGTTATTTTTCGTACAGTACCATATAGTATTCCAATTGATGTTTTATACAAAATTACAATTTTATAGAAATGTAAAACAAACTACATTAGCAAACTTTTAGGGTCGCATGTTTGGACGCATTAGACAGTAAAAATGCCTTCTCTGCTGAGCAAGTTGTATGCTGATACGATTTTGCTTACTCAGAAATCTGTTCATGCGATAATAATTGGTTAAATTTGTAAGCTACCTGCGGAGGTAGCTTAAATGAGCAACTCAAATTAAAATCCCGAAGGGAACCGACGGGAACCGATGGTAATCGATGTACTTTGCTGCTTTATCCAACATTTATCCAAGATGTCGGACCTTGAAGACTTCGATCATGTTTTCGGTATACACGGAGAAGAGGAATTTGATAGAGTCTACCAAATAATTCAACTGGAAGAACAGGAGAATCGGCATAATATTGCGTGTCGCAGACGTGTTTGTATACGGTATTATTTGCGGGATGCAAGCATAAATGCATTCCTCTATAGCAGACGAAAATAACGGAAGTGGTTTTATCGCTGAGAATTCTGGGTAATTCGTTGCCAATATTACGAAAACGTCGACTCTCGTGCATGACCGATAAGTCGGCCATTAATTCGTTCTCAGCAATTGCTCACGGTGAATCAGCTCACTAGTGAATGGAAGTAATTTGAGTAGAGAGTAATGTTCTAACATACGACCCTTAATGTATACAATCAACTTAACTTGATCCAGTATTAAAAATGTTAGCTACCAAACTGTACTAAATGCACTTTTTTATCAATACATTATCATTACAACTATGTAAAAATATATGAACTGTAGCATACTCTATACTCAAAATATCGTATAAAAACACTTTCATATATAATTATTTCTAAAATCGAATTACCTTCTTAGCAGTCTGTATTTTTCTGGATTATATCCTCCCATTGTGCAATTAGAGCACTATGTTTCTTTATGCTGTTAATTGGAGGCTGTAACATGAAATACAATATTATGCCAACAGTTGTTCTAGTTGAAAGAATGGAAGGAAAAGCAATGGATAGAGAAGAAAGGAAGCAGAGGTTGAGGAAGGCCAATGCCCACTTTGGGCTGCTATTGACGTAATGAGCAGCATTATTGTACAAAATATTTGAAAGAAACACAATGAATGGCAACACCAAAATGACAAGTATATTCTGAATAATGGTATTGATAATTTTCATGTTACCATAACTATTACTGAGGCTAAACGCTTTGAAAATCACTGCTATTGAAATGTGAAACTAACCATTAAAGTAATTTGTTTAATTGCACAATGTCAACAACAGGTTAACTAATAAATAATTAAGTCTACACCAATACAAAACATTTATTACAAGCTAATAGTAAGGCAATAAGTCAAGTTTTTAATTTCAAGTTATAATCAAAGAGCACAGCTTATTAATGAATTTTCTTAAAAATTATATTCTTATCTTATCTCATACTTCATGTTTTTCTAAAACAGGAACTACAATTTTCAAGAGGCATACATCTCATCCTCAGCTGATATCAAAACTCAGCTATTTTGTACTATTTGATTAAAATCATGTTCTTTTTATGGTTAAAATATATCATAAAATGGAGATTATGTTTTCTTAAAAATTAATCTTCAGAATAGTTTTAAAGATGTAATACACATGTAGATATATCAACACACATGGAAGATATATTTCAACTCATATCCAACTCAGGGTCAGGTCCAGGGATGAGATGAGATGAAGACCCTATATTTATAGTGGTCTGTGAACTACAAGGGTGCCAGCCGGCCACTCCTGATGCACCATCACAGGGGCAGATGAATGAAATGGATGAGATGAGTATGGAGAAATGGTGGAATGAAATTTGTGGCAGGGGAAAATGGGAGAAAAACCTGACCAAGCTCCATTTCGTCCACCATGAAACCCATATGGATTGACCGAGACTTGATCTCGGGTTCCTAGCAGTGAGAGGCAAGCATCTAACCACTTGCACCACAGAGTGGCCTTACATATGGAAGAACATGGAAAAAAAAATGTTTTGAGCAAAGCCACATAACTGACAAGATAAAAAGTCTGATGCCAAAGCAACATGAAAGTAAATCAATGGTAAAGAGAAAAATGTTTGCCTGAACCGGGAATCGAACCCCGAACCTTTAGCTTTCCGTGCTAATGCTCAGACCACTGAGCTAATCCAGGCTTCATTCCCATCCAAGCAGAAATCTTTCCTTTACGTTACTCTACTGGTCCTGCATTCAATTGCAATGAATCATCATTCACAAATACACATTTTGATGATTCATTGCAATTGAATGCAGGACCAGTAGAGTAAGGTAAAGGGAGGATTTCTGCTTGGATGGGAATGAAGCCTGGATTAGCTCAGTGGTCTGAGCATTAGCACGGAAAGCTAAAGGTTCGGGGTTCGATTCCCGGTTCAGGCAAAAATTTTTCTCTTTACCATTGATTTACAATAATTTAATTGTGTTTATTAATTTACTTATTTCTATCATAGTAATAGCTTTAGCTTCTCAATATTAATTTAATAAATATGAAAGTACTTGGTAGACTGCAGAATAAAAACCAATGTTGATACAGGTGGATTAATCTTTCAAATTTAAGATAAAAGGCTCGTAAGGGGGTAATTATCACATGCATAGATTGTTCTGTAAACAGGCACTTGATCCCTGTGTATAGTTTTCAAGATAATATTGATTAATAGAAATTTTAAATTTCAGTATTTTTATTATTTTTACAGTTCTCAATTGTGCAATTAAATTGTAACAAATTTTAAAGTCATGGACAAGTATAATTATTACCAATGTAACTAAGGATGAACAACACTATAATATTCTCTTCATTTTAGCAGATATAATCTAGTTAAGCTAAATCATCACATTTTCTAAATACTATTAAGTTTCTTTAGTTCATTTGATAAATGTAATTTAACATATCTCAAGTATTGTTAAATTTTGAAAGTACACAGCACCCAGAATGATTTTTTCAGACACGTTTCTCTCAAAAAATAATCCATTACGGTACCATTCTGTACATAATTTTGAGTTGAGTTTCCATACAAGTGTTACATATCATGAATTTTATTAATGTAATTATTTATTTTTTATTTTAATTTACTATTTATTTACCTCTTATAATAAATAATAATAGTAATAAATAATAATAATGGTCAAATTATTTGAGTCTGTAATATCTTACCTCAATATTAATGTTGATTTGTTCTTGAACATGTTTTCATTAGTCTTCTAATCATCATCAGCATCATGGCCAGTCAGTTTGTTCAAGAACAAATCAACATTAGTATTGAGGTAAGATGTTACAGACTCAAATAATTGATTAAAAGAACCTCAAAATATTACTTCCTAAATAAAACAATAATAATGGTAATAAATAGTAATATTAATAATTAATATTAATAATAATAATAATAATAATAATAATAATAATAATAATAATAATAATAATAGTAATAAATAATTATAATAGAACTCTACACAGACCCAGTTCTTGACCATATCCATAACTATCAAGAAAAATGGAAACAAGATGTTAAAATGTTAATAGAATGCCCAGACAAATAATCCCCAAGGCAATCCTAAACTATGTCCCACATGGGAAGAGATCATAGGGACGACCCACGAAGAGGTGGAAGGAAAACTCAGTAGATCATAACAGTCCTTCGAGGATTATGTCAGGATGATGATGACAAATAATAATAATAATAATAATAATAATAATAATAATAATAATAATAATAGTAATAATAATAATGATTTCTCAGATCAGTTGCAGGTGTGTCTCTAAGAGATCAAAAGAGAAGTCAAGATATCAGAGATGAATTACAAATATATAATATAAACGAGAGAATACACACAAATAAACGTAATTGGTTTGAACATATACAAAGAATGCCAAATAATCATTTATCAAAACAGCTGCTTCATTATAGGCCTCTAGGCCGAAGAAATGTAGGAAGATCAAAACGTCGTTGGAAAGACGACCTGCACCTGCAGCATATAGTGCACTAGGCAGCGGAATGGGCCAACAGGCCCATACCTTGAAGATGATGATGGTAATAATAATAATATTAATAATAATGCTTTATTTAAGCTGGCAGAGTTAAGGCCAAAAGCACTCCACTTCTCTTCCACTCAATCAGTCAATAATAGAATAATACAAAATTTTCTATGCTTAATACAACTGAAATAATATTGAAGTTTAGCAAAACAATGCACAATGTGAATGTTGTCTAATATGAACACTAACTAAACATAAAATATAATTTAATAAAAAATTCCTGGAAGAATTTTTATAGGTATATACATAGTGGAAGTAATAGAAGTTCACTTAATTTCAAGTATGAATTCCTTGTGGCAAATGATAAAAATTTCTTGTACTCTACAGGTCGAAAATAGACGCTATACAGATATTTATTGGGACTTTACTTTAAAATGATGGTGAGTATTAGACTGATTTTCACACAGTACAAAGGAGGTATGAAATTAAATAATTGTTTCCTTTAGTATTTTTAAATAAAATACTAACACACTCCTGCAATATTATCAATTCCTCTTGTGTAATATCAATAAAAAAGTTGGTTTATTTTATTTTATTTTTTAATTTAATTTAATTTGAACTGAAACTGACCATGAGATCAAAAAATACCAAAGGAAATAATAGTGCCATTTGATGTCCCATATCCTCTGTGTGAAAATCAGACCTATACTCACCATCATTATAAAGTAATACACCAATAAATTTTTGAACAACTTTTTTTCTGAAAAAACCATACATTTGCAAACCAAAGTACATAAGATTTTTTTTTTTTCCTAAGGTATTTGTGCTTATAATCTGTGGACTTATATTACTTCCATCATATATTTGTCTAATAGTTAACTTTATGTCTTTTTTTTTTAACTCTTTTAGCTATTTTAAGTCCTGCGCCGTAGGTGAGTGGTTAAGGCAGGAAGCCTTGGCGCAGAGCTACGGGACTTGCGCTGGTTCGAGTCTCCATGGGGGAATAAATTTTCTCATGGTATTTCGGCCAGTATGGGACCGGTGCCCACCCAGCATCGTGACGCATTTGGGTAGCTACAATAAGTAGCGGCTCCAGGTTGAGAAAACCAGCTATAACGGCTGGGGGACTCGACATGCTGACCACATGTCACCCCTACACTGGCTGATTATCATCTACCTCTGTAATTGACACATGTGGATGTGAGGCCAGCAGCTGGCTGGTAGGCTAAGGGCCTTGTAGGCCTGTCGCGCCAGGAGAGGAGCTATTTTAACTTTTTATTTATTTATTTATGCAATAACCCTATATTATAAGAAATTTAGTGTAAAGATCAGTTATCCACTTCCTTGAGACATATTACAAAAAATTCATTGAATCTATAAACCCTATGATTGATTCAGTACAGAACATTCTAACTCTTCTTATCTTATCTTAAATAATCACTCTTATACTGCAGAAAATAATTAACAGATAATGAGATATTGATATAGGCCTACTGAGAGTCTATGGTAATTCAAGACAAAGATAACATTCAATACTAGTAAAATTCATATCAAATTCCGTTGAGGTGAAGTTCATATGATGAAAGTTAAAAATTAAATTGTACCTGTTGGTAGGTGCCGTCGTCCTCAACTTTGTTAAAATATTGTATATAAAATTAACTGGAGCGCTTTCGGACGTTATCTTCCATCTTCTGCAGGTTGAGTTTCCGCTATTTGTTGTTATTGTGTACGGTGATGTTTACTCCAACTGTTTGTAGCATCAACTGACTTGGAGTAAACATCACCATACACAACAACAACAAATAGCGGAAACTCAACTTGCAGAAGATGGAAGATAACTTCCGAAAGCACTCCAGTTAATTTTATATACAATATTTTAACAAAGTTGAGGACAACGGCACCTACCAACAGGTACAATTTAATTTTTAACTTTCATCAAAAGATAACATTGTAAATAAAATTACAATTTTTTTTTATTCTCCTTTTTAACCATGAAACCTAGAGTTCAATAATATATACGAGGGTCATACTGAAAGTCATGAGCAACATTTTTTTAAACAATCATAATATTTATTTTAGACAAACTAAGTACACCATGTTAATCTACAGACCTTTGTGCTACTTTTCAACATAGTCTCCATTTCTTTGCACACATTTTGTCCAGCGTTCTACAAGCTTGAAAATTCCCTTATGATAGAAGTCCATTGCAGCTGCTCGAAGATACTGACGCACTGCTTTCCGAATATCCTCCAGCATCTCGTAGCATTGGCCTCTCATCTGCTCCTTCACAGAACCAAAAAGATGGTAGTCGGAGGGTGCCAAATCGGGACTATAGGGAGGATGTGGAAGAGTTTCCCACCCAAATGTCCTGATCTTCTCCACAGTGGCACGAGCAGTGTGAGGACGCACGTTATCGTGTTGCAGAATGATCTTCCTTCCAGGGCATTTGTCGTGCAATGCACGACGGAGCTTCACAAGTGTCTGGATATAGCGGGCAGCATTTATCGTTTGTCCAGGTTCAAGAAATTAAACCAGAATACAACTTTGTGCATCCCAGAAGACGCTGCCCATATCTTTCCCAACAGATTGCACTGTCTTCACTCTTTTCTTTGATGGTGAATTCAAGTGGTGCCATTCCATACTCTGGCGTTTTGTTTCAGGCTCGTAGCGATGAAACCAGCTTTTGTCACCTGTCATAATACTCGTCAAAAAATCATCACCTTCATTTCGAAATCTCTGAAGAAGGTTATGGGTGATGGTTCTTCTCTGAAGTTTGTGGTCTTCACTCAGTAAACATGGAACCCAACGGGCACTAACTTTTCGGTAACCTAAGCTGTGAATCATTTCTTGCACTGCACTGTGTCCAACTGCAAGTTTTGTAGCGATTTCATTCACTGTGATACGCCTGTCGTCTCTAATGAGTGCATCAACTCTTTCCTTGTTGCAATCCGTGGAGGCAGAGCGTGGGCGACCACTACGAGGCTCATCTTTGATACTCGTGTTTCCATCTTTAAAATGTTTCACCCATCTCCTAACACTGCTGGCACCCATGCAGGCATCTCCGTAAGCACATTGAAGTCTTTGGTGAATATCAACAGCAGATTGTTCCTCTTTAACAAGGAATTCAATGACAGCGTGCTGTCGATACGAAACATTGATGTCTGCCATTTTGGAAACACTGCGTGTGGTCACATGATAGAACCTATGATTCCACAAAACGGCAATGTTGTGGTATAAAGTCTGTAGATTACGATCCTGCAGTTGTTTTTGTTATATTGTTGAAATTTGAATTTTAACAATGGGTTGCTCACGACTTTCAGTATGACCCTCGTACATATGAGATTGGGCTAATTACTATGTACCATATGAAGTGAAGTTGTATCACATAAACCTTATGTTCTATCATCTAACCTCATGTGCATAATTGAAAACTAGTCTATAACAGCTTTAAAAGCCATACTGCCATTAAATGCTACCTCGAGTTGAGACTTTCATTTTAGCTGATTAAAATATACTTATTAATCTAATCAAATTTGTATTTTATTTTAACATTTAAATTCAAAATTGGGCATTAAAAAAACACTGATGTATTTGCTCAGAGGGATCTTATTTCAGGCTTGAGGTTCCTTTATGTTCTGTAAACCTAAACATGTGATCCACATCTTTACTTTCTTTCTGGAGGACACCTAGTTCAGGATTTTTATGATCTGAAAATTTAATTGGGCCTGATCAAAATTTAAATTGCAAACTTCAGAACTATATGTCCATGGCATGACATGTCTAGAAGGCCCTTGGCCTACCAACCAACCGCTGACCTCACATCCACATATGTTAACCACATAGGTGGAGGATCATCCAGCCAGTATAGGGGTGACATGTTATCAGCATGTCAGGTTCCGCAGCCATTACAGCTGATTTTCTCAACCTGAAGCTGTACTTATTGTAGCTATCCAAATTTCTCATGGCGGGTAGGCGCCAGTCCCATATTGGCCAAATTTCTTTGAGAAAATTTTTTCCCTCATGGGGGACTCAAACTAGCACAAGTTCCTTAGCTCTGAACCAAGGCTCCATGCTTTAAACTGCTCGGTTATGGTGCTGCAAAAATATAAGGTACACCCAAAATATTTATACAATCTTTTACAATAAATCTAAATTTGCAATTCATGAAACAGCAACACCATGATGCACTACATTAAAATCTTTAATGTTACTTATAGAGGCAACTTTACTCCTTGTGTACAAATAATTTTTGTTGAAATGGCAATACCACTTTGCTGATATTTCTGCACCCACTTCAAAATTTTGGTCTCTAGTTCTGGTCACTTCACACTTTTCCCTCATTCCACATGGTTTGATTTATGCAAATTATACAAAATTGCCTTCTAGGCATGCCAAGTTTTAATCATGTTTTCCATAGAGGAGGTCTTAATGCCTTTCAGTTTCTTTATTCCCATGTTGTTCTGCATATTTTACAACCTGAAAAGTTGTAACTTGAGGTATATAAATGTTTATATATAATTGTAGGCTTTCACGGCCGGCGTCTTGATCCATACTTGGTTCGTCTTCCGGGCTTATAGGCCGTGGTCTGGTTGTCTTCTTACTCGACGTTTCGTCTACTGCTGCGGTAGACCTCATCAGGAGATACTGCGTGCTCTCTGTGAACTCCTCAACAGTCGGCTGCAGACTGGCTGGTGGTTGGAAACTGTCTCTCTTTTTATAGCTAAACCCCGGGTGGTGGGGAGGTTTTTCTGCGCAGACCGAGTTTTTTGCTGTTGTGCCGATTGCAGAAGTCATAGGCTTCGTTGTCATGTTATGCAGTGCTGGGATCCAAATTTTGTTAATCTTCATGGTTTCTTCTTTTTTTGTTGAAGGAATTTTTATGTTTATATATTTCAATGGCTTCTCTGTATAGTCTGGTGTAGTAATGTGATGTTTGTGATAATACCTGAGTATCTTCGAATCTTATAATATGTTGTTGGTTGTTCATCAAGTGTTCCGCTACGGCTGATTTTCATTTTGTTTTAGTCTGCAGTGTCTCATGTGTTCTTGTAATCTTGTGTTGATCATTCTTTTTGTTGTACCGATGTACACCTGCACGGGATACGATATATACCGGCATGACTTAAAGGATCTCTAGTGTCTTTGGCTGGGCGAAGTATATTGCTGAAAGACACTAGAGATCCTTTAAGTCATGCCGGTATATATCGTATCCCGTGCAGGTGTACATCGGTACAACAAAAAGAATGATCAACACAAGATTACAAGAACACATGAGACACTGCAGACTAAAACAAAATGAAAATCAGCCGTAGCGGAACACTTGATGAACAACCAACAACATATTATAAGATTCGAAGATACTCAGGTATTATCACAAACATCACATTACTACACCAGACTATACAGAGAAGCCATTGAAATATATAAACATAAAAATTCCTTCAACAAAAAAGAAGAAACCATGAAGATAAACAAAATTTGGATCCCAGCACTGCATAACACGACAACGAAGCCTATGACTTCTGCAATCGGCACAACAGCAAAAAACTCGGTCTGCGCAGAAAACCTCCCCACCACCCGGGGTTTAGCTATAAAAAGAGAGACAGTTTCCAACCACCAGCCAGTCTGCAGCCGACTGTTGAGGAGTTCACAGAGAGCACGCAGTATCTCCTGATGAGGTCTACCGCAGCAGTAGACGAAACGTCGAGTAAGAAGACAACCAGACCACGGCCTATAAGCCCGGAAGACGAACCAAGTATGGATATATAATGTTGCCTGCCTGATTTTTTTCCATCACTAGAACTACGAGAAAATATCAAATAGAATACAAAATATCTGAGCATGTTGACTCAATATTGAGAAACATTATTAACTAATTACTCAGATAAGATACAGATTACAAACCTTGTATAGGAAATCTCATTCTTAGCAAATGACAAGTTGGAAGTCATGTGAAATTCACACGTCTATTTGATACACCATTAACCACGTACAAAGATCTTTTAATATATAGAAATTTTATTTCATTTTTTATCTAATTTATTTCGGCATTCTTTTTTGTTTTTATAGCTGAGTAACTTTTATTGTTTATTTTGATTTTGGCATAGTTTGGAGTGAGGTTATGTTCAGACATTGTTTATTGAAATATATATTTGCTATAGTTTTGTGTAGCATCAGTTTCGTGTTAAAGTTAGACTTTGCTTTAACCTGACTGGCTATAGAATCAATACTAGTAAAATTCATATCAAATTCCGTTGAGGTGAAGTCATATGATGAAAGTTAAAAATTAAATTGTACCTGTTGGTAGGTGCCGTCATCCTCAACTTTGTTAAAATATTGTATATAAAATTAACTGGAGTACTTTCGGAAGTTATCTTCCATCTTCTGCAGGTTGAGTTTCTGCTATTTGTTGTTGTGTATGGCGATGTTACTCCAACTGTTTGTAGCAGCAAATGATTTGTTTTTGATGATCTCGTATAGTGGGTTTGACTGGGGTGCATTCTCATTGAGAAGTGAGGTGTTGTTTGTTTCCTTTATAATTTAGAGGTCTTGAAATATATTTATCCTAACACAAAACTGACGCTACACAAAACTATAGCAAATATATATTTCAATAAACAATGTCTACAACATAATCTCACTCTGAACTATGCCAAAATCAAAATAAACAATAAAAGTTACTCAGCTATAAAAACAAAAAAGAATGCCGAAATAAATTGGATAAAAGTGAAATAAAATTTCTATATATAAAGAAACGAAATTGTAATAATAAATTGTATTACCAATCAAAAGATCTTTTAAGACTTTGAAAACTGAACAACAATCTTTACCTTTTTTATATAAAATGCACCCCATTCTTAAGACAATTTTTTTATGATAAAAAGTGTGTCTTATACATAAAAAAATATGGTATTTATATTATTTTAAAATTTTATTCAAACCATTCTGGGGTCCAACCAACTTTCTCCCATGTTGTTACTTCATTTCCTTACCTTATCTATAGAGGATTCTTCATCTACATCATTAGTGTTCTCAGAATTGAGAAGGTTAGGATTTGACAAAGCACTTCTTAATAATGTATCCCCTCTCTCCCCTGTCTCGTTCTTGTCATCTTCATCCATTCCAATGCTGAGCAAGTTTGGCTGTGACTGGGCAAATATTTTTGCACGCTGTAATCTGTTGACAGAAGCAAAAATATATTGTTATTTCAATCAATTTTAATATTTTCTGTTGGTTGGTTAGTTAATATCTTATTTAACCTAACCCATTTATATCACTATTCAAATCTGGATGTGAAAAGGATGATAATTTTAGCTTAGAAGTCCCTTAATTCAGGCTAGATGCACTAGCACTATCGAACCTGGTGGTTCATGGCTATGCAGACATAAGCTTTCCATGCATCCCTATCATGAGCTATGTTTTCCAGTTATCCCCTGTACAATTCGCTTCCTCAAATCATGAATAATTTATTCTTCCACCTCATTCTTGGTATATCTACTGAGCACTTTCCTTCTGGTTTTCCTAAAAGATGTTTCCATGTCCCTCTTTAATTCCCTATTTATGCATATGTCCTACCTTTTGCAGTATATTAGACTTAAGTAATCTCATTACATATGTTTTCCCATAAATATCATGTAGTTCACTGTTATGTAGTCTTCTCCATTCACCTGACTGTTTATCTCTCTTTGATCCAGGAATTTTCCTAATAACTTAATTTTCAAATAGGCGTACTCATTTTTTCTCCTTTAAATAAGAGACCATGCTCTGCATCCTTCCAAATATAACTGGAAGAATAACCAATTTATATATTTTTCGTTTAAAATTTTATTAGAGAAGTTGGGATGAAAAGAGTCCCTGTAATGGATAATAGCATACCAGTACCACACATTTCCAGAGTTGAGTCTATGTTCAATTTCTTTCTGAACCTCATTTATATTTGTAATTTTGTTCCTAGGTATTTGTATAATAAATATATATATATATATATATATATATATATGTATAATAAATATATATATATATATATATATATATATATATATATATATATGGAGTGTCAACAAAAGTTATATTGCAGACTAGACTAAGGACATTAACCCTTTAGGTGCCGTGAGCTGATTAGATTGGCTCAGATGTTTCTGCCCGTTACCTGCCAGATAATATACTTAAACTACTTGCAAAGCTGATCACATCGGCAGATGCAATTTAAATCTCTGAAAAAGATATTTTATCAGTGGCATGTAGAGGGTTAAGTAAATCTTCTCTTCATCAAAAATATGCTTTTACAAATAATGTTCTATGAAGGGTGATTAGTTACAATTAAAATGTTGTTATATGTTGTATGTTTATAAATATGGCAATATATGTATAGTGATTTAAAACATTGTGTTCTCCATATTTGTTCTGGTATAATACATATTTTTCAAACATATTAAAGAGAGAATTTTTCATATAATTCAACATCATCTTCCATTTAGGTGTTTGTTAGACTCCCATATTATTTTTTAACTTCACATCCAACTGATCCTTTGCCTTTTGATGTGGTTGCTCCAATTTATTCATTTAATTTTATGGCTTAACGTGGGTTCCATCTTCAAAATTTTATTATAATTATTGTCCATATTTCATAGTCTAAAATTTATTTGTCGAAGACTTAATTAAAATTTTTTTTGTTAGCATTACTATTTATAAATGGGTTATGGTTTTCTGTTAAAAGTTCTCTATGATTGATTAAAATTGTTTCCTTTATCAGAGATTTGCTATTTACATAAACCTCCTTAATGAATAGGCAATTATCTTACTTTAAAATGAATTTACTTGTATTAATAATATAATAGATTCTAATTATTTCAGTACAGATATCAAAATGGTTTGTTGTTCATGTTTTTAATTAATATTATACACTGCTCAAAACAATTAGAGAAACACTATGAAATATGCAAATATTTTTTCATTGGATAAAGGTACAAACATGAAATTAATAAAGTACATTATTTGTGGTTATTTATTTATTTATATATTGCTCATGTCAGTGAAAACAAATGAATAACGCTGACAATTAACTTTTCAAATAATTCCGCTATGTAAGCAATTGAATCTTGTGCTTATTTTTCAAAGTTAAACACTCGTTATATAGAGTTAGTATCGTGCATGGACTCCACGACATTCCATGACACTTTGGCACCTTAGTGGCATGCTCCCAATAAGATTCTGGATTTCCTCTTGCGGAATATTCTCCCATTCCTCCTTCAGAGCATCTCCAAGTTGCTGCAGAGTGTGTGGAGCTTGATGTCAGTTCCTGACCTTCCTGTCTGGAAGATCTCACAAGTGTTCAATAGGGTTGAGGTCTGGGCTGACCGCTGGCCACTCCATTACCTCAATTTCATTCCTCCTCAGGAAATCCCAGGTGACAGTCGCAGAATGTGCCCTGGCTTTATCCTGCATAAACAGAAATCCAGGGCCTACTCCAATGGCAGCAGGTACTACATGCTCTTCCAGAACGTGCTCGATATACCGGACAGCATTCAGTCGCTGGAGAACAAGTACAAGGTCCGTACGATTGTTGTACATAACTCCGGCCAACACCATTATGGAACCTCCTCCGAATCTATCAATTCCCTGTTCAGCCTCTGCAGAAAATCTTTCTCCTGGCCGTCCCGACACCCTCAATCGACCATCACAACGTGTAAGACGATACCTGGATTCGTCCAAGAAGAGCACAGACTCCCACTGGTTCAGGTTCCAATCACCAAGGTTTTCAGCATATGTACGTCTTGCTGCCTTATGCCCATTTGTTAAGCGTGGTTTTTTAATGGGCCTTTTTGGACGAATATTCTCTTTCCTTAATCTGTTCCTTATGGTTTGGTCTGAAACCCGGATTCCAGAAGCCATATGAAGGCCATTCTGCAGGTCTTTTGCAGTTTTTGTACGCTGTCGAAGAGCAGAAAGAACAACGTATCTGTCTTCCTGGGGGCTTGTTTTAAATTTACGGCCCTGGCCACGTCTTCTACAATACTGACCTGTCTCATTCAGGCCATATATCAGGGACAGTTGAGATCTAGTGGAGTAAAAGTCCGTTTCCAATGCAAGTGGTCACAATTTATAAACTGAGAAGGTAGAATGGTAATTTGGACGTAAATGTATAAAAAAAATCTCCTCTCTGCAGGCCAATAGAGTCAACCAGAACATAGTTTATCTCTTCATGTGTTGGCTAAGAATTGTGGATATTTTCATCCCACCATTTCCATGGACATGTTCAATCCCACTTCATGCACTTTTTTCTTTTTTTTGTTAATATCACTTTGTTTGCTTAGTTTTTTGTAGCATTTACTACACAACAGATTCATGCTAAATTATTTTCCCTTCCATATCCCACAATGAAATAGGATGGATTTTATTATTTCAACTAGTTGTGCACTTGTGAACCAGGTAGCTGACTCTGACCATGTACAGTAAGGACTTAAAATGTACCTATGTGCTATCAATTTTTTCAAACACTGCACATGTTTAAATACTTGTATTATATTCAAAGCATAGCTCTATCAGAAATTACAGTAATTCAATGTTTGGATTCAATGTAAATACATCTTCTAATCACTATTTTGAAATTAATATATTTTTGTTTTCTTGGTGTAAGTTTCAATGATCACATTTCAGTGTTACTTCTATTTAAATTAAAATATAAGTAAGTTAAAAAAATAATATCTTACCTGAGTTCTTCCTCTCTTTTCTGCATCTCTTCAAGTTCCACTTGAATTTTCTCTTCAGCAGATATATATCCTCGTCGTAATGTAGATCTCTGAATTTCTCCATTTTCTTTTCCCTCATAATCTTGTGAAGTGACATTCTCTTGCACTAAGCTGTGCCGGCGAACTACTAGAGGCATTTCTGCTGGCTTTTGTTGTGTAGCTGGGGCAGAAACAAAGCCAGAGCTCAAAGTTCCCATCTTCCCTCGTGCAGCAAGAAACCTCTGCATCAGTCCTTTCTGACCCAAATTTGAAGGAAATTTGCGTGCAGTACTAATCCCAGATATAGCTGGACTTTGAGAGTGAGATCGCCCAAGCACTGGATGCTGTTATTCTCTACTTTTGGTAAAGGGGTGCTGGAAGAGAACACTGGAGTGTCTTCATTTACTGATTGAGGAATATGTGAAGTAGAAACAGACTTATGAAGTTTGCGATCTTGCTCCTCAATAGCAAATTCTGCCAAGTCTGTGAATCGTGTTACCTGAAACAAATCATCTCTCTATTTGTATTCTAAGTACTAAGACATACTAGCACTGAAATACAGGAGAATGCATGTCTCTACATTTTCTGATCTTGAAGGCACAAAATAATTTAAAAAGAATTGTTTCTGTTATAGGTTTGCTTTAATACTGTAACAGTCTCTTGTAATTATCAACATACATTAGGAAGTAACATTATGAGGAAATAACATAAATAAATTTGGCCTATATATATATATATATATCTTACTCATAAATTAGTTTTTCGTTTAACATGTGTTTCAAAACTCCTTGGTACCAACTGACGATTAAATGCTTCTTAGAAAAACAACCAATTTTATGAGGTAAGATGAATACAGGCCAAACTAATTTATAAAGTCTCTTGTAACATAATGAAAAATATTTCTTAGCCACAATGGATATAATATAATGCAGAATTATTTAACCAAATACTTATGGTATAGTAATAAAACAATAGAACTTTCTCCAATTAGATGAATCAGAAATAAACATTACCTCATATGACACATTTCACACACTATGACACTATTTTGAACTTGATTCCAAGTTAATAACTAGATAGCAAGTCGTGGAATCTCACCTCATGAACACAACAAAAAATAATATAGCGATAAAAATATGAAAACTTTGAAGACGATAAAAAAAAAGTAATAATTTTGAAAGTAGATGATGGGAATAAAGTAGACATTTTGGATTATTTGGATTATTTAAACAGAATGAACCATCTCTTAAATTTGATGAATATGAAGAAATTAAGTCTAATCCTCTCCCAAAATCAATAAATCATTAGATAATACCTTAACACACATTAAATATACCAACAAGGAACAAGATAAATACATACTTAACAGTTTCTAACCCGCAAAATCCAAAATTGTATGGTCTTCCAAAAATATGAGTATGTAAGGAAGGAAACAAGATGAGACCTATCATTAATAATATGGTTGGTATCTAATGTCGAGCACTTGATAATGAAATCATTCGCTCTCTTGCACTCCAATATTTAGCAGAAAGGCTGGTCTCTTCTACAAAAGCTGGACAACGGAGGAGATGGTTTCTTTCCATATCTTCATTTAAATTGCAAAAAGAGCATTTAGGTGAATCTGTTATGCCAATTCTGTGTAGGTGTTTATTCAAGCAGTCATGTCCCGTTAGCAGTCTGAATGTTGCTACTGCGGATTTTCTTTGTAATGTAGTAATGTCATAAGCTTGTAGATTTTCCCATTCCTTTCCAGATGTTTTGGTGGTGTATTCTTCTCTAAGTTTATTGATGTATTTATTTGAGATAATTCTTTTGATAGAGTGAAAAGAGACTGGAGCAGAAGTTGGGTTTGAAACAATTTTGCTACCCTTCTTGGCTAGAAAATCGGCTATTTCATTGCCTGTCATTAATAATATTGGCTCTCCTTAATATAATTTGGATAAATTATATGCCGAATACAAGAACATAAGGCTGCAATAAATCGTCAAGAACCTACATCAACTCTGGTGTAACATATGAAGCAAGGGTCACAAGATTGACCTCACAGGATCTAGAACGTTGGCTAAATTAGATCATGAAAAATCAAGAATCTACAGAGAGGCAATAGAGATTGAGAAAAGGCCACATTCCATGAACACCCAAGATGATGCCCAAAGATTACCATCTACATGGAAAACTGCTCTCGCTGCCCACCATGTCATCCCCAGAACAGCGAAGAAGATGTGAAGAAAACCACGGTTGGGCAACATGGAGTGTGGTCGATGCTTGGATGGGTGTACGACTTCCAAAACGGACCACACTGAAAACTGAAGATGTTTAACTACATAAGAACTAAATCTTAGATGGGTGTACAGCTTCAGAAACGGACCACACTGAAAACTGAAGATGTTTAACTACATAAGAACTAAATCTTAGATGGGTGTACGGCTTCAGAAACGGACCACACTGAAAACTGAAGATGTTTAACTACATAAGAACTAAATCTTAGATGGGTGTACGGCTTCAGAAACGGACCACACTGAAAACTGAAGATGTTTAACTACATAAGAACTAAATCTTAGATGGGTTGTACGGCTTCAGAAACGGACCACACTGAAAACTGAAGATGTTTAACTACATAAGAACTAAATCTTAGATGGGTGTACGGCTTCAGAAACGGACCACACTGAAAACTGAAGATGTTTAACTACATAAGAACTGAACCTTGGATGGGTGTACGGCTTCAGAAACGGACCACACTGAAAACTGAAGATGTTTAACTACATAAGAACTGAACCTTGGATGGGTGTACGGCTTCAAAAACGGACCACACTGAAAACTGAAGATGTTTAACTACATAAGAACTGAACCTTGGATGGGTGTACGGCTTCAGAAACGGACCACACTGAAAACTGAAGATGTTTAACTACATAAGAACTGAACCTTGGATGGGTGTACGACTTCCAAAACGGACCACACTGAAAACTGAAGATGTTTAACTACATAAGAACTAAATCTTAGATGGGTGTACGGCTTCAGAAACGGACCACACTGAAAACTGAAGATGTTTAACTACATAAGAACTAAATCTTAGATGGGTGTACGGCTCAGAAACGGACCACACTGAAAACTGAAGATGTTTAACTACATAAGAACTAAATCTTAGATGGGTGTACGGCTTCAGAAACGGACCACACTGAAAACTGAAGATGTTTAACTACATAAGAACTAAATCTTAGATGGGTGTACGGCTTCAGAAACGGACCACACTGAAAACTGAAGATGTTTAACTACATAAGAACTAAATCTTAGATGGGTGTACGGCTTCAGAAACGGACCACACTGAAAACTGAAGATGTTTAACTACATAAGAACTAAATCTTAGATGGGTGTACGGCTTCAGAAACGGACCACACTGAAAACTGAAGATGTTTAACTACATAAGAACTAAATCTTAGATGGGTGTACGGCTTCAGAAACGGACCACACTGAAAACTGAAGATGTTTAACTACATAAGAACTAAATCTTAGATGGGTGTACGGCTTCAGAAACGGACCACACTGAAAACTGAAGATGTTTAACTACATAAGAACTGAACCTTGGATGGGTGTACGGCTTCAGAAACGGACCACACTGAAAACTGAAGATGTTTAACTACATAAGAACTGAACCTTGGATGGGTGTACGACTTCCAAAACGGACCACACTGAAAACTGAAGATGTTTAACTACATAAGAACTGAACCTTGGATGGGTGTACGGCTTCAGAAACGGACCACACTGAAAACTGAAGATGTTTAACTACATAAGAACTAAATCTTAGATGGGTGTACGGCTTCAGAAACGGACCACACTGAAAACTGAAGATGTTTAACTACATAAGAACTAAATCTTAGATGGGTGTACGGCTTCAGAAACGGACCACACTGAAAACTGAAGATGTTTAACTACATAAGAACTAAATCTTAGATGGGTGTACGGCTTCAGAAATGGACCACACTGAAAACTGAAGATGTTTAACTACATAAGAACTGAACCTTGGATGGGTGTACGGCTTCAGAAACGGACCACACTGAAAACTGAAGATGTTTAACTACATAAGAACTGAACCTTGGATGGGTGTACGACTTCCAAAACGGACCACACTGAAAACTGAAGATGTTTAACTACATAAGAACTAAATCTTAGATGGGTGTACGACTTCCAAAATGGACCACACTGAAAACTGAAGATGTTTAACTACATAAGAACTAAATCTTAGATGGGTGTACGGCTTCAGAAACGGACCACACTGAAAACTGAAGATGTTTAACTACATAAGAACTGAACCTTGGATGGGTGTACGACTTCCAAAACAGACCACACTGAAAACTGAAGATGTTTAACTACATAAGAACTAAATCTTAGATGGGTGTACGGCTTCAGAAATGGACCACACTGAAAACTGAAGATGTTTAACTACATAAGAACTGAACCTTGGATGGGTGTACGGCTTCAGAAATGGACCACACTGAAAACTGAAGATGTTTAACTACATAAGAACTGAACCTTGGATGGGTGTACGACTTCCAAAACAGACCACACTGAAAACTGAAGATGTTTAACTACATAAGAACTAAATCTTAGATGGGTGTACGGCTTCAGAAACGGACCACACTGAAAACTGAAGATGTTTAACTACATAAGAACTGAACCTTGGATGGGTGTACGGCTTCAGAAACGGACCACACTGAAAACTGAAGATGTTTAACTACATAAGAACTGAACCTTGGATGGGTGTACGGCTTCAGAAACGGACCACACTGGAAACTGAAGATGTTTAACTACATAAGAACTAAACCTTGGATGGGTGTACGTCTTCGGAAATGGACCACAGCGAAAAATCTATGTATTTTATTATATAAGACCTAAACCCATGACTCGACTTATCATTCCTTGATAATGGCCTGTGGGATCATGCTAAAACGTCGGAATCATTGGCCTGAGGCCGAACTTGAAGCCAAGACGTGGAAAACCCAAGAAAACTTTCATATTCATATATATATATATATATATATATATATATATTTATATATATATTGAATTCCCACATTTCAATTATGAAAGTATTGAAAATTCAATTAAATTAGTAGAAGAATTGAGTAACATCTCATTGGATCCTGATGACAGATTGGTTTCATTTGATATTGTTTCTTTGTTCCCTAGCATCCCAATTGAAAGTATGTTAAATATTAAAAAAAAAAAAAAAGGTTAATTTCCTTAGAATTAAAAACTGGTTAATTTCCTTAGAATTAAAAACTGAATTATTGTATCAACAATAATTTTTTTCACCTAATCAAATCTCAGGTTTGGCTATGGGTAACCCACTTTCACCACTTCTGGCTATATTATATGTGGGTTATCTTGAATGTCACAATATCAATGCTTACCTTTGGATTTTTAAGTGTTGGTACAGATATGTAAATGATATTTTCTCTGTCATAAATTCTTAAATAACATTGAAGATGCATTGAAATTACTTAATCTTCAAGATGAATCTGTGAAATTTACTATTAAATTAGAAAAAAATAACCAAATCCCATTTTTGAACCTCTACATAATCAGAAATGAAGAGAAACAAATAATCAAATTCAATATTTACCAGAATGTTACTCATACAGATAGTTACATAAAATCTGTAGATTTCAATCCTATTGCACATAAACATGCAATTTCAACAGTTTAATATACCGGTTTATAAACATTCAACTAAATGAAGAGGATTTTAAGGTAGAATTCAATCAAATTTTAAACACAGCTAGCATAAAAGGCTTTGAAAAAGAAATAATAATAAATTAATTAAAGAAATTCAGACAACAAAAAAGATTAAATGTATACACCACCCTACAATCTGATTTAAAGAAAGATTAACAATTCAATAAATACTACATCTGAATTTAGCTTTTAAAGAATCTGTGAAAATCTTGACAATTACCAAAGGTGAATCACATGGTAACTGACATAACAATTGCAACAAAATAAAATAATATACATATATTTTTTTCTTTTTTAAAGAAATAACACTCAGGTTGTTATAACAGGGTAATACTGTAGGTTAAGAAAATAAATATTTATTTTCAAACTAAAATTATGAATAATTTTAATATTCAAGAGATATGCAATCAAGCAGATACATATTACAATCCAAAGATTACTTTTGAAAGCTAACTGTAAAATTGCTGAATTCAGGTTGTCTGCCTGCCTCTGGGCAGACAGAGGGAGAGAGAAGTCAAAATATATAGTTAAAGTTTGGTTGTGTATTTAAAGGACCAAGAAACATGACTCTGCGTCTTTGTTGTTTGAGAGTCAACATGGGTGAGTCCATTACATGTATTAATTTATTTCAAGTGTTTTAAAAATGTTATTCATAGTACCATCATTTAAAGTACAATAATAATTCCAAATTATAAACTTAAGCTTGGAAAATGGAAGTTTGTTTGAATCAAATATTTGGTTGAATTAGTTATAAACTCGACTACACATGTCTCTCTCTCTCTCCCTCTCCTTTTTAACGTACATCATGGAGTCACAATGTAGGAATAATAATTCAATTTAGTTTTAGTTACAATTTAATTTAATTCATGTATCTGTGTATTAATTTATTTTTAGAAGTCAAAATATATAGTTAAAGTATTATAAATTTGCTTATTTATGTAGACTTCGGCTACCCTTTGGACTTTCTACCTGCTCACGAAGGAGACTCGTTAAAAGTATCCAATGGATTAAGACAAATAACAATTCCTTGTTATATAGGATTTTGTTCATATTGTACAATATTTTGGGGTGTAGGCACTTAAAAATATTATAAATAGTCCGAATGCTACTTTGGGAAGTGGGGATGAAACTTTAATTTCATGTGGTATGTAAAATTTTACATGGAATTCACCCAATTTTAAAGATTATATAAAAACTACACTTTGAAAATACAATCAGACTAACCTTAGAATCAACTGTTTCCTCAGAAGTTGTATGAATTGTACCCGCTTCACGCAGCTCTCTCTCTTTCTGTTGCCTCATCAATCTCTTGTTGAATGCGACTGGTTGCCAGACGGTGTTGCATGCTTCGAGGATCTTTTGAAAGAATTGAACTTCTGAAGTTGAACTTTTTAACCTACAATCAAAATTGATTTATTGTATGTGTTTTGTTCATTCACTAATGCACATATGAATGTCCAAATAAACAACAGAACTGCAATGAAGTGGGGAAATAAAGAAGAATGGAAAAAAATTGGCCAGTTACAAATGAGCACCTGAAAAACAAAACACTTGGAAAGCTTTAAAAATTTTGTCTTGTCAATTTAATTGTATGAAGAAAATGATGGGGAATTACTCAATTAAAATAATTAAAATGTGAAGATACACAGAATTACATTATTTTAGATCCCTTACTAATGGACTAATATCATTAACCCTTGGGTAGGCATTGCGTGAATATCCGCGTCAAGAAAGCCTTCACTCAGTGGGAGTTACGGATATATCCAACGAGATATATATTATTTTTTTTCTAAGTTATTTGACAATACAGGAATGCAAAACTTTGAAGAACTGTTCTGTATGGGTATGACATCTAGTGTGATTTTTTTCAACCCCCTTTGACCGGTCTCTTAACGATTTATTATTACGAGAGTTAAAATCACATATCATGTATGCGCACAAGAACGGACTAACGTATATCAGTAACTGGCCAACTATATAACATTCATGATAAAATATAATTCACTAGACGTGTTCAGAAAAAAAAAACAGACACCATCTGTTTGCTCAACATAATATATCTCTCAACTCAGATTAGCCTTAAACCTTAATGCAAAAACGGTCTAAGTTAATGAAAAAATAATAACTCTGGTACAGTTTCTTGTAACTTCTGATTCACACGTTTAAATGAGAGGTCTGTCTTTTGTCACAGTAGAAAAATATTGCACAAACATTTAATTGAGGTTGCTAACTTTTACCCTCCATTCTCCATTCTTGAAGTAACTAGTTCAAACGTGTTATTTTGCTTCTAGTTTTTTTTTTTTTTCACTTCATCATATTTTTTATAAGCTACTTACAATTTACTGAAAATATGAGTGTTTTCTAAAATGAAGTTATTTAGCATTCATAATACTAACAACAATAATAACCAGTGACTTCTCAACACACCAGTGTTCAATAACGCCACTGATGATATCTGATGACGTCAATAATCACTATTACTACAATAAAAACTACTAATTGTACAGACATATTTTTTTACGGTATATTCAAGTTCTAAAAATAAAAAAAAATATGATTCTTTGTAATAACTCAAATCTGACAGTATTTAGTAATGCCACTGGTCATATGTGTTGTAAAATTATAATATTTATACAGTGTTAAAAGAGATTGTATATTTACATTATAAACTTCGGAGTAAATTGCCAATATAAATAAATAAATTAATTTATATATATATCCTAAATGCTTAGTTGTTTATATTGATGTAAGACTTGAAATAACGCCACTGTTGACAGACACCATGTAACGCCAGAGTTAACATTTATTGCATTTAAGAGATTTGCATCTTAAATTACCAGCCACCAGGCAAGAGATCTTTGGGCAGACCCTTCAAACGTTGGATTGAGACCGTAACAGACCACTAGGTCTATCACATGAAAGGAAGAAGAAAGAAGAAGAAGAGATTTGCACACTTTTTAATATTCATTACATGCAATATAAATAATGTTTTCCAAATTATTTTTAAATTGAACATGAGAAGACACTTGTGCCGTTTTTGTACTAAAGTTGAAAAAAATAAAAAATATGAAATTTCGATTAAAAAATATGACCAATAGTTTAAAGAAATTAAAAAATGGGAAGGCAACTGGCACAGATGGCTTGAAGTCTGAATTGTACAAATATGCAGGCAAACAGTTCCATGAAAGACTGTTGTCCTTCTTTAATAATGTATTCAAAAATGCAGATATACCACAAGAATGGAAGACAAGCATTGTTATACCCCTGTTCAAGAAAGGAGACAAGAGAAAAATGGACAACTATAGGGGAATCAGTTTGTTAAACACATGCTACAAAATTTATGCAGACATTTTAAATGGAAAATTGAAAAGTTTCAGTGAAAAATTCCTTATGGAATGTCAAAATGGATTTAGGAAAGGACGATCTTGTATTGATTCAGCATTTTCTGTTAAACTATTGCTTGAAAAAAGAAGAGAATTCAACTTAGAAACACATTTTGCTTTCATAGATTTTGAAAAAGCATTCGACACAGTCAAGAGATCAAAACTCTTAAATATATTGGAAGACAGAAATATACCAAATTTACTTCGGCAGAACATACAAAATATTTACAAAGACAACACCATAAAGATTAAATTAAATAACAGATTTTCTGAAGAAGGAATTATAAATCATGGTGTGAGACAAGGCTGCCCCCTATCCCCAACACTCTTTGCAATTTATATCAATGAAATAATATGTTGCTGGAACAAAACATATAAATTTGGATTAAGAATATCAGAAAATAGAAAATTAAAACACCCTATTGTTTGCAGATGACCAAATAATAATAGCAAATTCCGAAGATAATCTACAGAAAGGTCTGTATGAACTTAACAAAATTACAGAAGAATATGGATTAAAGATATCTACAGAAAAAACAAAAATTATGGCATTTCAAGGTGTAGATCCTGTCAGAAGTAAAATTGTACTGGACAATAAAATTTTGGAGCAGGTGAATAATTTTACATATCTAGGATGCAATATCTCATATGAAGAAGAAAAGAAAGGATGTAAATGCAAAAATATCTAAATTTTTAAGAATTTTAGGGTTAATAAATTCTATCTTCAAGCCACAGTTAGTCCAAAAGCATTCAAGACTGAAAGTGTATAAAACACTGGCTCTTCCAACTCTTTTGCATGGTAGCGAAGTATGGACGTTGAAACAGAAGGATATACAGAGACTTAGATCTGCTGAAATGAGATATCTTCGGAGGACTGCAGGATACACACTACTAGATCACAAAAAAAATGAAGACATCTTAGAAGAATTACACATGGAATCTTTAGAAAACAAAATTTCTGATTATAAGTCAAGATGGATACAACATGTTCATCGAATGGAAGATCACAGAATACCCAAACTAATGTTAAGATATCAACCTGCAGGAAGAAGAAGACCAGGACGTCCACTCAAAAGACTTCTGGATGGTGTTTCTCTTGAGGCCGAAACAGGTCAACAAATGGCCTAAATTCGTGAATGTACTATGATGATGATGAAATATGACCATATGAAAGAGAATGGTTGTTTTGTATAATATTTGATGGATATGTTACAAATGTTTACTCCCTCTATTTTTTATAATATTTTAAATTAAAAAAAAAAGGCTCCCCACAGAGCTGTAGAACTGCACTACCTAGGTCCCCAGTTAAGGGGTTAACAAGGTGAATGTAAATAAAAAGTAGTGTAGTAAAAAAATGATTAAATCATATGCAATATAAAAAGTTAAAAGCATTGAAGTATATGATACATAAACAAAATACCCAGCTACATATTCTAAAGAACTACAATGAACATTTTTTACAATTGGTTAAGGCTATTGTTGGTTGGTTGGTATCTAATGTCGAGCACTTGATAATGAAATCATTCGCTCTCTTGCACTCCAATATTTAGCAGAAATGGTCTCTTCTACAAAAGCTGGACAACGGAGGAGATGGTTTCTTTCCATATCTTCATTTAAATTGCAAAAAGGGCATTTAGGCTATTGTATGAAACAACTAATAATCATATAATTGTGTGATCGAAAATTTGTATCAACTAACAAATCATTAAAAGAATAAACTGTATTGTGTTGCACAGTGAGATCAGTATGACATTGGACAGCATTGTGCTGTGCGATGCTATTATGTCTGCATATTTCTTTAATTGAGAATTGTTTACTGTTCTAGAAAATATTGGATTTAATATTGGAAAGCTAAAATCTCATGTCTGTTTCAGTATTTAGTTTTGATTGACAGAAAACCCAATCTGCTGTCCAATGAATTGATCACACTGTATATGGAAGCATGTAATATTACTAATGCAATGGGTCATGCTGACTGTTTATAACAATGAAATTAATTTAATTTATAAACTAACAACAAAATACCTTCATGTAATTATGTACCTACTTACTGTGTTTTTAAGCAATATGTATATTTAATTTATAATATAACTAGCTAATTCCTGGCGTGCACTGCTACGCCTAAATAAATGAAAATTAATGTGCTTTTATGTTTAGTTGAATACGTGAAAGGAAAAACAATTATAAATTTATATTTTTTAGATACCCCGTGCTGATTATCTGACATTGCTCGGGAATCTACTTATCCCGATCTTCTTGACATAAATGAGCTGATATCTTCTTCTTCCTTCCAAGTATTAGGCCAAGGCCTGTTACGATCCTATAGAAAATTTTCCCTCCAGTGTTTCATAGGACGGCCCAGTGATCTTCGTCCTCTTGGCATATAATTATAAACAGCTTTGGGGATCTGATTTGAACTCATTCTTTCAAGATGGTGTTTCCAATTTAGTTGGTACTGTTTAATATATTCCAAAATTGGCGTAGTCTTCAATTCTTTTAAGATATCGGTGTTCCTTTTCTGATCCCATCTGGTGTAACCCGCTGTTCTGTGCATGAATCTCATTTCACAAGCCGTTATTCTGCTTTCATGTTGTCTTTTTAGTGTCCATGCTTCACTACCATAGATCAACACTGGTCTAGCCAAAGTGTTATATAAACGTAATCTGGTGTTTTATTGTACAAGGGATGGTTTCATAACTTGATTAATAATTTCTAAATTTTTATTATAACTAGTAATTTTTTCAGGGATATTTTTTTCATCCCAGATAGAGAGATAATATCCAAGGTATTTAAATTGATTAGATCTCTCTAAAATTTTATTCTGGAGACAGATTTTACTTTGTATGGGTCCTTCCCATGAAATGCCATAATTTTAGTTTTGTTAATTGATATTTTAATATTAAATTTGGCACCTATGAGCTGATATATGGAAATGAATGTGTTTTATGTTTAGTTAAATAAGTAAAACAAAAATATTTATATTGTAATTATTTTTTTGATACTCCGTGCTGTTTATCCGGCTTTGTCCGGGAATCTACTCATCCCAATCTTCTTGGTATAAATGAGCTGAAAGATGAAAATTAATGTACTTCTTATGATTAGTTGAATAAGTTAAATGAAAATAATTATAAATGTATATCGTAATTATTTTTAAGGTTCCCGTGCTGATTACCTGGCATTGCCCGGATCTACTTATCTTGATCTTTTTGGCATAAATGAGCTAAAAGACAAAATTCGTTATTGTGAGTTATCCGCAAAAGAATACCCATCATGTGCTACTCTGCTTGCACAGGAATCTATGTACTTATCTCGATCTTCTTGCTTCAATGAAAGACAAAAATGGTTATTGTGAGTTATCTGTAAGAGATAAACATATGCAGTTGCGGACTTTTCTCTAGAGCTTTTTTCAGATATTTAATTCTGTGTACATTAATTTTGTGTATTTGTTATGGTTTAGGCAGGGTAAGCCATTTAAGCGTCAAAAGAGCTACTTTTTTCAGGTTTTCCACTAAAAAGAGCAATTTTTAAGAGTGTAGGAGTTGAGTATCACAACTCTCTTATAGCCTATGTTCATCCTGGGAATCTCCTGAACATTTTACAAAAAGCCCCACCACAATCGGATCAAAGGTATGGCCATGCATAAAGTATGAACAAACAAACCAACAAAGAACATTCATTTTTAAATATTAGATTAATCTAAGTTTTTTTTCAGTTTTTATCATAATGAGTAAGAAAAGAGGATGCAAATTCAACGAGGATCTAAGAAGTGAATTTCCTGTTAGTAAAAAACAAAAGGATATAATTACATGGGTAAAATGTGGTGGAGACAATGGAAGTGGTGAATTGTCTATTTTAACGGGACGAATGATATTTTGAAGCATTTGGGGACACAGAGAAACGTAAAAGATATTGAAATCACTGACTGCATCTTCCTCCAAATTACAGGATTTTTTTTTCAGAAAACAACTTATGGAGACAAAGAAAATAAATTAACATTTCCAAGGAGGACTTATGTCTTTTCATGCTATTAATAACAATCATTCCTTCAGATCTATGGACTGTACATCACAAGTTGTCAAAAAGTTATTCAACAAAAAATTTGCCTGTACTAGAACAAAATCCGAGGCAATTGTGTGTAATGTGCTTTCCCATATGCATTTTCAGAATTAAACAAAATCTAGCAAAAATTAATTTTATATCCATATATTCTGACACATCTAATCATAAAGTTATTTTCAACCATTATCAGAATTTTTATTTGAAAACTGGAATAAAAATTAGAATTTTAGAATTTGTTTTTTTGGCAGGTAAAACTTCTGAAATAATTTTCAGTTCCATTATTAATATTTTGGAAAAAAAAAAAAAAAAAAAAAAAATGATTGTATATTGTGCAGACAACATGAACACGAATTTTGGAGGAGAAGCAAGAAGAGGTACAAATAATATTTATTATAAATTAAACAAAAACCTTAATCAAAACATTATTGGTGTTGGTTGTGCAGCACACATAATACATAACACCATTCAAACAGCTGCTGACCTGTTGCCCGTAGATGTGGAAAATATTGTTACTAAAATATATTCTTATTTCTGTATATATACCCTGTACGTGGTGAAATGCTTAAAGAATTTTGTGAAACTGCAGAAGTCGAATATCAGAAAATACTTGGATACAGTAAAATGCATTGGTTAGCTCTTTTGCCAGCTGTCAAAAGAATTTTGAAAATATACGATCCTTTGAAATCCTACTTTCTATCACAGGATAAATAGAATTTTAGAAGAGTTTATTGAAAAAAAATCTTTAAAAATTTGGCTAGAGTTTGTACACAATCAAGCAGCTCTTTTTCAAAATGCTATAAAATGTATTAAAGGCGACAAAATTTTAGCAATCTAAGTAGCAAATGAAGTTAATAATTTAAAATTTCAGTGTTAAGAGCGGTTAGAAAATAATTTTATTCTGTTAACTATCCATAATAGTATAAGCCAGCTAGAAGAATATGGTGCAATAAGTCATGCAGATTTCATGAATCATGTTAAAAAGTTCTATGGTAACTGCATCGATTATTTAGAAGAATGGACGGTACATTACAATGATATTGAACATGTTCATTGGGTTATATTAAAACAAGAACTTAATTGGAATGATGTGCAAAAATAATTTGATCACATTTCTCAAAATTTCCCATATACACTGCTCAAAACAATTAGAGGAACACTATGAAATATGCAAATATTTTTTCATTGGATAAAGGTACAAACATGAAATTAATAATGTACATTATTTGTGATTATTTATTTACTTATTTATTGCTCTTGTCAGTAAAAACAAATGAATAACGCTGACAATTAACTTTTCAAATAATTCCGCTATGTAAGCAATTGAATCTTGTGCTTATTTTTCAAAGTTAAACACTCGTTATATAGGGTTAGTATCGGGTATGGCCTCCACGACATTCGATGACACTTTGGCACCTTCGTGGCATGCTCCCAATAAGATTCTGGATTTCCTCTTGCGGGATATTCTCCCATTCCTCCTTCAGAGCATCTCCAAGTTGCTGCAGAGTTTGTGGAGCTTGATGTCGGTTCCTGACCTTCCTGTCTAGAAGATCCCACAAGTGTTCAATAGGGTTGAGGTCTGAGCTGACCGCTGGCCACTCCATTACCTCAATTTCATTCCTCCTCAGGAAATCCCTGGTGACAGCCGCAGAATGTGCCCTGGCATTATCCTGCATAAACAGAAATCCAGGGCCTACTCCAATGGCAGCAGGTACTACATGCTCTTCCAGAACATGCTCGATATACCGGACAGCATTCAGTCGCTGGGGAACAAGTACAAGGTCCGTACGATTGTTGAACATAACTCCGGCCCACACCATTATGGAACCTCCTCCGAATCTACCAATTTCCTGTACAGCCTCTGCAGAAAATCTTTCTCCTGGCCGTCCCCACACCCTCAATCGACCACCACAACGTGTAAGACGATACCTGGATTCGTCCGAGAAAAGCACAGACTCCCACTTGGTTCAGGTTCCAATCACCGTGGTTTTCAGCATACTTACGTCTTGCTGCCTTATGCCCATTTGTTAGGCGTGGTTTTTTAACGGGCCTTTTTGGGACGAATATTCTCTTTCCTTAATCTGTTCCTTATGGTTTGGTCTGAAACCCGGATTCCGGAAGCCATATGAAGGTCATTCTGTAGGTCTTTTGCAGTTTTTTGTACGCTGTCGAAGAGCAGAAAGAAACAACGTATCTGTCATCCTGGGGGCTTGTTTTAAATTTACGGCCCTGGCCACGTCTTCTACAATACTGACCTGTCTCTCTGTGCCTGTTGCGTAACCTGGACACCACGGAAAGAGAAACCCCAAGCTCTCTAGCCACTTGTCGCAGAGATTGACCTTGTCGTAAAAGATGTAGAGCATGATACACTTCAAACTCATTTAAATGCCTCATTTTGTCAGAGACTTCAATAAACAAGGCAATAATCAACATTCGTCACTATAGCAACATCAGGAAGCTTACCAATTAGAAGTGACCAGTGCCTTCCAAAATAAAAAAAATCTCTATATTTGTTATTTGAGGTAATTTCTCTGTATTTAGGCCATGGATCTTTAAAATTTGTATCCAATGATAAAATTAATAATTCAATTTACATATTGTCCAACTTTCAGCATCACAGCTTTAAAAAACTATTACTTATTCAATTTATTACAAGTGTTCCTCTAATTGTTTTGAGCAGTATAATAATATTTCAGAAAATTATCTTCTTAATGAGGTAGCATTATTAAAAAAATATACTGATAAAGGAAAGGTTAAATCTTGGGCATCAGCAAAAATCACAAAAGAGAACAAGTGGTTAGAAATATTTCATCATTTTGAAGCAAACCATGTTCCATACAATAATACACTAAAAATTGTGGAATACACGCTGTCCTTACCAGGAACTATTGCTGCGACTGAACATGTTTTTTTCTACTGCAAATAAAGTGTGGACATCAGAAAAATCACAATTGAGTGGTGAGACTTTGAAAGCCATTTTATGTGTGAAATATAATTTATCAAATTCTTGTGAAAAATTTCATGACATTTTAAACAACGACAGCAATCTACTAAAAAGAATTCACTCAAATGAGAAATATGCCAAAGAATAAAATAATACTGGTACTATACTTATTTTTTTAAATGTATTACATTTGTAAATTGAACTTATGTTGAAATTAAAGTAATTATATTACAATACTATTTTTGCATTCTATAAAAATTTTTGTTGCTCCATATACACAAAACTTTTAATCAAGAACCTCACCTCCCCACCCCAGTCAATGGTGTCCCACTTTACCAATGTTAAAATCTGGTCACCTTAGGCATGAATGATATTTATTAAGGTAGAATATTTTTTATCACTCACCTCATATTGTTCTTCTTATTTGATTATAAACTAGTTTCGGAACATAATTTCTGTTCCATCCTCAGTATCGTCACGACCGTTGTTCTGTCGCCAAATTCCTTTTTTACAAAATCACAATATTTCATTTGTCTACTGTTATTTCTTGGGACTATTACTCTTCTTTTCCTAGGAGATACCACATAACCAAGAGAAGCCTCACTACGAATTTTATAGATTGACGACAGAACAACGGCCGTGACGATACTGAGGATGGAACAGAAATTATGTTCCGAAACTAGTTTATAATCAAATAAGAAGAACAATATGAGGTGAGTGATAAAAAATATTCTACCTTAATGAATATACCTCATAGTGAGAATTCCTAAAATAAGTAATGAATGATATTTGCTTGAAAAATATAGGAAGTCACATTAAGATGATGAGTTAAATCTCATTGCCAATTTTTTAAATTGCTGAAACTTCTTGTGCCCTACCTGTCCCATACTTGGAGAGTCATCACTGCCAATGAAGACATTTTTATTTTTATTACTGATCAATAAGAAATGAAGATGGACAAAAAAAAAGAAAAAAGGACAATATATGATTAACAGAAGGAAACCAAAAAAGATAACATGATGGGTATGTTGAACAAGTACAGAATTGAGAGGTCCAATGAAAAAAGGAGCACATGTCACCTGTCTATAGGGTTTTTCATGTCTAGGAAATCGTACTGCTCTTATGGGAATGTTGTTGCCACTTGACGTCGCAGACTGACAGAGATAGAACTATATCTCCCTCTTCTCCTTCTAGCAGCATTTACATAAGTTTACGACACAATTATCTTCACTAATGCTATTCAAATCTAAACTGATAATTCAAATTTGGTTACTAAAAAATAACATTAACATTATTTGGAAATAAGCTGTTCAATTATATATATTAATTTAATTTATGAAAGAAATTATACTCAAGTTGTTTAAGAAATATTCATGTAAAATAAAAAAAACAATGCTGTGTATACCATAAAACAGTATAATATAAAATTTGAGATATGTACCTATGACAAAGGATAAAATATCTTCCCTCTCAAACAAAAGAGTTTTTTCCAATTCTTCTCATGAACAAAATTCATGTCCTTTAGAATCCTGTAGAGGATTATCATTGAAGAATTGGAAGATCTGCATCAATTTTAATTGCATTTAGGATGTCATGATAATTGATGGCAGATTAAAAAAAAAGTTATGCAGTTTACGCCAAATTCCTTTTTTACAAAATCACAATATTTCATTTGTCTACTGTTATTTCTTGGGACTATGACTCTTCTTTTCCTAGGAGATACCACATAACCAAGAGAAGCCTCACTACGAATTTTATAGATTGTGGCCACAGAAAAGTTTGTAGCTTCAGAATATTCTCACTAAGTAAACTGCACATGATATATTAGTTACATATTATTTCTTGACCATGGCTGTACATAACAAAACAAGTTTTGTGGCATCTCTGTTAGCTGCTTTTCTGGTATTTTATTAAATAATTGGCCAATAATAGTTATACATTCCATAATGGTATTTTTTTCATAAATCAGGCACCCACTTCCCTGGCATAGTTGTAGGTGAAACTAATTAATATATTGACTTAGGCTTTTATGGCCGGAGTTATTATGATGATTTTGTAGAAGATTTCCAGGCTGTTGGCCGTGGCCTTGAGGCTTGTAGCTCCCCGACGTTTTGCCAGAGACTGCGTCCGGCATCCTCAAGAGTTGTCTTGAGGATGCCAGATGCAGTCTCTGGCAAAACGTCGGGGAACTACAAGCCTCAAGACCACGACCAACAGCCCAGAAATCTTCTACAAGATCATCATGAAACTAATTAAATTTTTTTTTCAAATGAATTAACCAATAAACCAATCTTACATGAAAGGGCACATTTACTAGAAAGAATTGTTCCATAAGAGCAATGCTACTTTCTAAACATGAAAAACTCTATAGTGATTTTATAATTTGGTACAGGGAAACTGAGAGTGCCATCTAGTTTCATAATTAGTAGAACTAATTTTGGTGGCATGTGTCTTCTTTTTACAATGGGTACCTCAATTTAAAATGTAATTTGGATGCATTATACAAAGCAACATAGCTGCTTTGCAATTCAAATAGAGTTTAACCAGTGACTACAGATGCTTTTAACTAAAAAAAAAATGTTTTTAATAATAACTTGAAATGTTAGATACTTCACAGTTTTCGTACCGGTACTAATAATAATCAAAATCTTTAAATAAATGGTTTTTTCAAAATGGATGAAGATTTCTTCAAAGCCTGAAGAGCTATATTTACAAAGATTTAGCAACTGAATCCAAATGCTTCAGATAAACCACTTGAAAGATATAGGCTTATAGAAAAATATCATAAAAGGATTATGGGGGGTTGAATTGGGACACCAATTTTTGTCTATTTTGACACTATTATATTTTTTCTCAAGCTCTCTAACCATAAGCCCAAAACTTGAAGATGTTAAAGTTTATAGTAGGGAAAATTGCTTCATAGATTTCTTTCTTCTCCAAAAATTGCTTCATAGATTTCTTTCTTCTCCAAAAATTGCTTCATAGATTTCTTTCTTCTCCATATCTACTGCAGCTGGCTGTTCTCAGCATGTTTTAAAATTTTCAGTAGAGTTGAGAATGTAGTCATTATTATCATCTGGTTTCATACGCTATGATTTCAATTTGACAATTTTGTTCTGTGAGATGGTATTTCATGGACCTCCTTGTGAACTTCATAATATTGATTCTTTAGGTCACTGGCAAAGATCTTATTTACTAAATAATGCCTGCAATTTTGCAGAACAGCACCAAATGGGTAGGAGCCTAAGAAATATGCTAAGATTCGTAACTAGCTGCATCTTCTGCAGTGGTTGTCTTGATTCCTTTCTAGTATGCTTGCACAGCTGCTACATTTACAGCCATTTTGATTGTTTGTTTCCTTCCAGTTATTTAAGGAGAGCCTGCCACATCGATCCAGTTTTTTGTAAAGAGAAAATCTTTAATCAGGCACACATCGTTACCTTTATTAGGAAGTTTGCACCATTTAGATAGAAAAGTCTATTGTGTGCTTTTTTTTTTTTTTTTTTTTTTTTGTTTAGACATAGTGATCCCACATGAATTTAAGTTGCCAATATAAAAGTATTCTACTGTTATGAATGAAAAGCAATTTTTTCTCTATTTATAGTGTCCAAAATTGTTTTTGTTACGATCTATGATGACAAGCAATTATTGATCCAAAGAATATCTGTTAACGAATTGGTCCTACAAACAAAATTCCTGCAATTTAAATGTTTGTAAACATACTGTAGCCATGCCCTGCCTTACAAAAGGAAATGTCTGACCATTGTAACAATTTGGCAGGATCTTTCTCTCCATACAAGAAACATGCAGTTATGAAATGTGATGATGTATGGAATGGAGCATAGACACAGACATGATGAGGGGAAAGAATTGGAGGCACAAGAAATATGGATGTGGAGAGGAATGGAACATGTGAAATGGACAAAATAAGAAATGAAGTTGTATTAATAACAGAGGGCAAAAGAAGTTAAAATAAATGACTGGGTCACTGAATAAGAAAAAAAACCAAAATAATATTAAGAAGCTAATGCTATTACTATGATTGAAATAAGTAAATTAATGTACACAACTAAACTACTGTAATCAATGGCAAAGAGAAACATTTTTGCTTGAACCGGGAATTGAATCCCGAACCTTCAGCTTTCCATGCTGTCACTGTGACGCTCTGAGTAAGGTCATGCTTGGAAGGCAATGTAGCCTAAATTAGTTCTTTGGTCAGAGTGTCAGCACGGAAAACTGAAGGTTTGGGTTTCGATTCCAGATTCAGGCAAAAAATTGTTCTCTTTACCATTAATTACAAGAAAAAACTACCTTATTAAGGATGTAATTGAAGGAATGGTAGATGGAATAAATGCCTGGGGAAGAAATAGACAAAGAAGATATTGGTTGTTATGCATGAATGAATGAAAGTTTACTATTTCCACCTAGTGATTAAACTCATACTGCAGGAACTTTTAAAAAAAGAAAATGCACACACACATGCGCACACTCGCATGCATGCGCACACACACACACACACACACACACACACACACACACACACACACACACACACAAAAGTAAATTGATCCCACTAAAAGCATAGGAGGCCCTTGAGGTAGTAAGATGTCAAGATTCCAACCTTTCTTGAAAATTGGTTCGAGATGTAAGCTGTGTTATCAGCCCTGCATAATGACCACCTTTACTCCTAGAATGATGTCTGGTCTCATTTCAATTAAAGGCAGAGTCAACTCCAGGGTCATGTGTGCTGCCAGAAGATTTAGGCCAGCTTAAAAATCCTGAGACCATCATGACTCAAACTCTTGACCTTCCGGCTTGTACCATGTTGCCTTAATCAAGTATGTTATGGCATGTCCCATATATATATAAATATATATATATATGTTCCGGGTTCGAATCCCATCCAGGCATTTATTTTTCTTATCATACCATATATATATATATATATATATATATATATATACATAGTGCAAGGTGAAATGAAAGGAAAAATTACTATGTATTATGAAGATACTATTTATGATAGAAAAACATATGTCGCAACATTGGATAGACAGCTCTCATAGTTTACATTACTGCAATTGTTGTGCATTTGTTAGGGGCACTATTGTTGCAAAAATAAAATATTTAGCAACCATGAAAAAACTTAACTTGTTTTTGAGCTAGCAAAGTCAAATTAAATTACAATGACAGAATGGCATTTTTGGATGTGTTTTGGTAAAGATTCACCAGAACAAAACATCTACCATTGGTACCATCAGTTTGAACAGACTGATTCTGCTATAAAAAAGAAAAACACAGGATGGCCACGTGTATAGCTGAAATGTTGACAGAATCAGAGAAGTCTTTGCATGCAGCCTGCAGAAGTCCATGTATTGAGCTAGTCAAGAGGTCCAGTTGCCCCAAAAAATCATATGGAAAGTTTTTTTTGTAAATGGCTGACCATGAAACCATACAGACTGCAGTTTGTACAAGTCTTGAAATCAAATGACAAGATCATACAAGATCAATTCTGTGTGGAAATGCAAGTGGACATGGAAGTTAATGATTTTATAGGGTGCCTATGTTTTCTCTGATGTAGCTACATTTTATTTAACCCTTTGCCCCGTATAGTAGTAAAGTGTACCTTACTTGCTTTGTCCCTGCCCCGTATAACGTAGTAAAGCGTACCTCTTTATAAAACAGCTGTATTTCAACTTGGATTCACTTTCATGGAAAACTGTGACATGTCAATCATTCTTTGGCATCTGTGGAATGTATTTAATGTGGCAACAAGGCTTGCTTTATAATTTTTTGTAAAATTCTAACGGTACTTTTTTTGTGTTTTCAACCCTATTTTTGAAAGCCTCCACCAGTTTATCTGTAACCATGGCAAGCGAAAGCAAAAGTTCATGTGTTAGTAAAACTACCTGTAATTTAAACCCAATGATCAGTGAATACGTTGTGGCCGCGATAGATGAGGAATTTAATTATGAAAGTGATAGTTCTGACGCTTCTTGGATGGGTAGTTTAGTGCAATATAGTCATATAGAAGAAACGAGTGACAGTGATGAAGAAATCGTAGCGTCGACGACAGAGCGCACTGATTATAATGAGAACAATAATTACTCTTTTAATAATTGTTCCTCAGAACTTAATTTTAAAGAAATGGAATCTTTCTCATCACCAAATAAAATTATAAATGGATAAGGCCAATTTTTCTTTATTATATACCGGTAATAGAGAAAGTAATAAATAAATAAATAAATATATTTTATCTGTAGTAGAACTTGGATATGCGAGAATTTATACTAATGATGTTACTTACTTTCTGTGTCTGTGTCTTGATTTATCAGCAAAATATAGTTTTTTTTTAACAATGGTACATTATTTCAAGTTGAAATTAAAAAATAAATAGAAACGGACTAATACAGTTTATCATAATAATTTTAGAAATATATTTTATGCAAACTATAAACATTGCTATCTCCATAAGATATTAAACTGAGGATAGGCCTATATAATTTATTCATACATATAAAATATTAATTGTTAATAAATATATTTGCTTCAATTATAATATTATTGAAAGGTAATTTTATCCATCCTTACAATTGTGGAATACTTTGAGGTCTTTATATATATATATATATATATAAATTGTATCGTGACATATTTACAAAATTAATAATTAATTATTTGATGAAGATATTTGTAATTTGAAAACAAGTTTTTGATTTAGCATATTTCACATGATTTTTCAGAAGAGATCATAGTTAGTACACATATGCCATTCTTCAATTAAAAGTGTCTAGAAGACATTTAAACTTTAAATGCCGTAAAAGGAATATGTCTCTATACAGCATACTACTGGAAATAATTGAGCGGGGCAAAGGGTTAAGCTGGAAAATTGATTGCCATAATGTGCAAATATGGGGTACATAAAACCCTCAAACATCATTGAGTATGTCCAGGATCAAGAGAAAATCAACGTCTTTTGCACCATATTACAAATCAAAATCTATGGCCCATTTTTCTTCATTAAATGGACTGTAACTGGAAACCTATTCTTGATATGCTGCAGCAGTTCCTAATCCCACAATTAGATGAGAACTCTGATGAATACCTATTCCAACAAGATGGGGCACAACCTCATTATCACAATAAAGTAAGGTGTTATTTGAATAATCATCTGCCTCACTGCTGGTTGGCGGCTACTCTTAAAGAACAAATTGGCCACCCATGTCACCTGACCTTACCCAAAGTGATTTCTTTCTGTGGGGGTATGTGAAGGATGCAGTCTATATGCCACCTCTGCCACAAAATCTGCCAGAATTACAATGGTGTATTGTTACTGCCATCAAATCAATAGATATCAATATGCTAGAATGAGTATTGCAAGAACTTGACTGTTTCCTGGACATGTGATACGTGGTTCCCATAATTGAATATTTGTGTATCTTTTTAACCCACTGGAGACAAGTTTAAAGCACGTATAATGTTCACTGGAAACCCATTTAAATCTCCTCTCTGCTACTCCGGCTGCTCTGTACTTTAAATCAGAAAACAAACTACTCATACTGTGTTCTATCACTCATGTTTTCTGATATTTTGTTTACCCCTGAATTTTTAAGTATTTTGTACTTTTAAGAATAGCAAAGGAATGTGGCCTGCCTGCTACCTTCTTTTGTGCTTTGTAAACTGTTATGTTTTGTTATTTTCAAGGCTGTGAAAGTTGACTAACATATCAAAAACCATCTTTTTGTAACAGTTCTTGGTCATAGCCTTGAAAGTAAACACAAATCATATGTTCAAACAAGAACGGAAAAAAATAACAAACGCAATATAATACTGTATATAATAAAATAAATTAAAATAAACATATGAAATATAAATAAGCATAGACCTATACATTATAAAATCAGGAAAAGTTCTTCCTATCTTCTCTACCTTAGTTATATATCGACCAGTAAATTATAAAAAACTATAGATAAAAACTGGACGAAACTCACCTAGTATTTTCTGAAGTGTGTGATACTTCCGAAAACACTCTGAAACATGCAGAGCAACGAGACATTTCTCACATTCCCATGTTGTTTTGCTCCTCTTCTTATTATTACTGGCACACACTCTGAAGGCTCTGGTGTGATATTTCTTCTTCTCTGTTGCATGTATGTGCCTTGTAAAATATGCCCATGTCTTGGCCTAAAATCTTGTCAGGGTGTCACCATGAGATTGGCGTCCTCGTGTACCATATTCCGGCAATGTTATATCTTCTAGGATTAGTTCCACCAGGTGAACATGATAATCCATATAATTACATTTGTCATTATTGCCTTCTTCAACTTTGGCCTTGTATATAACATAAGAATTGAATAGGGCAATATCCATAATGTAAAAAGCAATTTTTCAGTAGCCTTTTACAAATCTCCTCATTACAGGAAAACAATCCAGAATCTGGTCATGTCGATCAATGCCTCCCATACCTTTATTGTATTCTAGAATACATTTAGGCTTTATGACGTTTCCTTCTTGTTCTCCACCTTTTTTCTTCCTTTGCTTCTTACCGGTGTCAGTCATGCCAGCATTTTTGTGTTTGGATGATAATAAATAAACGCCTTTCTTATCTTTCCACTTCAATGCTAGAAGTCCCCAACTACACTCTTTTGCTACCTCCCCTTTTTTTCAATTTTATGTTTACTAAATCCTTAGGCATATTTCTTCTGTTAGATCTTACTGTCCCCAATATATTTGTCTTTCATCTACTGAGCTCAAAAAATGAATTAGGGGAAGAATACCAGTTGTCTAAATATAAAGAGTAGCCTTTCTCTAGGAAGGGATTTGCTAACTCCAGGACTACACTCTCACTTGCTGTAAAATCAGAATTTTCTTGTGCATCTTGCCCTGTGTATATTTTGAATCTCATAATATCCTGAAGAAGACTCGCACAATTTGTAATACTTTATTCCAAATTGTGGCCGTTTAGAGGGGTTGAATTGAACATAAGACAGTCTACCTCAATATTTCATAAGAGATTTGTCAAGTCTTCATTTGGAACGTACAAGGTCAGAAATTTTGTATTCAAATATTCTACCAATGGTCTAATTTTGTAAATTCTGTCACCTCTAATTATGGACTCATTGTCAATAAAGTGAAAAAAACCTCGAAATTTTGTATTCAAATATTCTACCAATGGTCTAATTTTGTAAATTCTGTCACCTCTAATTATGGACTCATTGTCAATGAAGTGAAAAAACCTCGAAATAAGGAAGAATCTTCTGAAGGACATAGTTTTGCTGTAAATGGGCATTTTTAAAATTGCTCATTTGCTCCAGTACCATTTTATTTTAGGTTTCCTAACTTGACTCATTAAGATGCATTGTGCAAAATAGGCCTTCACTTCATCAGGGATTGTATTATCTGTTTATCATCATAACATTTCCTTTCATAACTGGGACTGCTGAAACACTGATGTGTATATTTATTAGTCTCCCTACTTATCATTTCCGAAAAATAATTATCTAAGAACTGGTTAAAAACTTCATAAACAGAAATTTTATCTCCAATATTGTTCATGACAATTTCACTTACTTCAGAAGTTTCAGTGTACTTCCAAATTGTGGGGTTATTCTCAATAGGAGTCCATTGCCACTCGATTGTGGCAGTTACAACATTTGATACACAATTCAAAGTACTAACCCTATTATGACATTGAAGTGTAATTTTCCTATGTATATGAGTGCTACTAATTTCTGAATCTGATTCTTCACTTTCACTGTCACTGTCACTGCCATCGGTAGCACGCAGTGTTACATTGTCACTGTATATTATTTCATTGTTCGAATCTTCGTTGCATGATAATTCACTACAATCACTGTCACATAACATTTCATTCACTACATCACTTAGTTTCAACAATAGCAATACGTTCTCTCCTATTTGAAGACATATTGCACAAAAAAAGTTAAATTTACAACTATGAAATAATTAAATTAATGTTTTTAATTACCTTACCTCATATCCTTTTTCTTCTATACTGCAGTTTCGGAGCTTATCTCCATCGTCAGTAGCCTCTGGTCGACCGGTGTTATGTCGTTTCTTGGCAGTTTCCTTCTTACTTCTATCGGTGGACATATGAACCTCTGGATCAAGTCAAAATTTGCGGGAGTTTCAAAATTCATGAGTTTGTCTTTTTTGTTTTTTTGGATATGGATTTTTTCCCAGACTGTGAGTTCCTTTAGTTTATCTGATAAACTCACAATCTGGGAAAAAATCCATATCCAAAAAAAACAAAAAAGACAAACTCATGAATTTTGAAACTCCCGCAAATTTTGACTTGATCCAGAGGTTCATATGTCCACCGATAGAAGTAAGAAGGAAACTGCCAAGAAACGACATAACACCGGTCGACCAGAGGCTACTGACGATGGAGATAAGCTCCGAAACTGCAGTATAGAAGAAAAAGGATATGAGGTGAGGTAATAAAAACATTAATTTAATTATTAAATTAAACCTCATAGTGTTCTTTCCCTGTGAAAGTTAAATAAATTACAACTATGAAGTTTAAAAAATAAACACTGAATTTATATTCACTTATATTTTACAGTAATAAATGCCTGCAACTATAGTCTACTATTCTATAAATAATAACAAAAATAAACTATACAATACACTAGGCTTATATATGTTTACTTTATAGAAACAAACAAATTTTACTGATGGTGAACCAAAAATTTAAACCACTAAAAAAACCCATCTTCTTACAGTGGAGGTTATAACACAACAACAAATGTAGGTCGTGGTGGAGCTGTTTGGACTTTCTACCTGCTCACGAGGGAGACTCGTTAAAAGTATCTAATGGGTTAATATACATGAACTCTTAGAATTTTTATATCCAATGTTGCCCAATACATTTTTCTATCTCAGGAATAAAGTCTACTTAATACATATGTAAACTAGTTCCATTCATTTGTGCTTTATAGTTAACTGTTCTCTGCTAAAGCAAGGAACCTAAGGCCACATTTTCTAAAGCTGGCAATTCTTGCAAAATGCTCTAATATAATTACTCTATATTGAATAAAAAATATAGTATTTGAATCATTCTCTGATAGAAAGTAATGAGCAAATGTAAAATATTTTAATATTGCATCATTTTAAAATATAGAATGTTCTCAAGCTTAAAGTGTATACTCAATTTTCACTACTGTACAGAGTAATAATTTTGTATAGAATTAAGTATCAGATTATAATTGATGTAAATATTCCAGTATCAAGAAGATGAACTAGTTACAATACACATAGCCTTGATTTTTACAAGGAAAATGTTCAATAGGCTGTTACGTACTTACCTCTTGCTTTCCGAGAGTGATGTAAACTGTGAGTTCAATGGGGGTAGACGCTTTTCTCGACGAAGTTCTTCTTCCCTTTCACGTGCCAGACGAATCTCACGTTCTATTGGCGTCTCCTTCTGGTTCCTTTTAATTAATTTAAATAATCAATTAACAAAATATTCAAAATCTGACATTCAAAAAAAAAAAAATTGTTATATTTAACACTTTTAAATTATATGTTCCATCACACTCTACCTTACATGTATACACATGATCTGCAAAGTAAAATGCCAAATTTTAAGTAACTTAAATTGGTTATTGAACTTTTATAGAAAAAATTTCTAAGAGGTTTAATTTAAGATTTAAATTAAAATTTTTATACCTCACCTCATATCCAGTCTTCTAATTATACTGGTTTCAAAGCCTAGGCAGCTCATCATCAGTAATTTTTGTCGATTGACGTTACGTCATTTTGTTACGTCATTCAGGAGAAAAAACAAACAACAAAAACTACTTCTTACTCCCTCTGGTTGATTTGATATGGAGGTTCATCGGTCTACCACAGAGGGAGTAAGAAGCAGTTCTCCTGAATGACATAACATCAATCGACAAGAAATTACTGAAGATGAAGCCGCCTATAGGCTTTGCAACTGGTATAATTAGAAGACTGGATATGAGGTGAGGTATTAAGAATTTTAATTTAAATTCTAACATAAATGAAATCAGGAACTGAGCAAGTTGGCTCAAAGAGTAGCATTTGAGAGACATATTAAGTATGACCTGGGTTCAAATACCAGTGCCAACGAACCCGTGTTTTTTTTCCCCTGATGTTTCTCAGTCATCAAGATAAATGCTTGGATTGAAAATGTATTAACAGAACTCATTTCATCATAATACCATTTCATAATATCATTACATTTTCACAAGAGCATAATGACTACACACATGAGATAAACAATCTACTGGATACAATGATACAAGATGCAATATGACCTTAGATGTTAAAGCATCTACAAAGTAAAAAAAAAAGACAGTGAAGTGTGATACTTTTAAATAAATATGAAGTAACCATTTGATTGAGACTACAGTTTCAAAAAACATTAAACTGAAAATATATAAAAACTATTATTCTACCAGTTATATTATATGGGTGTGAAGCATGGACTCTTACTTTAAGGGAGGAAAGGAGATTACAAATATTTGAGAACAAATTACTTAGGAAAATTTTTGGACCAAAGAGAGATGAACAGAACAGGTGAATGGAGAAGACCTACATAACAATGAAACAACATGGTCTTTATAGGAAGCCAGATATAATAAGAACAGTTACGTCTCATAAGACTGCGGTGGGCAGGACATGTTGCACGTATGGGGAATGAAAGACTTGCATGGAAGCTGCTTGTAGGAAAGCCAGAGGGAAAATGCCCAGTTGGTGGACCAAGAATGAGGTGGGAGAATAATATTAACTATGATTTGAGGGAAGTAGATTATACAGGGAATGATTGGAAAGCATTAGCTCAAGATAGGGATGTATGGAGAGCTTATGTCCGCGCGGCCATGAACCTACGGGTTCGATAGTGCCAGTGAGTGAGTAAGTAATTAAAAATATTATTGAAGACTTAGGGAACCAGATTGTTAAAATAATTTATATTTTTGAAAAGTTGGCATCTTCAATACTTTTGAAATTGGGGAAAAATTCACACACAAAGATAAAAATCACAGTAAAAATATAGGTGTTCAAGAAATATTAGAACTATGTTTCCTAAAATTATCAATAAATTTCACATCAACAACCATTTCTGTAAGGACAATGTCACATTGACATTGAAGTTTATGTTCACATCTGGTTCTTTTGTCTGGTTATGAATGTGTTCTGCCAATAGTCAAAGACTTCAATATCACCTTGTTCCAAAATCAATACTAGACTTTCGAGCCCACAATGCAGGTTTGACATAAGTGTGGCTTAAAGGTCATGAACCATATTTTATCTCGACAGATGAAGGCCTTTTGCCAGTCTGGACCCAAACCCTCTAGACTTGTTTAATTTTTAACGAAGCAGAAGGTTTGGTGTTTACTTGCCTGCTTGCTTAGTGTTCTTAAATTAAATTAAATTAAACAATGTTCTCCCATAATAATGATGGTGATAATAATAATAATACATTGTATTATTCTCTAGAAATAAATATATGTAAATGGATCAAAGATATTCTGACACAGCCTTGTTTAAATTGTTAGAATTTGCGATCAGGTGCAACAAACTACAATTCCATTCATGTGTTTTAGAGACTAATTTGTTTTATCCAAAAATTCATAGTAATTCTGCCTGAGGGCAGGTCTTTCACTGCAATCATAGCATTTTCATGCTATACTTGCAGCTCTACTAGGGAATTGTAGGTGTGGTAGCTTCCCCATTGCTTTCTACACCGGTGAAGGATAATGATGATCCATCCATAGTAATTCTGCCTAAAGGCAGGTCCTTCACTGCAATCATAGCATTTTCTTGCTATGTTTCCTAAAATTATCAATAAATTTCATATCGACAACCATTTCTAAGTTTTCCTGACATTTGTCTTACAGGTGAGGAAAAACCTCGATAAAAACATCACCCAGAAAAACTGCCCCAACTGGGGATCAAATCCGGGCCTGCTTGCATGACAAGGCAGCATGCTACCTCGAGACCACAGTGATGGACATCATGATGATAATGATAAGGATGATGATGATGGCCATATGATTTCGGGGACCATTTGGACCTTAAAGTTTTCCTGACATTTGTCTTACAGGTGAGGAAAAACCCTGATAAAAACCTCACCCAGAAAAACTGCCCCAACCGGGGATCGAACCCGGGCCTGCTGCATGACAAGGCAGCATGCTACCTTGAAACCACAGTGGTGTGTTTTGAAAATCACACCAATTTTGATACCACTTCAGGTGTTACAAATATTAAATCAAATTCATGATTTTAGGTGAAAGAGTGTTCTGGGATCGGTAATTGAACTCTGAATCTTTGGCTTAATACACCAATGAGCCATCCCAAGAACTATTCATCACAGCACCCACATCAATTAATTGAATTTAAGAGTTTTAATATTTTTATAACCCTCTAGACTACAAACTTCGGTTGGTAGTAGAGAGCATTATTTGTAAGAAGGAGCACTCTGCAATTGGATGGTATTATGTAACAACCGGATATGCGCCATTATGCAAGTTTCGAGAAAAATGCATTTAAAGTTTTTTTAACATTTTAAACTCTAGCAAGAGCTATTTAATTATTTCTGACTTGATAATCATTATATGATAACCCTTAACCGGAGGTGTGCATTTTGTATGCCGCAAGTGGAGTTGTGGGGTTGAAAAAGATACCGACATAAAATGTGATAGTACATGCAGTTGTATTTGTATTTATTGTGAAAAATAGAATTAGAAAATAGTTTGTTTATTTAACTAACAGATTGTGGAATAATATGGTTCATTTGGGGGAGGGAAATTCACTAATTTACAGGATATAGCACAAGTGTAGTGAAAAATAATACAATAATTACCACAAACATCTTTACAATGAATTTGTCAGATTTGGTGTTCACACACGTTTTTTCACTGAAATTTCAAAATAAACTGAATAAAAATCCCAAGTAATTTACAAAAAGTTTCTTTCATAATAGAATATTCCTTATTCTCCACATAACTGATCGGCATTTCTGGTACACTGGTCTATCACATCTAACACAATTTTTTTTTTTCGTTTGAACAATGACACAATGCACACTTTTTTTATATCCTTGATTGGTCTTTCAATTCTTCGGAAATGGTTTTTTTTTAAATCCTGGAAACCATAATTCTGAGTTCTTTTAGTAGTCGATCATTCGTTCAGATATGGCTCTGTATGTGGTTGGCCTAAAGTTTTCAGGAATTCAAAGCTAGAAATAGGCTTATACTCCTTGAAAGATGATTGCAATACATAAGAATTGACATCAATTTTGTTCAGAATAGCATACAAGACAGCCAGGGACCATCTTTGTCTTCGCCTGCTTGTGCTATATGTAAAAAAAAAGTGTTGTTTGTTGTTTTCAAATGCTGGGCCTTGGCAACGAAGCCATTAGCATTTTTGTTGTCCAATATTTCTCTATGGTGGATCCAACAGGTAATACTTCACAGGTTTATAGATGTTCTTCGTTCATTTCTTCATCTTTGTTGCATAGAGGATAATTTGGATTCATGTACATTCCTATTTTATATAAATGTTTGGCCAAATAGTCATGTTCTGTAAGCAGTCTAAACTTTGCTACTGTAGTTTTACGTGGAATTTCTGGAATAATATTTGGCTTCTTTACTAAAATATTCCATCTTTTGTCTTTGGCTTTATTACATAGGTCTTGGTTTTGTTTGATTTTATATTTGTTTTTAATTATTTCTTTTTATGGATGCAAAAGGTAAGCTTTTAGTAGTATTCTGAATTAGATTAGAGCCTTTTTTGGCAAGAAAATCAGCAGTGTCATTTCCAGCAATTCCACAATGTGCAGGTATCCATTGCAATTGAATTCTTTTCTGTAGTTTTTGGAGTTGTTGAATCATTTTGTAGCACTCTTTAATTTGTATTGACTTCATTTTGTGTGAATTCATTGCAATTATTGCTGCCTTAGAATCATAGAGTATGACAGCATTTTGAAATTTATTTATTCTGTATAGTAATTGTTGGAGTGAAATATGAATAGCCGTTACTTCCGCATCAAAATTTGTTGTGTGGTTTCCTGAGAAAGTAATGGTACTTACAGGTTACAGACAAGGGCTAAGGGTTAATGTTAAACAAATGGAAAGCTATACAAATGGATTTTAAAAGAATGGCAGGGGTGTCCAGTTTCTTTGGTATCATAAAATACTCCACAACTCCGGTTAAGGGATAATATTGTATATACTGATTCGTACTGTATGAGTAAAACAAATTATAACTATTTTAACAGTCAATATTCCAATATTGCACATAATGTGAATGATGTCACAATCATTCTGCATCAATCAGTTAAGCACTGCAAGAGGGCATTTACACTGTTGATGCATATTAATATGGGATATTTTATTATGTATCAATCAGCCAACTGTCAAGGTAATGCATATATACTATTGATGTAAAATATTGTATCATAATATTAGTAGTGTTTGTTTGCACAATACACTTATTATTGATCCATCCATAGTAATTCTGCCCAATGGCAGGTCCTTCACTGCAATCATAGCATTTTCATGCTATGATTGCAGCTAAACTAGGAAATTGTAGGTGTGGTAGCTTCCTGTTGGTTTCCACACCGGTGAAGGATGATGATGATGATGATAAGGATGATGATGCTGATGATGACCATATGATTTCGGGGACCATTTGGGCCTTAAAGTTTTCCTGACATTTGTCTTACAGGTGAGGAAAAACCCCAATAAAAACCTCACCCAGAAAAACTGCCCTGACCGGGAATCGAACCCGGGCCCGCTTGCGTGACAAGGCAGCATGCTACCTCGAGACCACAGTGGTGGACTTATTATTGATATGTGTTTATATATTGAATTGATTTGTAGTACTTCATACATATTACATTACAAAATGTGCATGATAAATTAATAAAGTTTTCTAAATAACTCCCAATTTATTCACACAATTACAGTACATACGAAAAAAAAGAAAAAAACAAAAAAAAATTTAAAAAAACAGGCATGCTATAACAATTTAGTGAAATCAATTTTTATATTCCTTAGAGTAAAAAGTATCGGTAGACATCCTTCAACTTGCACACTAAATTTTTTATTTTGAAATATAATATTGCTTTCTGCACAGCAGTAGTTCCTACAGCTTGAGGATGGTCTCTCCTTGGGTGATTCTTGACAGATTCAGTATGAATGAATTACTGGATAGTCACATATATAAATATTCTGATGATTTACACCTTATTTAGAATCTGGAAATTTTCACCAGCGGTTTTCCCTACCTTGTGTAAGACAATCACTGCTACACAATTTTCACAAACAACTAACATGATCAAGGGTGCAATTGAGTATATGTGTAGTTTACAGCCTTCAAAAACAGGTTGTACAGCATGTGTCAAATGTTTATAACAGTATTTATGGCAAGACTATGTATTTGTGTGCATGTGCACAGTTAAAGTTTTAGCAATTACAACTTCTGTTATTTTGGAACCAAACTCTCAGTATAACATGAATTATGAAAGGTAATGTCAAGTTTGTTAACCAGCAAAATAGGACCATTTAGAGTGGAGGTTAACAGGAAAGTTTAAATTTTAGTGGGAACATTTTCAATGCTCTACTGGATGCAAATGTTTTTCTCACAATAAAATCTGGTGTATACAATTTAGTTATATCAAAAGAAAGATATATTCCATAAACTAACAAAATCAGACAAATTCTACTTCAGGAGGAATTTTCTTATAGCAGGCATGCTGTTAGAAGACATATACGATAAGCCAATCCTACTTTATGTTTAATATGCAGTTGCCAGATATCGGTATACGTAAAACAGGGAAAGACACAAATGATATGTTGCACGAGATAGATCTACAGTTAATTAATACACATTACACTTCTTTCTACTTCCTCTCATACATTTGTCTATAGGCCTATATTTTGTTGATTTTATTTAAATAACAATATAAAATAAGGTATCTCATAAATATTTATTTAATTTGACAGTAATTCTATGAATAAATATGGAGAATAATCTCTGCATTATTCAGGTTACTTTCTCGTCTTCTTCCTTCCTATCATTTTCATCTATCCTGATCGCTAACATCAGAATCACTGTCCTGAAGATGTATTGTAAAATACTGCATTATGTTGTCTCTTGCCACTTCTTTACAAAAATCTTCTTGTAGATTTTCGTAAAGAAGTGGTAAGGGACAGTGTAATGCAGAATTTCACAATACATTTTCAGGACAGTGATTCTGACATTAGCAAACAGGATATAGATGAAGATGATGGGCAGGAAGAAGACTAGAAAGTAACCTGAATAATGCTGCGATTATTTTCCACAAACCCAGTTCTATACTGTTATATTATCAAGGGATTAATGCATTATCCTCTCAATATCTGATAGCCAATATTTACCGTGACCTCATCTTTCACTCTGGCACAAAATAATTCAATTGGGCTGTTTTGACAGTAATATGGCAGCAAATGGATTAGTGTGAGTCCCCTATCTAGAGCAGTTTCGTCTAACTAACTAACTAACTGGCAATATCGAACCCATCGGTTCATGGGCGTGCAGACATAAAATCTCCATACATCCCTATCCTGAGCCAATGTTTTCCAATCATTCCCCATATAATCTACTTCCCTCAAATCATGGTTAATGTTATTCTCCCATCTCATTCTTGGTCTACCAATTGGGCGTTTTCCCTCTGGTTTTCCTACACGAAGCTTCCATGCATGTCTTTCATTCCCCATTCATGCCACATGTCCTGCTCATTACATTCTACGAGACTTAACTGTTCTCATTATATCTGGCTTCCTATAAAGACCATGTAATTCACTCTTATGCAGTCTTCTCATTTTGTTTGTTCATCTCTCTTTGGTCCAAAAATTTTCCTAAGAACTTTATTCTCAAATATCTCGTAATCTCCTTTCCTCCCTTAAAGTAAGAGCCCATGTTTCGCACCCATATAATATAACTGGTAGAATAATAGTTTTATATATTTTCAGTTTAACGTTTTTTGAAAGGAGTTGGGAAGTCAGGAGTCTCTGTAAGGCATAATAACATGCATTTCCAGAATTGAGCCTATGTTTAGTTTCCTTGCGCATCTCATTCCTGTTTGTGATTATCGTTCCTAGGTGTTTGAATTCAGCCACTTCCTCAAAATTTCCCTCATTTGTCATTAGCTATCCATTTCCATTATATAATGTATTTTTATGTGTGACCATATATTTAGTTTTATTGATATTTACTTCCAGTCCCAATTTCTTAGTGTTACTCAGCAGTGTGTGTGTGTTGGCCTTTAGTATCTCCTCGCTATCGGCCAATAGTACTACATCATCAGCATAAACCAACAGCTTATTAATACCATTGAGTTGTAGGCCTTCTTCATCCTCTAAAAATTTGATGGCATGTTCTAGTACAAAATTAAATAGTAGAGGAGATAGTGCATCTCCTTGCTTCAATCCACTGTGGATTTCAAAAGTATCCGAAAACTGTTTGCCTACACGCACCCTTACTCTTTGTGCCATTTAGACACATTCGTATAAGTGTAATTAACTTTTTAGGAATTCTGAACTCCAGCAGGATACTATATAACTCCTCCCTCTTAATTGAATTGTATGCCTTTTTTGAAGTCTACATATAGTTGATGTACAGTACCATTATATTCCCACTTCTTTCCTAAAATCTGTCTTAAACTAAAAATCTGATCTGTTGTAGACCTGTTTCTTCTAAATGCACATTGATGAACTCCTAGAATCTCATCAATATAAGGAGTAAGTCTGCTTACTAATATATTTGTTAGAATTTTGTACAAAATTGAAAGTAATGAGGTGCCCCTATAGTTGTTGCAATGAGTTTTATCTCCTTTCTTATAACTTGTTATGATAAGCAATTCTTTCCATTCATCCGGAAGAGCTTCTTTATCCCAAATCTAATTAAGCAACTGGCGTATCGTGTCCATCAATTTTTCTCCCCCTGACTTTATCAGTTCTGATGGGATCTCATCTCAACAGCTTCAATTTTTTCTATCGCCATTTCAACCTCTAATGCACTCGGTTCTACGATTAGCATTTCTGCTGTCTGTAAATTATCCTGTTGTGTGTGTACATTTAATAATTGATTAAAGTAACTTTTCCATCTACTTAATATACTCCTGGAATCTCGCAATCATATCCCCATTTTCATTTCTAATTATGTTTGTTCTAGCCTGAAACCCTTTCTTTCTCTATCCTAATTCCCTGATATAATTTTCTTACTTTCCTGTTTTTGGAATTAATTTCAAGATCATTAGTCTTCTCTATTGGATATTCCCTCTTTTTACTCTTTAGTAACCTTGTGGTTTTCTGTCTAACACTACCCAATTGCTCCAAATTTACCTCATTTGGCTCATGTAACAATTTCATCTTTGCTAGCATTCTTTTCTTTACAATGTCGGCACATTCCTCATCAAACCATTTCTTGTTTTGCCTCTTTTTTAAGTAACCAATACTTTCTGATGCTGACAATTTAACAGTATCTCTTATAGTAGTAAAAGATTCCAGGCTATGTGGCCGTGGTCTATAACTGGCATTTCTTCCAGACGTTTCTCCCTCAACTGCAGAGGGCATCTTCAGTGGCGAGCGCTTCAAGCTGTTGTTTCCCTGTTGTAGACTCGACTGCGAATGAAACAACAGGGAAACAACAGCTTGAAGCGCTCGCCACTGAAGATGCCCTCCGCAGTTGAGGGAGAAACGTCTGGAAGAAACGCCAGTTATAGACCACGGCCACATAGCCCGGAATCTTTTACTACCATGATTACCGGCCGTGAAAGCCTGCATTCCACTAGTATCTCTTATAGCCTCCCATTCTCTATTTATATCAGTTTCTTCTTCGTTTGCCACATTGTCATCTGAAGATTTAAGTACTACAAATCTATTGGCAATTTTAATCTAGTATTCTTGCCTCATTTCATTATTTTTCAAGTTCTTTAAATCAAATTTTTCAGAATCATCTTTAGCGTTTGTTCCTCTCATTAGCAATAGCCGTTGTCTGATTTTCACCCTGACCAGATTATGATCCAAATTGCAGTCTGTCCCTCTAATTAATCTAACATAGATGATGCTACTGTGCCAGTATTTGTCCACTAATACATGATCTATCTGGTTTCGAGTTTTGCCATCTGGAGATGTCCAGGTATATTTTTGAATAACCTTATGTTGAAATGTTGTGCTCTTAACAATGAGATTCTTTGATGTGGCAACCCAATTGTCATTACTATCTTCATGAAAGACTGAATTTGCCTATTGTTGGTTTGAATATATCTTCCTGTCCCCCTTTTGCATTAAAATCTTGTTAGACAATTTTCATGAGATATCATGAAAGGCTATCAATACGCATTCTAATTCTTCATACAACTCATCCTTGATCTTGTCATCTTTATCTTCTGTGGGAGCATATACATTTACGATTACAAAATTGTGTCGTTTACCCTTTAGAATTATGTATGATATCCTATCACTGACAAACTTAATATCTCAGATAGCGGATAGGATCCTCCTTTGGACTAAAAAACCCTTTCCAAATTCAGGTCTTTTTGCATCCTCGTAGTATAATGCAAAGCTTCCTGATTCCTGACTACCTTCTCCTGGCCACCTAACTTCCTGTAAAGCGACTATATCCAAGGGTGATTTATTTAATTAATGGGTTAATATCTCTAGTGCCCCGCTATTGTATAAAGTCCTAACATTCCATTTTATTCCTAGGAACATGTCCCTATGTTTGAGCCTTTGGCATGGGTTCCCTGAAGTAGTCCCCGCCCAGAGAACTGAAAGGGGGACTATTTGATCTTTGGAAAATTTTACCCTAGTTGAACCCATGTCCGCATTTCTTGACGATTGTATTTTTATAATGAAAATCACAGTTTCATCTAATCCAAATATTTTTTCCTGGGTTTTGAACTTATTTACTTTTTGTAATAATTATGGTATTCTTTGATAGGGTTGGTGTGATATAATATTATTCTGTAACCATTCCCCGAATTCCCTGTTTTCAAGAATTTGTAGAAGTAAGTTTGTTAATGACTTTAAAATGATAACTAGCAATATAGCAATTATAATGCAATTACAAATATACGAGTATTAATGAAACAATATTTAAAACTATCAGTGTTAATTTCTAAATGGTAATCTAAATTTCTGTATTGCAGTCCCATTTATCGTCTTGTAAGAATCCAGTTTTTTGCAGAACCTGCATAACAAATAATGAGCCTACTTCCTTTACCAATAGGAAGTTTGAGGCCACCTCTGCTGGTAGAGTCCTGCCAGATTATTTATTTGAATGATTGAGATTCACCCCATGCCTCATCAAGATAAAATATGGGGTGAGTGTTACCATAAAGCCTAAGGTCAAGCATAGTTGGCAATAATCTAATTATGTCACCAGAAATTTTCTACCATCGTTCATTCTTTTATATTTAAAACCCAGGTTTTTCAGTCCCATGGACTATTTGATCCATCATATTCAATTTTCTCTGACATAATATAGGTTATACTAATTTCTTAACTGAGGGACATCCACCCCTGTCACACATTTGAAAGATTGTATGGTGAAGGACATATTTCTTAAAATATTCTAAATAAGTAATTTGTTTTTGTTTCCTAGAGAATTTTCCAGGGAATTTCAATGTAGTACACCATTTTCTATATTCATTTTTTATTCTGTTTCAAAATATGTTAATCATACTCGCAATTACATTACAAGCCCTAGCAGTAAGTTCTTGACATTTAGAAAATTATGTCTTAACTCACAATTTTATCAGACCACATTGATTTAAAATAAGTGTACACATTAAAAAATCATAGAACGTACCTACAAGTGTATAATTTTTTCTTTAAGCCTGTTACCGATCACACTGGTACTTGGTTTAGAGAGAGACATTATTTACACTGTTGAACACACTAGCATAAAACAACAAATATACACACTGCCCTAAAAAAGTGAACTTTTTCAATTACCACATAAAACTATCACTTATCATTTAAGAAAGAGGGAAATTATCATATGCATATATTATGTCTGATAATAATAAATTCATAATGTACACCGATTTGCATTAAAACAGACATCCAAAAACTGAGTGCGATTAGAAAGTAATCGGTCTATGTTGTTCAGCTGAACTCATAACTTGTTTAAACAATGACTTATAACTCTAGCTGCATAAGCCGTATGAGAATGGTCATTGTAGTCAGATTCATAATTTTATGCTCTATTCAGTGGTGTACTATGAGAAGAGATCTCATCAATGTATTTTTTACGTGATAGTGCATTTTGTCTTACAGCAATGGCGACCATGATTGAAAATTCAACTTCCTACATTTCGGGGTTGCCAACCTAAATAATTATACTGTAAAAAAATAACTATACTGTAATATTACATCTTATAAACCATGTGTGGGAAGTAAAGCCACTGCCCTCTATGTATGCACAAAAATATATCCAAAAGTTAGTGTTAATACACATTATACGAAACAAATCATTGCATTTTAAATGAACTGAACTTTATTTGAAACAATATAAAACAATAAATACGTACTTGCCGCAATTTTATTTCTAAATTGGTCTCACGGTCTGCTGTAATCTCAAGTAATAAACATTGCCCACACTGTTAACGTTAGTAGATTGTTTATAATGAACGCATATATTTCCAACAAAGATATTATTTTACTATTATTTATTATTTTGAAAACACCATCGCGAAAAAATGAAGTACAATGCACATTTGTGAACTGTTTTACAGAATCTCAGAAATTATAAACCTTGCTATTGCTCGGTTTTTAAACATTTTCCTCACTTCTGTAAAAACCACTTCCCAACCTCGCATTGTAATATTCTATTTCGAACGTAATGAAAAGTGCAGAATGAAGATTTTCAGCTAGGAGTCGCCTAGTAACAATTGAATCAGTCATTTTTAAAAGGGGATATGTTACATTCTACATTCATTTAGAATGTAACATATACCCTTTTTAAAAATGACTGATTCAATTGTTCAACACTGCTCAATTGTGATAGACTATATGAATAGAACAAGCACCGCTTAGCTCCACCCAAATATGTCTTCTAACAGCATATGTATTGTCTGCCCAACACATTTGTGCCCCCATAAGATATGCAAACTAAAGCCTACTTCCTTTTCTGTCTCAGCAAAGCATTTCCCTCCCTGCATTCCTATATCTTTCACTTTTCTATCTCTCTCTGGAGTTGCACTCCAGCATTGTCAACTCGACTCCAACCTTGCATTTTTCAATATTCAAGAGCCATGACACTGGGGGAAGTTTGGCAATATCCCTACTCGATAAGTTACTGTGCCTTTTGTTTGACGTAGTGGGAGGGGAATGTGGTGAAATGGTGAGTACTGACGTGTACTTTTCTAAGTACGATGTCAGTGCTATAGGGGCACAGATCCGTTGGTCCGAGTATATTATAGTTTATGCAGTTCCTGCATGATGGACTTAATTATTTTGCCATCTTCATTTGTAACAGGAATGAAGTGACAAGACAGATACAGAAGCATTATTTGACTTAAGTTGCCATGTTATAGTGCAGATTGCAAGCTATCAGAGAATTTCCCTCTTATATGAAGAGCGATTAATAGTAATTTGTTGTTTTTCTTTAAGCATATCAGTTATAAGAACATGTTAAAGATATCAATCACTGCCTATATAAAAAAAATATCCAAAATAATTCTCCATTATGGGAATGAAGCATGGATTTATAAATTCTCCAGAAAAAAGAGAGTTGAAAGCAGACTAACAGTTTATAGGATAAAAATCCTTGCACAGAAAATGTATACCACAGATTATTCAATATTACCATTTCCTTATGATTTTCTTTCATTAAAAATTTTATAATATGATTGTGCTGCCTTGTCATGCAGCAGGCCCGGGTTCGATTCCCGGTCAGGATAGGCTGCTGGATGAGGTTTTATTCGGGGTTTTTTCTCACCTGTAAGACAAATGTCAGGAAGCTTAGGGCCTAACGGCCCCCGAAAATCATCCGGCTCCATCATCATCTTTTAACATTATCCTCATCATCCTTCAACGGTGTGGAAGACAACAGAAGCTACTACACCTGATTTTTAATTTATTTAGTAAAGCTGCAAATTATAAGCATAAAAAATGCTATGATTGTAATGAATAGACCGTCCCTCGGGCTAGAATTACTATGGATGGAGATGTGTGATTATTAGAAGATTAATTACAAATATCTTCAAAGGATTTAGGGTGACAATATGATCTGTAGGTGTATATCACACATGTCACTTCTTATTCTATTGCAAAATAAAGGAGAGCCAGGAAAATGACACATTAGATACAGCCTTTATCTGCAGGCTGTAAATTTGCCGGCTTATTACACTGATAAAGATAAAAATCTAGAATAATGTAAATACTTTTATATATCCTACTTTATACATCGTAAATTCCATAGTCGAGTGATTTAAGGCATGATGCCTTGATGCAGAGACAAGGAACATACAGTGGTTTGAGTCTCCATGTAGGAAATTTTTTCTCATATAATCTTGGCCAGTAGGCCTATGGGACTGGTGTCTACCCAGCATTGTGAGGAATTAGGGTAGCTTCAATAAGTAGTGGCTCCATGTTGAGAAAACCAGACAAAATGGCTATGGGACCCAACATGCTGACCATATCACCCCTATATAGACTTGATCATTCACCTCTATGACTGACACACATGGATGTGAGACTAGCAGCTGGTTGGTCTTCTAGGTTTTATTGCAACATGGCATTAAAAATAACTATGAACACAATTAGAATTTCCTGATGATATGAAGCAAGTTATTATCTCTACATCATAAACCTCTTATCAACTTGTGATACATTATCTTGCTAACTATTGTCAAAGTATCAAAGTATGCATTTAAAATATATTTAATCGTTGAACCAGCACCGATGTGACAGTGATAAATTCATATTGCATACATACAGTATACCTGGGCTAGAATTTTGATTAAGACAGATTCCTGTATGCATTTTTTCTCTCCCAATATTTCCCTTTAAATTAAAGCTAAATAATAACCAACTCGCTGGCCACCCAGACATAAACTCTCCATACATCCCTATCCCGAGTTAATGTTTTTTCAATCATCCTCTGTATAATCTACTTCCCTGAAATCATAGTTAATGCTATTCTCTCATCTCATTCTTGGTCTACCAACTGGGTGATTTTTCAATAGTTTTGCTAAGTTTTCATGCCCCTCTTTCATTACCAATTTGTGTCACATGTCCTGCCCATTACAGTCTAAGAGACTTAACTATTCTTATTACATCTGATTTCCTATAAATATCATGTAGCTCACTGTAAGTAATCTTCTCCATTCACCTGTCTGTTCATCTGTCTTTGGTCCGAAAGTTTTCCTACAAACTTTATTCTCAAAGACTCGTAACCCTTTTCCTCCCTTAAAGTAAGAGTCCATGTTTCACATCCATATAATAGAACTGGGAGAATAACAGTTGTATATATTTTCAGTTTAGCATTTTTTTAAGAGAAGTTGGGACGACAGAAGTCCCTATAATGCATAATAGCATGCATTTCTAGAATTGAACCTATGTTTAATTCCTCTGTGCTTCACATTTCTATTAGTAATTATTGTTCCTAGACCCGCGCTGTAGCTGAGTGGTTAACTGAAAGATGCCTTGGCACAGAGCTACAGGATTTGCACTAGTTTTTGGTCTCCATGGGGGAAGAAATTTTCTCATGGAATTTCGGTCATTATGGGATCAGTGTCCACCCAGCATCATGAGGCATTTGGGTAGCTACAATAAGTAGTGGCTGCAGGTTGAGAAAACCAGCAATAATGGCTGGGGGACCCAACATACTGACCACAAGTCACCCCTATACTGGCTGGATGATCATATACCTCTGTGATTAATACACGTGGATGTGATGCCAGCAGCCGCTGATAGTCCAATGTTCTTCTAGGTCTGTTGTGCCATGGAGTTAATTATTTTTCCTAGTTATTTTAATTCAGCTTTAATTCAGCCACTTCTTAAGAATTTCCCTCATTTGTCTATAATAATTATCCATTTCCATGTTATAATGTATTTCTATGTGTAACAACATATTTATTATTATTGATGTTTACTTCCATCCCCCAATTTCTTAGTGTTACTCAATAGAGTGTGCATGTTGGCCCTTAGTATCTCCTCACTATTGTCCGATATAACAAACTAACAGCATATTAATACCATTGAGTTGTAGGGGTTCTTCATCCTCTAAATATTTGATAGCATGCTCTAGTATAAAATTAAGTAGTAGAGGAGATAGTTCATCTCCTTGCTTTATCTCCTTGTGAATTTCAAAAGTACCAGTATCTGAAAACTGTTTGCCTTCACACACTTTACTCTTAGTGCCATTTAGACACATTTAAATAAATCTAACTTTTTAGGTAGGTATTCCAAACTTCAGCAGGATACTATAAATACCGTAATAAAAAACCATATCCCATCATAGATACTCGTATATAGTGACACTGCAGGATAGAGAAAATCCAAAATTAAAATTAATGTAGGAAAGCTATTTTATATGGCTCATAATTCAACATGTGTATAAAGCAAACAATAAATTTTGAGAAAATTTAAATTTTATGTAGTATAAATTAAGATGTGGAGTGATGCTTCAAAATGCAGCAAGTTCACTTCCAATTGTAAATGATTCTGTTTCTAATTCCTACTCTATAGAATACATAAGCTCTAATGCTTAATTAGCGCAAACTGCTTTCCAATCTCAATATAAATTTTAAATTTGTTTCAAACTGCAATCTATCCATTACCTTGGCTGAATGAAAAAATAAAAAGTATATACCATAACTGTTTTGTTTAAAGTAATTGTAATTGTTTAAAGTAATTACAAAATTACAAGTTTTCCTTGTACAAACACCTCAAGATATCTGTATTTAATATTAGTTGTTGATTTCTAAAAACATAACATTATAATCATGCTTACTGGAGCAGGCAAATACAGATATTTGTAACAATTAAATGTGAAGTTTTAAAATTCACTGATAGTTGTGATTTTTAATATGTACTAGCTAATACCAGGTGTTCACTGCTACACCTAAATAAATGATAATGTGTTTTTGCATTTAGTTGAATAAGTAAAAGGAAAAATAAATATAAATTAGTATTGTTATTATTTTTAGATACCCCGTGTTGATTACCCGGCATTGCTTGGAAGTCTACACATTCCAATGTACTTGGCATAAATGAGCTGAAAGACAAAATTCGTTATTATGAGTTATCCATAAAATAATACCTTCCGTGCGCTGTTATGCTTGCCCAGGAATCTACTTATCCTGATCTTCTTGGCATCAATGAAAGACAAAAATGGTTATTGTGAATTATCCTTAAAAGAAAAACATATGCTGTCACAGACTTTCCTGCAGAGTTTTTTGAGATATTCAATTCTGTGTACAATAATTTTGTGTATTTGTTATTGTTTAGGCAGCATAAGCCATTTAAGCTTACAAAAGCAACATTTTTCACGTGTTTTTCACTACAGAAGATGATTTTTAAGGGTGAAGGGCTTGAGCATTAAAACTCTCTTATAACCTATAACCTTCCCGGGAAAATCCTGAACATTTTGCAAAAAGCCCCATGACAATCGGATGAATGGTATGGCAGCACAATGCTTGCCCAGGAATCTACTTATCCCTATCTCGTTGGCATCAATGAAAGACAAAAATGGCTATTGTGTGTTATCTGTAAAACATAAAAATATGCTGTTGCGGACTTTTTTGTAGAGTTTTTTGAGATATTCAATTCTGTGTACATTAATTTTATGTATTCATTATGGTTTAGGCAGCATAAGCCATTTTAGGGTAAAAAAGGGACTTTTTCACATTTTTCACTGCAAAGGGTATTTTTTAAGGGTACAAGAGTTGAGTATTTTAACTCTCTTATAGCCTATGTTCATCCTGGGAATCTCCTGAACATTTTGCAAAATACCCCATCACAATTGGATCAATTGTATGGCCGCGCATAAAGTACGAACAAACATGCATGCATTTTTATATATTGGATTATCATTTGTTTTCACGAATATCTTTACTGTATTCTATCTGATGGAAGGCAAGAAGTAGGTAAACATTCTACAGGATGAAAATTAATTAAATTTTGCAGGTGATAAATATTCAAGTTTTTTTTCCTTTCTTCAGAGGCAAAGTTAAAAGCCATCAGTACCGCGATACAGAGATGTGATAGGTGTTAAAAATCTCATATATGTAAAAGATATCCCCGAAAAAATTTATCAGATATACCAGCTCATCGTCTGGCCTTATTATTAGGCTTGGTATCAGAAATAGATAATATTAAACCCAATAAAATAAGCAAATAAACAGGCAAACAATTAAGTAAGCATGCAAACAAACATTAAGCAAGCAAGTAAACAATCATGCTGACAGGCAAACTTACATATAGACAATTATGCAATTGTACAGACAGACAGACAGACAGATGGACGGACAGACGGACAGATGGTCAGATGGACAGACAGTCAGGCAGGCACGCACTTGTACATGGTACAACATATGTTTTAATCAGACTGCAATAACCAGTATATTAGTTATGCCAATATGCCATATCGGCAATAATTATCAAATCGTAAGCATATCAGCAAGGTCCAGTACAAGGCTAAGTCACATTTCCTGAACTGGGAAACTATGGTGCTGGTTATAACATCTAATTTATGCAACATCACAATTAGCTACTCAATTAGGCAGGTTTTCATTAATACACACTTTATCTTTTAAGATATAAATATAAGAAAATTGCAACATGTTTAATGATGAAATAAGACACGGTGCAGCACAGTATCATGTCATGCAACTGCAACAGACTGCATTATTTCGAGATCAATAACAGTAAATGGGACCTGTTAGAAAGTTCTAGGAACATAACTGGTCATCGGAGGATTTTTAAATCTGGATCATGTAAATTTGACAACACAAGGAGGGCCTCCTGGATGAGTGGCGAGTTTAATGCTGGGGCCACTTCTGAGACAACATGAACATTTAAGTCAAGAAATACCATTCACACTTACATTCATACTAAGGATTTGAAAGCATGCAATCTATATCATATGGTAAAAGGCATAATTTGGTTATAGAATATGGGGAAAATATGTAACACATTGGTGCAGTAAAACCCCACTTATCCAAACTTCAATTTAATAAAACCCAGCTTAACTAAAACATCACATGAAAAAAGTTAAATTTTCAAATTTCCCCCTATATACCATGTGAAAAATGATACAACTCCATTTTATTTCTATTTTACAGCAGTATTAGAAATACGGTGTATGCTATTTTCTCTGCACAAATATGAATTATCTTTTAAGAATTCATTAAACAATCTTTCCATGTAACTGAACATCATGTTTAATACAGAGTGGAAGTGTTATAAATAGATAGACTAAGAAATATATATTTTATTTAGTTAATTCATATTAAAACAGATTTTTATTTAGTTAATTCATATTAAAACAGATTTTTATTTAGTTAATTCATATTAAAACAGATTTTTACTTAGCTATTTCATATTAAAACAGATGTTGAAATATGGAGAGACAGGAAATATGAATAATGATATTTGAGGGCAAGTTATGTAGGATATCTAACAGTATATTTCTAAAAATAGCTAGTTATATGTAGCTTGTCATACAGAGGCAAAGTCAGAGAGAAAGCTAGACTATGGATAGTGTAAAAATACCAGAGATTTAGAACCATGCATCATTTTCACTCTGAAGTTTCATCATGAGGTAAGCCTGCACCATGTTTCTTAAGTTTTTATGCTTTAATATGAGTCAAATAGTTCAATCTTCAAGGATTAATCAATACTTTAAAATTATGGATTAGAACTAAGTTAATTGAGAATAATGATATCCTTAAGGATAGGTCATAATGGGCTTGGTGCCCACCAAAATCCTCTTGCTATCTCTCTCTCTCTCTCTCGTTCTGCCCATAGGAAACCGCATAGATTAGAGTAAGTTTTCGGTTAATAGATTTTGTACTATTTTACTAAACAGTTGAAAATATAGTATTTAAGATTTAATTATTTATTTCCATGTACCACAACTACCCTTAGTCATTCTCCAGCCTTATTCAGCTCGGCGGATCCCACATCTGTAATTATCACCACGCTACCATGTCCTCTGAAGAATACCTTGGAAATTCTATTTAATCCCTTTCAAATAGATTTAATTTGCAACAGGAACAGAAATCTTACTGACAAATTTTTACAGGTTGTTCAAGGATGTTGGCTGCATGTTTTGATATAAGGAACCCACAGTCTCTGGTAACTTATTGCAGAGCAATATGTTGATATGTTAGACATGTAACATGTACTTCTGACAGAGATGAGTTTTGGTAGTTTACAGAGAAAAATTAAAAATTAATCAACTAATCATCATCTGAAGTAGGTACTGTAAAAATCAAAAACTGTAATGAAACAGTACAGTTTGTTGAGATTATGGTGGTCGACATTTCGAACAGCTGCTTGAAATTAAGGAACAGCATTGAAGAATGTTTACTATACAATATAGTGTTTAACAAACTAGTATGAGTTTAGAGTTTGGTTTGTTTCATTACTTATTTGATTTTCACATTATTTGTAATTCAATTAATGAATTTTGCAGTACCTATTTCATGTGATGATTAATGTGTGACATGTAATTAATTGATTAACTTTTAAGTTTTCTTTGTAAAATATCCATCCATAGTAATTCTGCCCGAGGGCAAGTCTTACACTGCAACCGTGGCATTTTCATGCTATGCTTTGCAGCTTTAATAGGGAATTGTAGGTGTGGTAGCTTTCCACACTGGAGAAGGATGATAAGGATGATGGCCATATGATTTCAGGGACCGTTTGGGTCTTAAAGTTTTCCCGATATTCATCTTACAGGTGAGGAAAAACCCCAATAAAAACCTCACCCAGAAAAACTGCCCTGACCGGGGATTGAACCCGGGCCTGCTGCGTGACAAGGCAGTATGCTACCTCGAGACCACAGCGGTGGACTTGTAAAATATCAGAATCCATATTTCTCACATACCATAGCACATGCTAGATGGCTAACACATCAACGAAATATTACTCTGTAATATGTCACTGGGAACTATGAATTCCCTATGTCAAAATACTCAATCAACACACCTGAACAACCTGTGTAAGTTTGCGGTAGAGTACTATTACACCCTAGATAAAACTACAGTAGTCTATACAAAATTTATTATGATACATTTTAAATTATATCTTATAAGAAATTAATACCATACACAGTGCTTGAGGTGGTGCAGAATGTGATGGAATGGGATCCCAGTCCTTTTGTAAATGGCTTGAAACCATCCTGTTACTTGTATCATCATTAACAACATTCCAATTTTTTTCTTTGTACTGTTAACTTATAGTTTAAATATATATTCATTTCAAAAAATTTTCTTTATTTCATAACAAAAAAAAACAATACATGTATAAAATAAAGTAAGTTAAAATATACCTTCTTAGGTAAAATCCGTCGTCCTCAACTTATAAAATATGTAATCTTTATGCCTGCATGCCTTTCAGAACATCCATCCCATCTTCAGCAGGTCACTCTTCGCTACAACATCCAGTATGATGGTTGATGCTGCTGGTCCTAATGTGGCATTGTCACGACTATCATACTGGATGTTGTAGCGAAGAGTGACCCGCTGAAGATTGAATGGATGTTCTGAAAGGCCTAGAGGCATAAAGATTAGATATTTTATAAGTTGAGGATGACAGATTTTACCTAAGAAGGTATATTTTAACTTATTTTATTTTATGACTCTCCACCTCAACGGTTTTAACAATGAATTTTATTAGTATATACATTGGAGGTACTCACTTACGTAAGAGCTTCCATAAAAGAAAGGATACATAACAACTATATGCTACATAATTATATTGTATATAGAATGAGAGTTCTTAATTACTTTTGACAAAAAATCTTTGTACAACTGATTCTAGAAATACAGTTATAGGGAAATAGGCTTAAAAAATCCACCCTATATTATCATAACCACTTAACTGATGGGGGCACGCCATAGCGTAATGGTTAAGGCACTGAGCTACAAGCCGGAGGGTCGAGGGTTCAAGTCCTGTTGGGGTCAGGATTTTTAAACTGACCGAAACCCTCTGGCAGCACTATGGCCCTGGGGTCGACTCAGCCTCTAACGGAAATGAGTACCAGACGCTTGTTCTGGGGGTAAAGGCGGCCGTCACGCAGGGCTGACAACCCGGCTGACATAAAGTGTCGATTGTCTAGAAAAAGTGGGAGCCTTAACCTCCTACTACCCCAAGGACCTCCTGAGGCCTGTTGTGGGATCACTTTACTTACTTAACTGATGACCTTTTGCTACTTATGTCCGCATGATAGAAACTTCAACCATTTCAGTTCTTTTTCCATTCTATCTCAAACACAGACTAGACAACATATTCATTCCTTTTGTAACATCTATTATCTGAAATGCTAGTTATTCAAAATAATCCTCTTTATTATGAACAAATAGGGTTTTACTGTATAGTAAGTATGATATATTTCACAATAATGCTGCAGAGGATACTTCAGTTGCACGGAGGGTATGCATGTTACTATTACAAGTAGGAAACATTGTAGGTTAAGAAAATAAATATTTATTCAAGGAATATTTCCATAACCTCAAGAAATGGTAACAATTAAACTAGAAAATAATAAAATTAATTGTGTTATAGAAAATATTGGTTTTAAATTCACTCGAATCTATGAACGCATTAGATCGTAAAAGTCGTTCTCTGCCTGTACTCTGCTGAGAAAGTTGCATCCAAATACGTTTTTGCGTACTCAAAAATCTGTTCATGCGATAATAATTGTTGGAATTCCTAAGCTACCTGGTGAGGTGACTTAGCAGAGAAACGAATTGTGAGCAACCCGATGGGAACAGATGGTAACCGATGTAGTTTGAAAAACCTTGCCGCGTACCTTGCTGCTTTATCCAAGATGTCGGATCTTGAAGACTTTGATCATGTTTTCGGTATACGCGGAGAAGAGGATTTTGATAGAGTCTACCAAAGAATTCAACTGGAAGAACAGGAGAATCGGCGTAATATTGCGCGATGCAGACGTCGTCGTATACGGTATTATTTGCGGGACGCAAGCGTAAATGCTTTCCTCTAGCAGACGAAAATAACGGAAGTGGTTTTATCGCTGAGAATTCTGGGTAATTTCTTGCCAATATTACGGAAATGAAGACTTTCATGCATGACCAGTTAGTGGATAGCTAATTCGATCTTTGCACTTGCTCACGGAAAGTCAGCTCACCAGTGATTGGAAGTAATTAGAGTAGAGACTAATGTATTCGCATGTGGCCCTAGACTTTGCCAGGATGTTACAGAAATATTCCCAGATACTGTTACTGGGGTGCCTTAGGCAATCAACTTGAAGTGTAGCAAAGTTATATTTAAGCAGGTCAAAATATACAGTTATTTGGCATAGAATTCTGCTGAAACCAGAGTAAGAGATATTGAGTTGGACTGTCACAAGGATGAAAAATAAACAGACTAGGTGAGAGTAGTATTAAAGACTGGTTGAGACATGGCCTTGGGTCTGTTCATGAGAAGGACCAGTGATGGGTAAGTTTGCGCCTTTTAGCGAGGTTTTTGGGATCTTAGAAATGATTCAAATGTTTAAATGTCAAGAATTAATTAAATACTTTAAAACCTCGTGAATGGGAACTATGTTAATATTTGAAGAATATGATTATGGTAAAGTTAAGTCGAATTAGGCAAAGTCCAGCCCAATCCATTTCACTATATAGGGTGTCCACAAAGTTCTGCTACCAAAACATTGTAACTTAGCTCGTAAACTATTTGAGATAGAAATACGCAGATTTTTGTAACATATTCTACTTCTCTCAAAGTTTTGTTTACATTTGTTGCAGATTGTAATTTAAACGACAATGACGACACCACAGGAAAAGGCCCAATGTGTATGGTCGTATGCTGAGTCTGTTAATCACCAATAACTGTTCAGCGAAATTTCCGCCTGCAATATGGAAGCGATCCTCCATCAAAATCATCCATAATTAGATGGGCCGAGAAATTTCTAGCGACTGGCAGTGTAATGGACTTGCCACGGAGTGGACGACCAGGTGTGAGCCAAGAAACTATCGACAATGGGCAACTTGCATTTCAACTCAGACATCAAAAATCGATTCGACATTCTTCACGGGAACTGCATTTACCAAAATCAACCATTCATAGTCTACCATAAGCGGCTGCAAATTACGCAAGCGTCGCTGCCAACTGACTTCCCTCGGCATGCGGAATTTGCTGATTCCATGCCGAACGCAATATTGACGAAGACAATGAGTACCTGAAGAGGGTGATGTTCTCTGATGAAGCTAATTTCTTTGTGTCTGTAACAAATGTACACAAAACTTTGAGAAAAGTAGAATACGTTGCAAGAAACTGCATGTCTCTATCTCAAATAGTTTTCGAGCTAAGGTACATTGTTTTGGTAGCAGGACTTTGTGGACGCACTGTGTGTATATATACAGGGTGTATCAAAAAGGATGGCGCAAACTTACATGGTTGAAAGTACACGATAATAGAAGCAACAATGTCCCAGTAAACATGGGTCCGCAAACGAGCCGTTTGCGATATAATTACGAATGTATGGTTACAAGCCGCCACTGACGTCATTGTTTGTAACGTCGTACGGTTTACTCCTTGCGCACTTGAAGCCGTCCTATGTTCTTTGTTTACAAAACTGAACATTGCCGACAGGTGGCGTTGTAATCAAACCATACACACAGAACGTACAGGACGGATACAGTACACAGTCTCAAAATGTATCAGTCTCGTCTGAGTGCCACTTATGCTGTGTTGTAGTTACAATCGAACCTTACAGTAACGAAGAGTATGCAGATATGCATTTCATGTACGATAGGGCTAATGACATTGTACGGGAGGCGGCACGCTTGTACCAAGAAACATATCCTGATCGAAGACACCCCGAAAGTCGTACATTTACAAGGGTTCATCAGCGCCTGAGAGAAAATGTGGGTTTTGCACATGGCAGAGCAGTAGCCTGATCGCATTACGCCTGAGGTTGATGATAAGGTGTTGGAAGCAGAAGAGCTCTCTCCAGGAACCTCGACGAGAAGAATTACCACACAAGTGCCTGTACTAAGCCACAGTAGTGTATGGAGAATTTTACAGCGCAATTTACTGTACCCTTACCACCTCCAGCGAGTTCAATGTCTCAATGATGCGGACTTTGTTCCTAGAGTGATGTTTTGTCAGTGGATGCAATAACAGGCTATAGTCAACCCTCGTTTCGCATGTAACATTTTATTTACAGACAAAGCAGGATTCACACGCGATGGTGTTTTTAATTATCATAATACATATTTTTGGTGTGAAATAAACCCACATGCTGTTCATGAGTCACCACATCAGCACCGTTTCTCACTGAATGTGTGGTTAGGGGTACTAGGTGATCATTTTATTGGGTCACACATTCTTCCACGAAAACTTACTGGACAGAGGTACATCAGGTTTTCTGCGGCGTCATCTTCCAGGATTGCTTGAAGATGTTCCCCTTCAGTAACGTCGGAGTTTGTGGTACATGCATGATGGAGCTCCGGTATATTTTGCTGCTGCTGTGAGACGGCATCTAACGCGCAGATACGGCCAAAGATGGATAGGTCGAGGCGGATCTGTACCTTGGCCTCCAAGATCACCTGATCTAAATCCTTTGGATTTTTGTGTCTGGGGTCACCTCAAAAGCGAAGTGTACAGCACACCCGATAACACCGTTGAAGAACTGGAGCAGAGAGTTTTACATGCTTGTCAAGAATTGAGAAATGATCCAGGGTTTTTCGAAAGAATTCGACATTCAATACAGAAACGAGCACAGTATTGCATCCAGATGGAAGGAAGACACTTCGAAAACCTCCTTTAACAGGTAACCCATAAGTGAAGTGAACTGTGAAATGTAAACTAAATGAGATGACTAATTAATAGTAAAGTGTAAATTCAAACTAATATGTACTAACTAGGACGGTGTTTACAATGAAATCAGTGGCGACTTGTCACCATACATTCGTAATTATCTCGCAAACGGCTCGTTTGCGGACCCATATTTACTGGGATATTGTTTGCTTCTATTATCGTGCACTTTCAATCATTCAAGTTTGCGCCATCCTTTTTTCGTACACCCTGTATATCTGTGTATATATATATATATATATATATATATATGTGTGTGTGTGTGTGTGTGTCTAGCAACATATAAGAAATAACATAGCATAGGCCTAGTTAAAGTTAGTTTTAATTGCATTAGCTTGTATGATTTACTAATAGATTTAAAATATAGAGTTTTAATATTTATTTATTTATTTGTCCTCGTGTATCTCAACTCTTCTCAAAGTAAGATTCGCCATACCTATAGCTCGGCGGATCCCAATTACGTTGATACTCCCATACTACCCAATCCGCCGGAGTAGTAGGCCCTATCTTTAATTCCACCCCCTTTGGTGGAACAAGCCCTAATCATAACATTGGTGCCAGCGGCGTTACGAAAATTCTAATTTTCGATAAAAACGGACCCCATTTAAAGTTACTCATCACAGTAAATAATAAGTTGAGATACTTACATTTTTAGGTTAAAATACGGCAATCATTAGTATAAGATTTATGTAGATCATCAATAAGTTTATTATTAAAATAGGTACAGTAAGCAATTGATAATTCATTGATGAACTTTTTTAAAAATATCAATTAAGGTTAATTAATTAAATCGGTGGAGGAAATATTTCGTTCAAGTGGATATGTATTTAAATGAAATAATTGCGCGCGCAATATGATATGAATAGGATTTCACCGCAGGACCATACAAGATTTGGGGAACTATGGATTTTTTGAGCAACCATCCTATGTAAGATATGGATATGGCGGATAATAAGACTCACACGAATTCTTCCAAGTTCTACAGAATCGCGGTGCGCATGCGGGAGTTGCTGTAATGGTTAATGTAGCTTCTGTGGATGGCATTGCTAGCTTTCGGAATAAATTCCCAAATGCAAAAATGGACGTAAACTAACTTCCCGTTTTCTAATCTAACAAACAAATTGCATGCATATTATTTAATAAACTGTAAACTAGTGTTATGTACACTAACTTGTCGGAATCTAACAAAATGAAGTTAATCTCTTCAAATATGTTTTATATCATCATCATGAACAAATTCGTTTTAGGCCATGTGGCCTGTACGGTAAACCTAGCGAAGATGGTCTTGATCTTTCCACCGATGTTTTGGTCTTCCTTGGTCCTTATGTCCAGTTGGGGTATATTGGAATGCCAATTTTGGAAGTCTATTTCTTGCCATTCTCCTCAGATGATTTTTCCATTCTTGTTGGTATCTTTGTATATCTTCATTTAAACTTGTTACTCCAAGTTTTCCTCTGATAATAGTGTTCCTTTAGTGATCCAGTCTATTAACTCCTAACAATGATCGTAAGAAGCGCATTTGGCTTACTTGAAGTTTATGAGATTTTCTTTTATTTAAAATCCAAATATGTTTTATAACTATTTTCAAATATTGGTAGCTCCGATTTAGGAGCCGCTTGGCGGATGTTACATGAAGCATTTGCGCGTCTGTAGAACTCGATTCACAATATTCGCGCAATTTATAAATATTTAAAATCGTAAGAAATGATTATAGAATGGTTCCAATATGTTTAAAATAGTACGAAACGTTATTATAAACGGTTGAAAAGTGTTTAGTGCATCAGTGGCATAAGAATGTCAGATAGAAAATTGTGAGTCTAATTTGGTAACCTCAGCCGACTATTTTATTGCATTTTGTATCAGCAGGAATCTATGTTGATAATACTTAGTCACAAAACGAATTATTGTCAAAGATTTTGGGAAAGAGTAGGGGTATTTTAGCATAGTATGCTCATGGACTTTTATCCAAAGAATAAAAGAACGTGGACTAGAAAACGGTAATGACTAGAGCGCGGAATTTTATGAAATTTCATGTTTTAAACTATAAGTCGGAGAGCATTGCGACAAAGTATCTTCACGTTTTATGAAGTGTAGAATTGAATGGGACCAAAAAAAAATTTCATATTTCATAATATTTTGACAAAAAGTTCATATTTTAGCAAATATTTCATATTGCTTCATATTTTCAACATTTAAAAAAAATATATTTTTTTTTCCAATAACACTTCTAGGAATTTGTTAAAAATATTTTTTGAAGTGACTGTACCTCTGTAAGTTTTTGACATTGTAAATCGTAGACAAGTGGAAATTCTCCAGAATTCCTTTCTGGACAAAACAAATACCGTTAACCGGCAATAACAACAAGATGAGTCAAGAGATGGATGGGGTTTATCCGTAACTTGGTCCGCTGGAACGAGAACATGATGAACTGATGACAGATTGATAAGTTTAAGGACAATAGTAGATTAGTGACCACCCACTCTTACCTAGGCAATTTCTTCACTTTGCTTGTGTACAGACATACTTGTTGTTGCTACTAGTGAAAAACAAGATGCCAAAAACTGGAGTTCGTGATTGGATTTCAGCATTTAAATGCTACACCACGGATGGTAAAATAGTGTTTTGCACTTACTGTAGTAAAGAGGTATGTTCATTTTATATTTGAAATATATTTAAAATAACTAAATAATATTCTTTCTTAGCCTACATTTTATAAATTGCAATCTCTTGTGTCAAAATTAAATTGTTCCTATAACTCGATTTTTATAGGTATCAGCAAATACCAAAAATAAAAAACCACAACTCAATTATAATTAAATTTAATGTTATTGTTACATGTACATATATTGAAGCTCAGTATATTTATGCAATGTAAATAGCTACCATACCAAACTGTATATAGTCTCAATTTTGTCAGTCCTATATTTCATGGAAAGCTTTCTGTTTTGGTTATGTATTGTTTCTTGGATTTCATAATTAAATATAATTGAATAAATAATTAATTCCTTTTTATATACGTATATCAATAGCAACAACTAATTTAAGGTTATTGCTACATATACAATTATTGGAAGATAAATTATATTTGAAATGTTAAATTAATAAAAAAGCAATTACTGGACTTTGATATCTTTATGCAATGAGAAATAGTAATCATGCCAAATTGTACCTAATCTAAATTTTTTAGTGCTATATTTCATGCAAGTCTGTTTGTTTTGGTTGCTATGTTTTGTTCCTTGGATTTTGAAATTCATAATTAAATATCAATGAATAAATTAATGGATTGTTGGATTGTGTTTTATATATATATATATATATATATATATATATATATATATATATATATATATATATTCCAGTAGACATGATCTATTTATTAACAATGTTTCAAATCGTAAGCATGATCTTTCTACGGGCATGGAATTAATGAAAAGCTAATTAAAATAAGAAATATAGTGAATATCTTGAATTTTTTAACCACAAATAAGGTCTACTTGTCTCATTTACATGCTGTTGGATCCTATATATTATACCGAATGTATGTATATGAAAATATATGTAATAACGTTAATAAATAATAGCTTCATAATATTTTCGTGTTACAATTTTCATATTTTTCATATTTTCTTATTTTGATTTCATATTTTGGTAAAATTTTCTTCATATAAATCCTCGCTCTAGTAATGACTATATGTTGAACATTTTTTGCAGTGATTATAAGTATTTCTATGTTGTTCATGTCCAAAATTATTACACTTTTCATAATGATAACGAACAAACTAGTCATTGACTAATTAAATTCCGTGGCTAAATAATTTACATAATGTTGTATAACTAAAATTGCTTTAAAATGTTTGGATAGATAACATTAATTCCAAAATCAAATTTACTCATATGTACCAACATACAGACAAGGAATTTATGAACGGAATATAATAGGCAACCAAATAAGATAGGAATTTTTAACAGCTTTTTTTTTTTGCAAACGAATCTTTTCTGCGCGTCTCGCGTTTTAAATGTAGTTAGGCCGCGCAGTATTACAAACTATGAGCCACTCCTTGACAGGTTGGCACTACTAAATTCAAGTCGTACTGTTTCAATTAAATAAAGATCAAAATTATGTTTCGCAAAGTTCTACAAGGAAAAAATAAAAAATAAATCAACGATGATACTTGTAATAATATTAACGAGAATGAGTTGTATCAGAAGTCTCGTGTTCAAACCCACTGATAATGATTTCAGTATTATTTTAGTCTCTGAAGATTCATTTCAAGATGACCTCAGACCAAAATGTTCATTTTTGGAAATTTTTTTACCATAGATTGGAGGTTGGAATTTGTGGTTATGCAGCTCAAAAGTTTCCTTTTGCATGATAACGGTAAGAATGCATCTCCTGGGGCTCGTTAGTGTACATACGGGACCCATGGAGAGAGTTGGTAACCGTAAGAGAAATTAAAGTGGAATTTTCAACAAATATAATAATGGGACGCTGCATTTTACACATAAGCGCAAAGTAAATACTTCAAACACTTAATCTTATAACACAACCGGAAGGAGGTTCAAGTAAAAAAGCGGTTATGCCAACAAGCATGATATAACTTTTTTTAACAATGCAGGGAACTCGAGGAGTGACAACTGCTACATTATTTGAAAGAGATGGAAGGAACATGTCTTAGCAAATAACTTGGTCATATTGGTTTAAGTAGAGCGAACGGAAGAAAGGCATGGAAACTTAAATACAAACTAAAATATAACTATAAACATGTTGAACACGGATAAGAGTAGGAGACGTTGAATGAATTATCAGGAATTAAGATGCGTGCAGAAATGATCGAAAACAAAATGAACTTATTCACTTAACAATTTAGAGGATGGGGATTTGGGATACTTGTGCTATAGTTCGCCGATCTAGTGAAGAATGATATTTCTAAATTTTAGGAACCCAAGGGTTACACTGAATATGATATAATGAGAATTACACAACAATTAATATACTCGACTGATTGTGACACTGAAATGTACACAAGAGGAAACAGGGAGAGAATCTACGACCGGGATATCTCACTCTGTATACCTTAATAACATATCAGCATCAGTGAGGGTGCTGACCAGTTTGAGAATAGAAATACGCGCGCACGCACACACGCATGCACGCACACACACACACAAACACATACACACACATGGGGTTTTGAAATTTTATAAAGTTAGTAAATGAAATCTAGATCACTTTAAGGCTCTCCATACATCACATGGTACCATACGAGGATAGAAATGAGCGAATAGACTGCAACCTAGGTCAATCTTGGCTAAATGACGTTTAAGCATACAATTATTCAGGAACAATACAGGAAGCAATTGCACAAGTTGATAAAAGTTGGGGAGGACTAAGGACCCTTTTGGGGAGGGTTTCCACCCTCGTCAATTTGGCAGATGCCTGAACACTTCATTAACTTGCAGGGAGAAAGTAGTGAGAATTTAGGGATTGTGCAAGTCGGGGGTCAGGCACCCCCGTAAGGGAATGATCTGGAGGCACAGACATTTCCTTCGTGATCTGGAGGCACTGACTCAATAACCTTGCCGGCTTGGCAATAACGTTAATGACCATACCGAACAACAGCACGGACAGAGCGATAGGCATTGGAGAACCAATATCTATCACAAATATTGAAACGATAAACGATAGCGATACCCGGGATTAGGGAATGATGAGGGCAATAATAGGACCACCATCAAGGATAATAGGATCAAATCCACTCGATTGATGAGGACGTCGTCCATGAGCAGAACAGGCCCTTCCTAATATGATAATGAAGACGAAAATTCTGAGGCAGCAGAATTAGAGGATGGGTTAGGAAGAACTCGTGCCATTGTCGACAGGGACGCGCCCGGAGAAATCCGAGTCACCAAGGTAGAGGACGACTGCCTTTCCTCGTCTTCAAGGTCGTAGCGCGACGACTTCGCTAAGTCCACCTGACACAGGTAGTACAATGGGAAGCACAAAAGAGAGGTTGCCGGAAATAGGGACCCTGTTGATGGAGTTGGGATTTCCCCTGCTTCCGTCTTAAGGCAGATGCCCCTCGAAAGTTGGTACCCAAAGGCGGAAGAAAGGACCCAACCTTCGTCGATTCGGAGGCCCGAAGAGTCTAGGGCCTTTGCAGATGAAGATGATGCCTGGAAGTCCACCGGTGCGGTGGTAGGAACAAATGGTAGAAACAAAGTGCTAGAAAACAACATACGTATAGGTAGAAAATGGTCAAAAATCGGCTAGTTGTCAACACTAGCAAAGGAACAAGCAAGGAAGACATTCTACCTTAACGCCATGCCAGACATATACTAGAGCAACTGAGGCTTCTTCCGTGGGTCGTGTCTGGTATATGCTAGAGCCACTGGGGTAGGGATGTGAATAGTAACTCTGTGGTAGAAACAAATGCTCTAAGAGGAAGCAGAACAGAGAATTGGGAACACAGATACACTCACGATTCTGCAATTGACAAGTAGAGCGAATAGAGACAGATTGACGTAGGAAGTGTAGAGGAGTTAAGTAACAGCATAAGCAGTCTACATTGAAAACTATGAACCCCCTAGAATATGGTCGTGTCTGGTATATGCTAGAGCCACTGGGGTAGGGATGTGAATAGTAACCCTGTGGTAGAAACAAATGCACTAAGAGGAAGCAGAACAGAGAATTGGGAACACAGATACACTCACGATTCTGCAATTGACAAGTAGAGCGAATAGAGACAGATTGATGTAGGAAGTGTAGAGGAGTTAAGTAACAGCATAAGCAGTCTACATTGAAAACTATGAACCCCCTAGAATATGAAGCGGATATAGGAATTGTAAGCAGTTCTAAGTGAAAGAATAAAGACCCCTAATAAAAATGATAATGTGCATGTAACAGAAAATGAAGGAACAAGGAGTAAAAGTGGGAGATAACACAAATACTGAGAGGTTAAATGCATAGAAAAGAAAGAGAAACAATCAGGGAATAAATTAGAAACGAAACGGGGAAAAAGTAAATTTAAAATTTCACCAAAATCAGCTATGAGAAGTTGCCATTTAAACTAACATGTTAGGTGATGACAATGTGTAGGCAAACAGTTTTCGGACACTTTTGAAATCCAGAATGGGTGGAAGCAAGGAGATGCACTATCTCCTCTACTATTTAATTTTGTACTAGAGCATGCCATTAAATCTTTACAGAATGAGGAAGGCTTACAACTCAATGGTATTAATAAGCTGTTAGTTTATGCTGATGATGTAGTACTATTGGCCGATAGCGAGGAGATACTGAAGGCCAACATGCACACAATACTGTGTAAAACTAAGAAATTGGGACTGGAAGTAAATATCAATAAAATTAAATATATGGTCACACGTAGAAATACATTATATAATGGAAATGGACAGCTAATGACAAATGAGGGAAATTTTGAGGAAGTGGCTGAATTCAAATACCTAGGAACAATAATCACAAATAGGAATGAGACGCACAAATAAATTAAACATAGGCTCAATTCTGGAAATGCGTGTTATTATGCATTGCAGAGACTCTTGATGTCCCAACTCTTTTCAAAAAACGTTAAACTGAAAATATATAAAACTATTATTCTACCAGTTATATTTAATGGATGCGAAACATGGACTCTTACTTTAAGGGAGGAAAGGAGATTACAAGTATTTGAGAATAAAGTTCTTAGGAACATTTTTGGACGAAAGATAGATGAACAGACAGGTGAATGGAGAAGACTACTTACAATGAACTACATGGTCTTTATAGGAAGCCAGATATAATAAGAACAGTTAAGTCTCGTAGACTGTGATGGGCAGGACATGTTGCACGTATGGGGAATGAAAGACTTGCATGGAAGCTTCTTGTAGGAATGCCAGAAGGAAAACATCCAGTTGGTAGACCAAGAATGAGGTGGGAGAATAATATTAACTATGATTTGAGGGAAGTAGATTATACAGGGAATGATTGGAAAGCATTAGCTCAGGATAGGGATGTATGGAGAGCTTATGTCCATGCGGCCATGAACCTATGGTTCAATAGTGCCAGTGAATAAGTAAGTAAGATAATAAACTATAAGAAACAGGATTTAATAGAGGACGTAAAGTCAATGAGAAGCCCAAATATTGATTCTGATCATTACCTAGTAAAAGTATTAATCAAAGAAAAACTAGCTAAAGTATATAGAAACAAATTAATACAGCAAATCAATGTAATTAAATGGAATGAAACAAATCTTTAGAATCCCCTTTAAAATGAGAGAATACAGCAAACTGCTACACAATAATTTAAAGAAAGTACCCGAAAATCAAACAATAAATGAAGAATGGGAAAGTATAAATTTACAAATACTCCAATGTGCTAAGGAGATAATACAAGAACAAGAAATAACCCCTAGAAATGAATGGTGGGATGATGAATGTAAATTATCCATACAAGAGAAAAATAATGCTAGAAAGAAAATGTTACAGTTCAAAACCAGAAACAATAATGACCTTTACAATGAAAAAAGAAAGATAGCTAATGAAATTGTGAAACAGAAAAAGAAAAATGTCTTAATGAAAAAATTATGAAAAGTGAAGAAAATCATAAAAAGAATGATACAAGGAAATTTTTTTGATAGTTTTAAGAAGTTTAATCAATGGCAGGTGATTCTACCAACCTTTTGTAAAGATAATGAAGACAATCTTATAACTGAAATAGACCTCGTTATAGATAGAAGGAACAATTTTTTCTGTAATGTGTTGAACCCAACTGATACAACAACACCATATACTCTAAGAGAGGAAGAATGTAACGAGTATAATCAACAAGAAGTAACGCACCATCGTACAATTAAATCTGTTATATAATTAATAATCTTAAATCAAATAAAGCTGCTGGTTCAGGTAACATCTCTGCTGAAATAATCAAACAAGGAGGGAGAACACAAACTAAAATTATGTGATCTTATTACTAAAATCTGGAAAGAATTATTACCAGAACAATAGAATGAAGGTATTATAATTCCGATTTTTAAAAAAGGAGATAGACTATTGTGTGAAAATTATAGTCCTATTTACACTCTTGAACATAGCATATAAGATTTTTGCATCCATTTTAAATAATAGACTCTCAGAAATAGTGGAAAATAGTCTAGCTGATTATCAAATGGGTTTCCATCCAAACAGATCCACTATAGATAATATTTTTATTATTAGACAAATATTTGAAAAATGCCATGAATACAAAATTAATTTATATAATTTGTTCATTGATTACACTCATGCATTTGACCCGTACAAAGAAATAAAATTATTGAATATTTGTCACAATATAAGGTACCCAATAAATTGTTAAGATTAATTGAATTAACACTTAGAATGAATAATAAACTCAGCAAAGACTTTAAAGTTGAATCTGGAGTTAAACAAGGAGATCCCTTATCCGCAACACTATTTAGTATAGTAGTTGATTCAATAATGAAACATTTAGACCTAAGAGGTAATATAAGTACCAAATCTAAACAAAGTATTGCATATGCAGATGACACATTGATAACCGCAAGGAACATACCAACATTAATAGAAACTTTCCAGTTGCTAAAAGAAAAATCTGTTGAATATGGATTAATAATAAATAATTCCAAAACAAAATATTTAAAATGTACAACAAGAAATGAAAAAATAAGTAATCTGAATATCAATGATACAAATATAGAAGAGTAAAATCATATAAATATCTTGGTTCAACTGTAAATGGAAAAAACTATATAGAGGAAGAAATTGGTGAAAGAATTTTGTTAAAGCTTACTATGCAAATAGAATACTATTCAAAAGTAAACTTGCCTCCAGATTAACTAAAGTTAAACTGTATAATACAGTAATATTCCGATTGTAACTTATGGCTGTGAAACATGGGTACTGAAGGAGTCTGATAAACAAAAACTATTAATCTTTGAAAGGAAGATCTTACGGAGAATTTTTGGACCAATTAGAGAAAGCGATAGGTACATGGCATATACGAATGAACTCTGAATTAAATAATCTAATATGAAATAAAAATCTAATATGAAATAAAAATGTAATAAACCACATTACAGCTCAAAGACTATGCTGATTTGGACATATAAATAGGATGCAGGAAGACAAGCTTGTAAGAAGAATATACAAATGGAAACCAATATGCACCAGAACAGCTGGATGCCCAGAAAACAGATGACAGGATGATGTTATAAAAGATATATTAGAAATGAAAATTGGAAATTGGCCAGTCTGTATCCAGAATAGATCTAAGTGGAGAAAATTTGTTGAGGAGGCCAAAACTTCAATGAGGTTGTAGTCGCCCACTAAGGAAGAAGAAGAAGAATAAGCTTAATTAGGCCTAGTGTCTATCTATAAATATTGATATATTCCAAACTAATTAAAACAACCTCCGATTGAGAGTCTTTCCACTTTTCAGCGGTTGCCCTTTTACCAGCCGGCTGCTGGTCCTTCACATCCACATGTGTCAATCACAGAGGTAGATGATCAACAGCCAGTGTAGGGGTGACATGTGGTTAGCATGTCGAGTCCTGGTCGAGTTATAGCTGGTTCCTCAACCTGGAGCCGCTACTTATTGTAGCTACCCAATTGCCTCACGATGCTGGGTGGGCACCGGTCCCATACTGGCCGAAATACCATGAGAAAATTTCTTCCCCCATGGAGACTCGAACCAGCGCAAGTCCCGTAGCTCTGCGCCAAGGCTTCCTACCTTAACCGCTCGGCTACGGCGCGGGACTAAAACAACCTACATCTTCAAAAACACTAATGTTATCAATTATATGGAAATAAAAGAAAATAGTAAAAGTAATAACAATAATAATAATAATAATAATAACAATAGCGAATGATTTCATTATCAAGTGCTCGACATTAGATACCAACCATAATAACAATAATAATAATAACAATAAAAATAATAACAAAAATAATAGCAATAAAAATATTCTTCTTCTTCTTCTTCCTTCCAAGTATTAGGCCAAGGCCTGTTACGATCCTACAGAAAATTTTCCCTCCAGCAAAACATTTCTTCCACTTACTTGTGTTTTGCACTCTTTTAACTTTACTATCTAACCTCTCTTGGTTAACTCTTGTTTTTTTCGACCCCGACGCTATTAGGGCATCCGAGGGCTAGGGAGTCTTTCCTTTCTTCCATTTCTTCTTTCCTTTATTTTCTTTTCTTCTCCAGAAAAGCCTGACCAGAAGCTATAAGATGGCAGCCCCATCACTGGTCTTGCCTTCCTTTCGCCGGCAACCAATCGAAGGGACTATTATTATGCTTTCAAGTCTTATACGAGCAATAAAAATAATAGCAATAAAAATAATAGCAATAAAAATAATAACAATAAAAATAATAACAATAAAAATAATAACAATAAAAATAATAAGAATAATGTTGAGTGATTCCGAGTTATGTGGCCGTGGTCCATAGTTGGTGTTGATACCAGACGTTTCGCCCTCAACTGCGGAGGGCATCTTCAGTGGCGAGTGCTTCTAGGCGTGTTTCCTGGTCGGAAGATCTACTTAGAGTGAGCGCTACGGACGTTGTAGCTCTAAGTAGATCTTCCGACCAGGAAACACGCCTAGAAGCACTCGCCACTGAAGATGCCCTCCGCAGTTGAGGGTGAAACGTCTGGTATCAACACCAACTATGGACCACGGCCACATAACCCGGAATCACTGATCATTATGATTACCGGCCGTGAAAGCCTGCATTCAACTAATAATAAGAATAATAATAATAAAGATAATAATAATGAAAATAATAATAACACCACTAGCCAAAAAAAATTTACTTTTTTTCTGTAACTGGCATGGAAGCAGCTAATCTTTATGTTTTCAGGTGTGCTGATAACAAAAATGTTAATGAAAATGCAAGATTAGCTCTTGTTTTGAAGTTATGCTAACTTTACGTTGTTCCTTATATGAGCTTTTGCATGTATTTACCTTGTTGTTATCCCTTGGAGGAAGGTCACTGAAGGCGCAACCGCTTTTGCCTGGCATTTGTAATTTTCTGCTGTTGATTTCCTAATTAGTGTCCAGCAGTAATCAGCTAAAATTGATGTACTCCACTTTCCCTGGTATCTCATTTTCATGTTCGAAATATGCTAGTGGAAGCGTTCCCCCTGCTCATTGCTTACATCACCACAGTTGTCAGGAAAAAAAGTCCAAGTGCAAATCTAAGAAATGTAACTTAAAGGACATGTTACATCCCAGTGTATTGTAGGACTGCAGAAGATTTGCCACAAGATCCTTATAGTTTTCTGCCCTCTTATTTCGTAGAAAGTTTGTTGACACTTGATCAAAGGCATTCCAAGCTAACTTTTCATTACCTGTCAGCATGGTGTTGATATGCTCATCTTTGTACATTTTCCTTATCTGGGGATCCATGAAAATCCCCTCTTTTTTCCTCTCACTAAGCCGTGGAAATTTCTGTCGCAAATAGATAAATGCTACCCTAGTTGTATCCATGGCCGTAACAAAGTTATTCATCAGGGCCAATTTTACATGAAGAGCAGAGAGAATTACGTTCTTGGATTTGACAAGAGCTTCTTGCATAATATTGTGAGGTCTGTTTCCAGTGATTAATACTTAGGCTAATCTTTCTTTTTATAATGAAGTGCTATGGCGTGGCTATCCCAGAGGTACTGGAAACAACAGAACTTGCTATAGCCCTGTTGTAGCCTGAGTAGTATGCCTATGATTTTCAGATCCCCGGAAATCTATCATTTAAACTTGTCATAGTTGAATTGCAGTAACAATTGTTTCATGTTAACATATGTTTCTTTCATGTAAGGTGCATATCCAATTGGAATTGATGGTAACACGTTGCCATCAAGCAGTAGGACTCACTTGAGACTTATTTTGGAGGAGTTGTTGAACAACATCCACTCAACACTTTTATAGTTAATGCCCATAGCTGCCATTAGTCCCAAAAGAGAGTAATTTATGTATTGGCTTTAAAATTTTCTATTAAAGCTTTTTACTTAAATAGAATGCATCTTTAATAGAATGCCTGGTTGCATTGTAAAATACGTTACTTATAGTAATACGCTCTTCTGCATCGAGACATAAGTGGTAATGTCATCACTTTGGCCTTACTTTTGCATACAGAAGTTTGAAATTTTGCATACACATTGCGTGCACCTCTTAGTATATTTCAGTTGATTTTGAGACCTGTGCATTAAAACAGGGCAGTGCAGGGTGTCCGAACTTAGAGACAAGGGATTTTCAGAAAAATCCCAATTTCCATCAATTTTTCCTGCATCAGGTACATGATAGGGACATTTGAATGGTACCGTTTAAGAGACTGTTCTTTTCGGAAGAGAATGAGGTTCAAAGCATGATCCCAGGATAAATAGTTATGTTGCTGTAGCTGTTTGCCTGAAATTAACCTAAACAAAATCATTATTTAAAAGGGTTAAATGCACCACCTTTAACTTGGAAATGAGAGCTAATTCAAGCTTTTTATTGTCATTTTTGTTATAAGTATGGTCGATATACCTACGAAACATTTACTTCATTCCAGTTACATTTTCATTGTTGGCTAGTATCAAGCTAATTTAGTTATACTTATTTCCCTGAAGACGTCATGAATGGTATGCGGTCAACATACTGACTCAATGAGACATTTAGTAGGATACTAAGTTATTACTAGGATGAAGAAGGTCAGTAAATTTTGCTTAGAGGCCTCTTCATTCAGGATCATTTACGAGCCTGAAAATCTTCAGATTTGGGACCCATGTCTTTGAAGTCCCTCTCGGAGGACTTCCTCCTTGGATTTTTCCATCCTAAAAATTCCATTGACACTGGCTGGGTTTGAACCCATGACCCTAGGGACGAGATGCAAGGAACATAACCACTAGTCCAAGATGACCAACAATTATTATTATATATTATTATTATTATTATTATTATTATTATTATAATAACAAAAATAATATTAATAATATTAATATTAATAATAATGACAGTAATAACAACACCACCTCCATACTTATATTGCTTAAGGTTCTGCACTAGGCAGACAGATGGCATTGACGTGGCCTATTTTCAATTTATGCCCAACTTTGGCAGGCCATTTTATGTTGATGATGTATAGTTTTTTCATGTGCAGCAAGATGTGTTTGCTGAGTGTAAATTTGTTTTTCAATAGTGTGTGTTGTTCAAGAAATGATAATGAAGAGAAAGGAGAAGATAAAACCAGCTTATAGCCTACTACTGTTGAAAAGCACCATAATGCTTAATGTACCTATCCAATTGATGAATCGTTCTTTATGGTACCACATGTCTTCTCAGTGAATATATTGTGGAGGGTTTTTAAATTTCATCCGTACATCTGGTGCACAATCCAGTGATTAAAAATTGCACAATTCCACTATCCACCTAGACCCAACATTGAAAATGTTACAATTAAATTTTCCAATCCTACCAGGTATTGAACCCAGACCTGCCAGTTAGGAAATAGACATGCTATCACCTGAGACAGTACAGCAGAAATAGTAAAAATAACAATAATAATAACAGATGTTTATAATGATAATAATAATAATAATAATCATAATGAAGATGATAATAATAATCTCTGTCTTTTTTAACTTATCTTCTTGGGGCTAGATTTACACATATTGCCTTACAAAGACAGAACCTGTCAATAGAGGATTAATTCAGGATCACATACATACATTTTTGATCATACAAGGACACGGAGAACCTTTTTGAGTGAGTGATTGGTTTAATACCAGGGCCACCTCCAAGATAATATGAACCATTTGTAAGCACTATTTACTAATACATTCATACTAAACAATGCAAATATGAGTGGTTATGATGGCCAGATGATATTCAACGACTATTTGGGTCTTACATTTTCTTAACATGAGAGAAAACAACGAAAAAATCTCAGACAGGAAATTTGTCCTGCCCAGGTATCAAACCCAATCCTACAATCCTAATGTGTCTGAGCCAACAACAGTAATCCTAGATCACAGTATTGGGTGACACCCAGGATGAAAAAAATATATAATATAAATATTATAACAATAATAATAATAATAATAATATTATATTAACAATAATAATAATAATATTATTATTATAACAATAATAATAATAATATACAACTAATAATAATAATATTATAACAATAATAATAATATAATAAATAATAATATATAATAATAATAATAATATAATAATAAGTAAGAATATTATAACAATAATAATAATAATATAATAATAATAATATAATAATAATAGTATAATAATAATATAATAATAATAGTATAAAATAATAATAATAATAATAGTATAAAATAATAATAATAATAGTATAAAATAATAATAATAATAGTATAAAATAATAATAATAATAGTATAAAATAATAATAATAATAGTATAAAATAATAATAATAATAGTATAAAATATTAATAATAATAATAGTATAAAATATTAATAATAATAGTATAAAATAATAATAATAATAGTATAAAATAATAATAATAATAATAGTATAAAATAATAATAATAATAATAGTATAAAATAATAATAATAATAATAGTATAAAATATTAATAATAATAATAATAGTATAATAATAATAATAATATAATAATAAAACAATATAATAATAATTATTATGACCTATATCCACAATCATTTTCACGACAGTCAGAAAGCACGTGATAATATGAGTATATAGTGATGTATGTTACCTCATATAAGGCAGTACTTGGTCTTCGGGTTCATCCAGTGGCTTGACAGTCATACGACGCCTCCCTCCGCTTGTGTCACCGGAACCAGAACTGTGCCCAGAACTCATCGAGTCCAGGGATTGCGTTCTCTGGTGTAGGAAACCCTCAGGACTCATTATGCGGCTGCAACAGATTCAACACGTCCGATACAGTCCACACGCAGATACTCACTACTGATATCTCATCTTATCTGGGCGTATCTCATTGTACTTTGTTCATCATACTCACCTGTCTTTCTCTTCACTCCCATATTCCGAGTCTGTATTCGGTATGCTATTGAACCCGTCATCAGGCTCATCCTTGGAAAGTCTGGCGGCGGCCCGTACTAACGCTTCTTCGCGTTCCCTTACCAACGCCTCTTCCCGTTCCTTCTGTAGACGTATATCCCTTTCTATCACGCTCTCTTCTCCGAGGGTCCTGATCAGCTTTGCAGTCTCCACCTCCATTAATTTCTTCGCCACCGTCTCCACTATCTTGGGTCCGTAAGTGTGCTCCAACACATCCGTGGGTTCTGCCGGGGAATGGGCAGATATCTGCGATCTAGCGTCGAAGTATTCCTGCTCAGACGCGTCCTCGCCGTCGCTACCCAGGCTAAGCGCCCGTGGCAGTTCTGCTGCAGCCATCATCAGCTGCTCCCAATAACTCTTGGTCTTCTGCTTATTCTCGATAATGGAGTCGCACACCACCTCCCCTGAAACATCAACCCAGTAAGTCGCTTTCCCTGTGCACGTTTGTGTAACTTGAGGAAATTATGTCCTCGTTCTCAGGGAGACAGTGAAAGTTCATTCAGTGCATACAAATTTCTCACAACCTACAACTATCAACTTCAAAATATAACAAAACTTCTACTATACCGTTTCCAGTTTCCATGTCTATTAACAGTCATACGCAGTAGATCCAGAAATTATACACAAGTCTCTTAGTTAATTCCGCCTCATATACATCACTCGGTTTACTAAAGTAATCAAATACTCAAGTTTTTAAACAGCAGTTAGGCTATGTTTTATTTAAACACAGCAAATTCCTTCATTAAAGTTCACTAGCTGTCTGGTTTTATTCAAGAATTTCATTTAAAAAAAACTTATAATTGGATAAGCAGAGGATCAAGTTTTCTCTAATTACTTTCCTCTACCTACACAGATCATAAGCTTGTTTATTAGTTCTGTTTATTATTCTGTAGCAACACAAAACACTGAAAACAACACTAACAGTCGATTGCAGAAACGAAGTCTATACCACGACCAAAGCTTTATAATATTTTATTGTTTTCATATCAGCGATAAGAAAACCAATTAGCCACGGCTGTTACACCTAAAATAAAATCTGAACGATTGCCACTATTTTACAATAATTTCCGGGGATTTTAAATTATTTTTATAGTTTTTTATGGAAACTAAAATTATAAAACTGTGGTTATGGTTAAGACTTCGTTTCTGCATTCGACTCATATCTTTGTACGCAGCTCCAAATTTTTACATTAACACCCAAGTTTATTTAGACATTTGTAATTAGACTCAACAGGTCGATTTTTTTTCCGTCACCGAAGCACTGACATTGAATATTCCAACTTTCTGTAACTTAAATAGCTGTAGACAAGTTTACCCATGTAGGCACTTCCACTTAACACAACTTTTCTGCACTTAATTATCATCATCATCATAGTACATTCACGAATTTAGGCCATTTGTTGACCTGTTTCGGCCTCAAGAGAAACACCATCCAGAAGTCTTTTGAGTGGACGTCCTGGTCTTCTTCTTCCTGCAGGTTGATATCTTAACATTAGTTTGGGTATTCTGTGATCTTCCATTCGATGAACATGTTGTATCCATCTCGACTTATAATCAGAAATTTTGTTTTCTAAAGATTCCATGTGTAATTCTTCTAAGATGTCTTCATTTTTTTTTTGTGATCTAGTAGTGTGTATCCTGCAGTCCTCCGAAGATATCTCATTTCAGCAGATCTAAGTATCTGTATATCCTTCTGTTTCAACGTCCATACTTCGCTACCATACAAAAGAGTTGGAAGAGCCAGTGTTTTATACACTTTCAGCCTTGAATGCTTTTGGACTAACTGTGGCTTGAAGATAGAATTTATTAACCCTAAAATTCTTAAAAATTTAGATATTTTTGCATTTACATCCTTTTCTTCTTCATATGAGATATTGCATCCTAGATATGTAAAATTATTCACCTGCTCCAAAATTTTATTGTCCAGTACAATTTTACTTCTGACAGGATCTACACCTTGAAATGCCATAATTTTTGTTTTTTCTGTAGATATCTTTAATCCATATTCTTCTGTAATTTTGTTAAGTTCATACAGACCTTTCTGTAGATTATCTTCGGAATTTGCTATTATTATTTGTTCATCTGCAAACAATAGGGTGTTTAATTTTCTATTTTCTGATATTCTTATTCCAAATTTATATGTTTTGTTCCAGCAACATATTACTTCAGCACTTAATTATGAACAACTTATTTCTTGAATAAAGTCACGAAACACCGAACACTTTTCTTCAGAACTCTCAGTTGTAACGTATTGAGTCTCCAGCAAAGTGATAATCTAAACTTACCGCCTAACACAAGTGTATATACACTTATAGGTGCTTACAGTGGTTAAAGTGTAATAACCTTCTTTTTGGTTTTGTGTGTCAAGGCTTTCAGGTCGCACTTGTTAATTTCGCGCAAATTCACTGAGACTCCAGCGCGTGCTCTACATTGCAAGGACAAACCATCGGTAAAAGATTACTCAGCAATTAACCGTATCTAGAACAATTAGTTTATTATGTGATTATCATAAACAATAGCGACACTATATCACAGTAATATATCTGGACGGCTTATTTGCTAAAAGATCTAATGTACAGTGTACCGTTCTCTTCTAAAAAAATAGTTAACGATGTATGAAGTTGGCTGAACTATTTTTAGATTTAAAGAGAATGATTGCAACAACATTAGACCTATGTCTGTACTCATAGTTTCGCACATGAACTTGAATTTACAATATGACTAGCGTGTCAGCACAAGATATATATATTTTTTATGCTTTGGAGACTCTTATGTTTTGTAACGGAGCGGAGGTTGTACCCCTACTTAATTATTTGTAATGGAAAATGAGTATGGAAGGAAATCCATACCGCGACAGACTAGAGAGAAATTTTGAGGAAGTGGCTGAATTCAAATACCTAGGAACAATAATCACAAATAGGAATGAGATGCACAAATAAATTAAACATAGGCTCAATTCTGGAAATGCGTGTTATTATGCATTGCAGAGATTCTTGATGTCCTAACTCCTTTCAAAAAACGTTAAACTGAAAATATATAAAACTATTATTCTACCAGTTATATTATATGGGTGCGAAACATGGACTCTTACTTTAAGGGAGGAAAGGAGATTACAAGTATTTGAGAATAAAGTACTTAGGAAAATTTTTGGACCAAAGAGAGATGAACAGACAGGTGAATGGAGAAGACTACTAAACAATGAACTACATGGTCTTTATAGGAAGCCAGATATAATAAGAACAGTTAAGTCTCGTAGACTGCGATGGGCAGGCTATGTTGCACGTATGGGGAATGAAAGACTTGCATGGAAGCTTCTTGTAGGAAAGCCAGAAGGAAAACGCCCAGTTGGTAGACCAAGAATGAGGTGGGAGAATAACATTAACTATGATTTGAGGGAAGTAGATTATACAGGGAATGTTTGGAAAGCATTAGCTCAGGATCGGGATGTATGGAGAGCTTATGTTCGCGCGGCCATGAACCTACGGGTTCGATAGTGCCAGTGAGCAAGTAAATAAGGCAGACTAGAAGGCCCTTGGTCTATAAGCCGTTTCTGCTTTATGTACACGTGTGCTAATCATAGAGGTGGACGATCATCCAACCGGTATTGGGGCGACACGTGTTCAACATATCGGGCCCCCCAACCGTTATAGCTGGTTTCCTCAACCTGGAGTCGCTACTCTTATTGTAGCTTCCCGAATTCCTCACGATTGTGGGTGTACATCGATCGTGTACTTGCCTAAATTCCATGACAAAATTTCTTCCCCCATGGGGACTCCAATCAGCGCAATTCCCGTAGCTCTGCGCTAAGGTATTATGCCTTAAACCGCTCGGCTATAGCAGCGACTAAATTACAAGTAGTAGTAAAAGTGTATGCAATGCGGGATTTTGTAGAGGATTATTTAACTAAACATTGTGTGATACGTATTTATTTTATCATGTGCCATCTCACTTCTTGGATTCATTTAAATGTGATTCGAAACAAGTCTTAGCCATTCTTAAAAACCAGTAGTCTACCAAGAAAACTAAAAATATTGTTTTTTACTTATTTTTTTAAATTTATTTTTATTTACTTGCAGTGAAGTTTATGTACACAAACAAATACATTACTACTACTACCACTTCTAAACTTAATCTGATGAGGTGAATATGATATTGATGATAATGTTGGCCAGACGATGTTCGGGACCGTTTGGGCCTTAAAATATCCAGACTTGTCTTACAGGTGAGGAAAAACCCCGAAAAAACCTCACCCAGGAAACTTGTCCCTAGCGGGGATCGAACCCAAGCCTGGTGCGTGACAAAGGAGCACGCTACCTCGAGACCACAGCGGTGAACGTCTAGTGATCGTTAATCCCAGTACAATTGTTTATGTCTCGTCACAAGAATCATGCAAATCTTACGTGCGCTGTTGCAATTTTCAGAAAGTTTGGTCTTAATTATTCTATTAACCGTGGGGTTAGTCACAAAATGAAAGAGAGATGCGTTAATTTTATTATAATTTAACACCTCCTTGAATAAGCACACTTATATCACTTCCACTCTGTATATATGCCTAGTAAATACAGAGTGTCCTGCCGTCATTGTTTGTTTATAAACACGTGAAGATCGATCAACGTGTTGCTATGCTTTTCCAGTGCCCCGTGGATCAAACACAACAAAAATTGTATTTCTGTCTCATTTCGTTGCTGAGAAATAACGTTTCAAAAAGTGTATACATCAATTTGGGACACTCTGTATATTCAAATATAACGGGTCGGTGGAGAATATGCCAAGAAAACCTTCTAAAGAAGGAAAAGGAGGAGTGAGTCATTGTTGAAATCTGTACCGCCATGATCGCGACAAACTTATTGCTTGTATTGCAGTTTATGATTTTTACAGTAGGGGCCCTACTTCAGGTGAAGATTAGTTGATCAATTTATAATATTTTTGTAATGTATCAAAACCCATCTGTTATTGTGCAAATGACATGTTACATTCCTAAAATACCCAAACATATTACTCTGTAATAAGTCACCGGAAAACATGTGTTCCTTATATCAAAACACTCAGCCACCATCCCTGAATAACTTGTGAAAGTTTGTCAGCAGAATTCTGTTCCACTCTGTATTAGTCAGAGTGATGTTTCTCGCGTCCCGCGCCGTAGCCGAGCGGTTAAGGTAGGAAGCCTTGGCGCAGAGCTACGGGACTTGCGCTGGTTCGAGTCTCCATGGGGGAAGTAATTTTCTCATGGTATTTCGGCCAGTATGGGACCGGTGCCCACCCAGCATCGTGAGGCAATTGGGTAGCTACAATAAGTAGCGGCTCCAGGTTGAGGAACCAGCTATAACGGCTGGGGGACTCCACATGCTAACCACATGTCACCCCTACACTGGCTGTTGATCATCTACCTCTGTGATTTACACATGTGGATGTGAAGGGCCAGCAGCCGGCTGGTAAAAGGGCAACCGCTGAAAAGTGGAAAGACCCTCAATCGGATCGGATGTTTCTCGCACGGGAAGTAAACGGCACAATATAAGAAAATGAGGTCCAGAAAATCCTGAATTCTTCATAGAACATCATATAGCTTTTTGCACGACATGACGAATTATCTCTCTCTTTTTTTTTCTTACGAGAATACAACAACGACTAACGTTTATTGGATATGCTGCAGTTATATGCGGTGTGCCAACTTGAAGGGCTGTAACAAGGCCAATGTGGTGACATTGACGATTAATCGTTCGAGAGTTCGTGGATAACTCATTTCCTAACATATGGATTTTGCGCGATGGTCCAACACACTGGCCTCCACGATCTACAGACATAACCCTTGTAATGTTTTAAGGGTATGACGTGTATGCAACACGTAGGCCTATACCTAGTCTCAAAAACTTGAGATGGATAACTTTAAGTGTTACGCAAGAAATGCTGCACAAGTACATAACGCATGGCGAGAAACTGAGTACCTACCGTTTACATGTTCAGCGGAATCCAAGAGATACACATGTGGAATTGAATTAGCAATGTTTTAAAAACTTTGAAAGATTGTCTTTCGTTTTTTATAAATCACAAATTTCTAACTTTTAATAGTTTTCATCTTGTAACAAACTGTACGGTATTGCCAAAAATACTTTATGACACGAGGTATTTTTATACTGTACTCTTGTGTAACATAGTAAAATATGAGGAGTAAAGCGGATTTGAACAGCAAACTAACATCTAAATCCCTCCGTTTCAGTTATACACATAGGCCTACTGATGGAAATAAACTCATATGCAAAAACACTTAATCACTTAGATGATGCAATATTTTGATTAATTAACAATGCGTAAAGCTTGTTAATTTTATGTCTATAGGCCTATTAGAGTTCCTGCAGCGATATTTATATTTATGAGCAAAATAATAATAAAGTGCCTTGGTGTAGAGCTAAGGGATACACTCTGATTGAAGTCCCCTAGGGAGAAGATATTTCCTCATAGAATTTAGGCCACTATAGGAAGTTTGATGAGAAATGTGCCAACATTGTAAAGAAAACTAGCAGAAATGAAATGGTTACATGAGCGAAATGAGGTATATTTAGAGAAATTGGGTAGTATGCCTATTAGATGGGAAACCACCAGGTTAATAAAGAGTAAAAAGAGGGAATATTTGAGAGAGAAGATTATTGATCTAGAAATGAATGCCAAAATATAGGAACATTAGAGAATTATATCAGGGAATTAGGAGAGCGAAGAAAGAGTTTCAGGCTAGAACAAACATAATTAGAAATGAAAATGGGGATATGATTGCAGATTCCAGGAGTAGGCTATATTAAATAGATGGAAAAGTTACTTTAATCAGCTATTAAATGTACATACAGAACAAGATAATGAAGAGGATAATTTGCAGACAGCAGAAATACTAGTCGCAGAACCAATTGCATTAGAGGTTGAAATGGAGATTGAAAAATTGAAGATGTATAAAGCATCAGGTTGAAATGAGATCCCAACAGAACTGATAAAATCAGGGAGATAAAAATTGATGGACAAGATACACAGGTTGCTTGAAATGATTTGGGAAGAAGAAGCTCTTCCAGATGAATGGAAAAAATCGATTATCATACCAATTTAAACGAAAGGGGATACTGATTGCAACAACTATAGGGGCATCTCAATACTTTCAACTTCGTACAAAATTCTAACAAATATGTTAGTATGCAGGCTTACTCCTTATGTTGATGATATTCTAGGAGATCATCAGTGTGGATTTAGAAGAAACAGGTCTATAACAGAACAACTTTTAGTTTAAGAGAGATTTTAGAAAAGAAATGGGAATATAATGGTACTGTACAACAACTATAGGCCTAGGTAGACTTAAAAAAAGGCGTACGATTCAATTAAGAGGGAGAAGTTATATCCTGCTGGAGTTCGGAATTCCTAAAAAGTTAGACTTATACGAATGTGTCAAAATGGCACAAAGAGTGGGGTGCGTGTAGGCAAACAGTTTTCGGATATCCACAATGGATTGAAGCAAGGATATGCACTATCTCATCTACTATTTAATTTTGTACTAGAGCATGCCATCAAATCTTTATAGAGGAAGAAGAAGGCCTACAACTCAATGGTGTTAATAAGCTGTTGGCTTATGCTGATGATGTAGTACTATTGCCCGATAGCGAAGAAATACTAAAGGCCAACACGCACACACTATTGAGTAACACTAAGAAATTGGGACTGGAAGTAAATATCAATAAAACTAAATATATTGTCACACATAGAAATACATTATATAATAGAAATTGACAGCTAATGACAAATGAGGGAAATTTTGAGTGGCTGAATTCAAATACCTAGGAACAATAATCACAAATAGGAATGAGATGCACAAAGAAATTAAAAATAGGCTCAATTCTGCAAATGCGTGCTATGCATTACAGAGACTCCTGAAGTTCCAACTCCTTTCAAAAAACGTTAAACTGAAGATATATAAACTATTATTCTACCAGTAATATTATATGGATGCGAAACATGGACTCTTACTTTAAGGGAGGAAAGGAGATTACGAGAATTTGAGAATAAAGTTCTTAGGAAAATTTTTGGACCAAAGAGAGATGAACAGACAGGTGAATGGAGAGGACTACATAACAGTGAACTACATGGTCTTTATAGGAAGTCAGATGTACTAAGAACAGTTAAGTCTCGTAGACTGCAATGAGCAAGACACGTGGCACGAACGGGGAATGAGAGACTTGCATGGAAGCTTCTTGTAGGAAAACCAGAGGGAAACGCCCAGTTGGTTGAACAAGAATGAGGTGGGAGAATAACATTATGATTCGAGGGATGTAGATTATACAGGGGATGATTGGAAAGCAATTATCCCATGATAGGTATGTATGGAGAGAATATGTCCGCACGGTCATAAACCTCGAGTCCGATAGTGCCAGTGAGTTAGAGTTAGGCTATAGGACTAATATTCATTGAGCATCGTATTGAATTTGGATAGCTGGATAGCTACAATAAGTAACGGCTCGGGGTTTTGGTAAAAAGAGGTATTATGGCTGACCGCATGTCATCCCTATACTGACTGGATGGTATTCCACTGTAATTGGCACACAGGGGTGTTAGGCCAGCAACTGGCTGGTAGACGAGGGTCTTGTAGACTTCTTGCGCCATGGAGTCTTCTTTTAAGAATAATAATGAAATGTCATTTTACATATAGAAATGTACATCGTACAGATATTTACGAAATAAATCATGGCTCTGAGATCATTGTTATATACACTGAATCTCTTTGTAATTTGTAATGTGTAGTGAATTGCAGGCTTTCGCTCTGCCTTCGCCGCTTTAGGGACTTATTTATATGATATCTTCGGCTTGTCACTTGTGTGAATTTTGTGAATTGTGTGTGGAAAATTTATGAAACTAATGTGTGTTGCCAAGTCGTGGAATGGAAGGGATTCATGCCCAGGGAGGGGAGAAAAATAAAAATCGAGAAAAGAGCGAATTTAAAAAAAATAAATTTAGGGATAGGGCTGGCCTAAAGGATTTTTTCGAACGTGGCTGGTCTCTCTTTGTAATTTATGTCTAAAAATAATATCAGAATATGGTCTGAACAATTTTAACAATTCTAACTTTCATGAAACCGGAACGAGCCAACAGGCTTAATCCCTGGAAGAAAAGATGATGATGAAGAAATAATATCGTTAAAAACACTAAGAAGTAAGCTCATAAAATATACTTATATTATTTTTATCACAGCTGTGATTTCGGGATAGCGTCGCTGCGTCCTATGTAGCGGGCCCGGTTTCGATTCGCAGTCGGGACAAGTTTCTTGGGTGTTTTTTTTTTTTAGGTTTATCCTCGCCTGTAAGACAAATGTTAGAAAACGTTAAGATCCAAGCGATTCCCGAACATCTGGCTATCATAATTACTGACTAATCTGACAACTGATTATCTGACAGACTACAGCGTGCTCGTAATGCGTGCATTCGAATTATATTCAATCTCCGACGTTATGACCACATGTCTCCTTCATTTCAGGCCTTATCATGGCTACGCCTAAATGACAGAAGAATTGTACATTCACATACCTTACTATTCCAAATTCTGCACACATATGTACCAAGTTATTTAACAACACGTTTTCAAAATTTATCGGCTCATCACAATGTAGGAACAAGATCACAAGGCTCTTCTTTACTTTTGATACCACAACACAGGACCTGTCTATACTCTGAATCTTACACAATATCTATGACTAGAGCATGGAACTCACTTCCCAGTCATGTCAGGGACTGTCAATCACTATCATTATTTAAATCCAAATTAACTGATATCTTAAGTTCGACACAATGAAAACATTAACTGCATAACAACTATATAGAGCATCCCATTAATAATCATCTATGAAGCTACTTACTTCATTTTATATCATTTTAATTTTATTATATTCTATGTTTTTGTTAGTATAAGATCACATCATCATTGTATTTTGTTTAGTCTGTATTTTAATATCTTAAAATTGTAATATGTATGTAATTTTTGTATAATTCTACTATTCGCTGGTTGAGTGGAAGAGAAGGCCTTATGGCCTTAACTCTGCCAGCTAAAATAAAGCATTATTATTATAACTTTACTTTATTATTATTATTATTATTATTATTATTTTTATTATTATTTTTATTATTATTATTATTTTTATTATTTTTATTTTATTTGCCATGATTAGTAATAAATGTTTGTGTAAATGGTGTCTATCGTCTTAATGTGTTGTCTCGGAGCAGGTCCTGACATTGAGTCGATACTCATTCGGGGAGGCCCTCCATGTCCTTGTCTGGTCAAAAATGTATGTGTATGATCCATGGTTTAAAATCCCTCTTCCGACAGGTCATGCCACTGTAAGGACCTGGGTGACATATGGTATATAAACAGTACCTATGATGTGGTAAAAGGTTAAACTGAGTTAATAGAATGGAATAATATTATTTTTATTAAATAATTGTAATTATATATTATCATAGTTAGTGGTTTGTTATTATTTTAATACTAGGTAGAAACTCAATGAACGAAACTTCTGCTTGAGGCCTTGACATGGCTCCATAAAGTAGTGAAGAAAAATAAGGGTAACAAATCCTTGTAATTCAACTTAGTCTTTAGAGACAGTGATAGTTTTCTACATTTCAGGAGATCTCGGAAATATATTGGCGGGAAAATCAATGAGAATAAATATGAAGTTGTTGGAACGTCATATGGTTTATTTACGCTAGGCTGATTTATATCAATGAACTGTTCAATTTAAGCATGGTAATTTTCAGTCCATGCATATAATTGATTAGAGGCTGTTTTTTTGAGACAGAATATCATATTGATAGACTGGTCTCCTTGCTTTCCGGATTTAAATCAAATTAATATGTGTGGCTAATTGTAAACAAACATGATGAAAAATTGGCCCGATCTTACCCCACCACGTCCTGACAACTTGTAGAAAGTAACATTAAAATTAATGTACTGAGCCAAGCTATTCCCATGCAATAGTTAATACAACTAAAGGGGGGGGGAAATATATTTCGTGAATCGAGATTTGAAGCCAAGATCTACAGCTGTACGCGCTGATACAATAACCAACTGTATTATTCGGGCAATCCAGTAGTTGCGAACAGCTTGCATGAGTAGATTCATTTCAATATTACGTTCATAATTAGGTTATGTGGCACGAAATAAACCATATCCATGTCTTGTTAGTGGAAGCAACCCTATTGTAATGTGAATAGAAGTTCACTAATACGGATACACGGCATTTCAAACAGACAAAAACTTGTGGTTCCTCCTGAATTGCCTGTGTAGCACAAATGGTTAGTGCGTCAACGCGTAAAGCTTGACATCTTGGGTTTAAAATGTCGATTCAGGTGAAAGCTATGCGGAATTAAAAATGTCTTTCTGGCTTGGAATATATCCTCATAGAAGAATAAAAAGCGGGAAGTAACTATTACCCGATTAAAAAATAGTGCACGGTTATTTCAATCACCTCCATCTTCCATTAGATAGATTATCTGCGACGCAGATATCAGTTATCTGACAACTGAAAGGATTTACTCGGATACTTAAAAATATTTTACAGTTTATAAATTCTTGTCCATATAGAGGTAACATTTTAGCTTTTACGCAGTTTTTAAACCATTTTTCTATTTTATCTGACATATACTATAATACACCGTGTCCCATTCAAACCTCCCACATTTTAATTAACCATAACTCACAAAGTATGCGGAATTATGAAATGAGGTTGGTATTAAAAGAAAGAGAAACTCAAAGAATTTTTGTTTTTATTGTTGCAGTTAATTCCTCTGTCGCAGGATGGACAATAATGACATAAAACAAAATGGCGACTCCTCAGCAACGAGCACAAACTGTTTTCTGGTATGCAGAGACGAAGTCAATAATTACAGTACAAAGAAATTACCGGAGAGAATATGGAGGAAATACACCTGATGGGAAGACCATTAAGGCATGGCTTGAGAAGTTTCTGGCGAATGGAAGCATTAAAAAATAATCAGGTGGTGCTCGTAAACGTGTTTCAGAAGAAAAGATTGAAGAAATTAGAGCAGGATTTCTGAGAAGTCCACAAAAATTAATTCGCTGAGCTTCCCGGCAGTTCAATGTGCCGAGATCAACTGTACATCGAGTGCTTCATAAGCGGTTTCGTTTGTACCCCTACAAGGTGCAAATTGTTCAACCAATATGCTGGCCACCATGTTCGCCAGGCATCACTCCACGGGACTTCTTCCCTCTGGGAGGTTTGTAAAAGACCGTGTGTTTGCGACTACAGTACAAGATCTTCATGACTTACGAACGCGTATCCTTGACACAAATGCAACAGACCAGTGGACATGTTGGACAGAACGTGGCACGAAATCGAATACAGATTTGATATTGTTCGTGCTACTAATGGTGCACATATAGAGGTGTTTTAGTGTGTGGCAATGATTTTTTTTTTAAGTTTCTATTTCGTTTTATATCGGCCTCATTTCATAATTCCGCATACTTTGTTAGTTATGATTAATTAAAATGTGGGAGGTTTAAATGGGACACCCTGTATTTTAACCTTGCGTCCCGCGCCGTAGCCGAGTGGTTAAGGAAAGAAGGAGCGACGGGATTTGCGTTGGTTCGAGTCCCCATGGGGGAAGAAATTTTCTCATGGAATTTCGGCCAGTATGGGACCGGTGCTCACCTAACATCGTGAGGCATTTGGGTAGCTGAATAAGTAGCGACTCCAGGTTGAGAAGACCGGCTATAACGGCTTGGGACCCGACATGTTGACAACATGTCACCCCTACACGTGCTAGATGATCGTCTACCTCTGTGATTAACACATGTAGATGTGAGGCCAGCAGCCGGGTGTTAGGCCAAGGACCTTCTAAGCCTGTAAACCTTGTAAACTACAACACTAATGGCCCTTTGAAATTCAAGCGCCCAAAAACATCTCAAACATAAACAAGTAGCGATACGGTACTACAGATAAATACTACTTAAATTATATTAGTAAATGTTACTATCAAGTCTTTTCTTTTGAATGTAATTGTCCACAATTGCAAACGGACATTACACAATTACAAGTATGAAGTGTCGTGGCTAGCGCGCGCCTGCCTGACTGGGATCCCAGATTCGGAACCTAGCAGTTCCAGAGGAGTATTTGTCGTGGGCCATACCGGGATTTTCCGCTTTATCTCGGGGTTCCCCGTTTCTCGAATTTCATCCCACCAACATTCCCCATTGCCCCTTCTTTCCTCTTCATGTCATTTCATTTCATTTCATATTACTTTCACCTCATCTCATTTCATGTTAAGGAAACAAAAAAAAAAAAGTTGGCATCCACAGGCGTTGAATCTAGTGTTGCTGGGATCTAGTGGTTGCCCACCAGGGTGCTAGTTCATGACCCCGAGCCTGAACAATAAAAAGGACAGAAGGGATCAACGGGAGAGTTTTAGTCTCCCATCACGGCCAAGGGCCCAACCCAAAAATAGCGGTAGGCCCTATATGTATTGGGAGTAGGCCATGGTGTGTCGGATTTAGAAGTCGATCATACGTAAACAGTAATACTGGGATAGCGCAATCGATTTTTCAGGTCGCGGTGGACAGGGCGGTCTGAATAAAGAACTAATGAACAGGTAAGAAGTAAGTGTGTGTTCTAAGGCTCATCGAAACCACCAATTAATTAAATATGATGACAGTTGTAATGATTAAAATATTTCTTTTGCTTTAAAAAATTTACTTAAAACCCAACTAGTTTGAATCAGCAATATATTTCTGACCCAAATATTTTGCGTAGCATGCCATATTGCGTTTTCTCATTTTGAACCTAATGGAATCAGTTTCTTAGCTTGGAAGATAAGCTAGATACGAGGGGAAAATATCTTGTTTTCATGGGATTGTCACTGTTGGAGCAATATTTCGAATTTATGCAGAAAACAATGTGTTTAGATTAACCGACGTCATATGTTGGAAACTTTCAACTTACTTATGCACCCTAATAAATTAATTTGAACTAATTTTAAGACAGAATCCCGAGATAATATAGGAAAGAGCCGCCAATGAGTAATATTCTAGAAGCTACTTCTTTGCTTACCCAACACTCAATATTTCGTCGAAAAGGAAATTAAATCATGAACCGGTTATTCTACCCCCGATATTGCACTCAAGTCGGCCTACGCCCAAGACTCGTGGTCAGATTTAACAAATGCTACATGACCAAGCGAGCAATTTAATCGACTAAATCTAAATAAACAAATAAATAAATAAATATCCCCTCAGGGGTCCTCATCTAGGGGATATGTGGATGGCAACCACAAGGTGCCCAAGCTGTGCAAAACATTTCTTCCACTTACTTGTGTTTTGCACTCTTTTAACTTTACTATCTAACCTCTCTTGGTTAACTCTTGTTTTTTCGACGCCGACGCTATTAGGGCATCCGAGGGCTAGGGAGTCCTTCCTTTCTTCCATTTCTTCTTTCCTTTATTTTCTTTTCTTCTCCAGAAAAGCCTGACCAGAGGCTATAAGATGGCAGCCCATCACTGGTCTTGCCTTCCTTTGGCCAGCAACCAATCGAAGGAACTATTATTATGCTTTCAAGTCTTATACAAGAATATCCCTCAAACGCTGGAGGGAAAAGTTTCTATAGGATCGTAACAGGCCTTGGCCTAATACTTGGAAGGAAGAAGAAGAAGAAGAAGAATAAATAAATAAATAAAAAGTAAGTAAATAAACGGATTGGGACAGAACCAATACGTTACTAGTAAAAGTTGGAGGATTCGAGGCCCGGTAGCGTCAGGATTTTTCAACTGACCCAAACCTTCTGGCGGCATTGTGGTTCTAGGGTTGACTCAGACTCTAACGTAAATATTGTTCTGTGGTAAAGGCGGTCGTCACGCAGGGCTGTAAAACCTGGTATCATCAATAGTCTAGAAAGGTGGGCGCATTAATCTCCTACTAACCCAAGGGCCTCTTAAAGCCTGTTAGTAATGGAATACCTTTACCTCTATTGGGACAAAACTACCGACAAACGTCCATAGGTTATTCAGGGAATTTGGCTGGATGCTTTAACGTAATTAAACCACGGTTCTACAGTGACCTCGTCGTAGCCAAATGGTTAAGATAAGATGCCTTGGCGCCGAGCTACGGAACTTGCGCTGGTTCGATTCCCAATGGGGAAGAAATTTTCTCACGGAATTTCGACCAGTATGAGACCGGTGCCCATCCAGCATCGTGATGCATATGGATAGCTACAATAGTAGCGGCTCCAGGTTGAGAAAACCAGTCAAAACGGCTGGGGGACCCGACATGTCACCCCTACACTGACTGGATGATCGTCTACCTCTGTGATTAACACATGTGGATGTGAAGCCAGCAGCCGGCTGGTAGGCCAATGGCCCTCTAGGCCTGTCACACCATGCATTTTTTTTTTTTCCAATGACTTACTATTATAATGAGTAATTGTTGCTGATGCGTTAGACATGAAGCATATCCTTTGGATAGTGATAACGTGGGTTCTGATAGATAATAAAAATAATTAACTAGTTACCTCCTGGGTATTCGGTACAAACAGTTTCGGTTTTCAACTTTTTCGAGGCAGGATGAATCTGTAACAGGCGAGTGTCAGGTGGAGTCGCATGTGTTAACACTGAATACAACACAGTGTATAATATCCAATCAAAATGCCTCTCACATTTATTTAAAAATGAAATTTTTCTTTCTAACTTCTCACACTCATTACGGTCCAGAAAGACGGTGCTACAGGTCAACACAACAACACAATATTGTGTAATTTATTGAGAGGAGACCAAGGGTCCCTTATATAAGAGCATTAATTTAACATCTCTAAACAAGTGAAGTATAGTCGGTAGAATTATATTTCGCGCTACCAACTTAATAAGCTCTTAAATTAGCGCTAAGAAACTGGAGTTGGAAATAAACATCAACGAAACTAAATACATGGTCACATGTATAAATGCATTACATAATGGAAGTGGTCGGTTAATAAAAAAATAGGAAAAATTTGAAGTGGCAAGATTCATAAACCTAAGAATAACAATTACAAACAGGACTGAAATGCAGAAGTAAATTATGTACATAGGCTCAACTCTGCAAACGGATAGTACATATTACTGGGACTCTTGCCATACCAACGTACCTCAAAAATCGTTAAACTAGAAATATATACAACTGTTATTCTTCCAGTTATATGGATGCGATAAATGGACTCTTGGTTTAAAGGAGAAAAAATAATACATATATTTGAGAATAAAGTTCTCAGGGCAATTTTCGGACCAAATAGAGACAGACAGGCGAATGGAGAAATCTACTTAAGAGTGAGCTGCATGATATTTATGGGAAAACAGATATGAGAATTAAGTCTCGTAGACGGCGATGGGTAGGACATGTGGCATCGATGAATGTGTGGCATTGATACTTCTTGTAGGAAAACTAAAGGAGAAGCGCCCAGTAGATAGGCCAAGAATGAGACGAAAGAAAAATTTTAACCATGACTTGAGCGTGGTAAATTAATACTGGGAACGATTGGAAAACATTAACTGAAAATAATGATGTACGCAGAGCTGAAGTATACGTGTACCATGAAGCTCTGGGTTCGATAGTGCCGCATATGTGTGTAAATAAATCAGTAGAAATATTATACTACTCCATGGTTCAACAGGCGTAGAAGACCCTTGGTCTACAGTTTTGGCCTATAAATTCAGTGTTAATACATTAATTGATTAAATCATCAATCAGAATTTTCTGTAGAACGAACAAATTTTTAATTGTTTTCAACATTTAACTAATTTTTGTAGGTAAAGCGACGCCTACATGTGACCACAAAAACAATATTAGGCCTATAAATCTACACGCTCCATAACTTCAATTGTAATAAAATAAGTTAAAATATACCTTCTTAGGTAAAATCCGTCGTCCTCAACTTATAAAATATGTAATCTTTATGCCTGTAGGCCTTTCAGAACATCCATTCCATCTTCAGCAGGTCACTCTCCGCTACAACATCCAGTATGATGGTCCTAATGTGGCGTTATCGTGAGTCACGACAGCATCAACCATCATACTGGATGTTGTAGCGAAGAGTGACCTGCTGAAGATGGAACGGATATTCTGAAAGGCCTACAGGCATAAAGAGTACATATTTTATAAGATGAGGACGACGAATTTTACCTAAGAAGGTATATTTTAATTTATTTTATTTTATGACTCTCCACCTCAACGGGTTTAACAATGAATTTTATTAGTATTGATTCAATTGTAATGACTACAAGAACGTGAATTTACATAGCACAGCATACCAGGAATTCCAAAGCTCTTTTCATTTACTAATTGCTACCGAATTTACTGATAATTGATTGATTTTTATTGACTACAAAATATTTTAAGGTCTTCTGCCTTATTTTAACCTTATCCTATGTCAGTACTTTTCGTGTTCTTACAGGGAGACGACCTGTTCGGAGAGGAATTTTAACCCATTTATATACTTTTTTTACCACAATGGGACATGGAGAGCTTCTCCAAATGAATGATCAGTCAAATTCCTGGGCCATCATATAAATACGACTTTTGAGAAGTCAGTCAAATATTCATACCATAATAATAATATCCTCAACTCGTGTTTAACTCAGGGTCGGTTCGAGGGATCCGATGAGATGAAGCCCCCTATATTTATAGAGGTCTGGACAAGGGTGCCGCCCGACCACGCCTGACGCACCGTCACAGGGGCGGATGAACGAAATGGATGAGATGAGCATGGAGAAGTGGTGGAATACATTTTGTGGCCGGGGAAAATGGGAGAAACCCCGAGATAAACATGCCGAAGCTCAGTTACATCAACCACGAAACCCAAATGGAGCAACCGAGACTCGATATCGAGACCCCCAACGGTGGGGGCGAGAGAGTAACCGCTTGCGCCATGGAGCCGCCATATTCATACTGAACAAGGTAAACATGAATGTGTGATTATGATGGCCATGTGGAATTCGAAGACACTTTTGGCCCTAAGCTTTTCTGCCATGTTTCTTATAGGGGAAAAATCTCTAAAAATTTTCATCCAGGAAAATTGTTCGAATCTGGATCTTCTGACAATGGAACTGTCAACTATTGCATGCCGAAACCTACGTTGAAATTTCTTTCAGAGAAGCGATTGTGATGTACAAAGGCAGTGTCCAAAAAATCTGCCGTTTTTAACTGCAAGTCTCTAAAATCAAGAGCCAAATTTCTCATTCAAACTATAAGGAAACAATACAACTCCTGCAGACTGGAAAACCCTCACTATCCTCTGTCTACGCCACGTTCCGCCTCACTCCAATCTGTGATTTATGCAGGATGTGTATATCTGCTCCGTGCATTGGACTACTATTGCTGAATTCTAGCTTCGATTTCTATGCCTTGAACATTAAAATGGCAAATATTTTTCTGACACGGCCTTGGCACATCACAACGCTACTCTGGGAGAAGATTCTAGGTAGGTTTTGGCATGCAACGGTTGACAGTTCCCTTGAGAGACGAGGCAACGACGTTACAATAGGGGTGGATCAGGTTTTTGTCCGCATGAATAAATTATAAAAATAAAAAAATGAAGTTAGCAAAATAGTATGTCTACTTGATAAATATTATTTGTCAAATTATTCGCTTAATAAACCTGGAAATACAATAGTTTTATTTTTTAAAGCATAAAATTATATAGTCTCGCCGTAGCCGAGTGGTTAATGCAAGATGCCTTGGCGCAGAGCTACGGGACATGCGCTGGTTCGAGTGTCCATGGGGGAAGAATGTTTCTCTTGGAATTTCAGCCAGTATGGGACCGATGCCCACCCAGCATCTGAGGAGTTTGGGTAGCTACAATAAGTAGCGGCTTCAGGTTAAGAAAACTAACTATAGTGGCTGGGGGACCCGACATGCTGATCACATGTCATCCCTACATTGACTAGATTTCTAGTGATTAGCACATATGGATGTGAGGATAACAGCCTGCTGGTAAGCCAAGAGCCTTCTAGACCTGTCGCGCCACTGAGTTACAAAAATAGGCTATATAGCTTCATGAGGCATCGCACCTATTAGTCATTCAAAATATCTCTGCAGGCGGAAGAATTACGAAGCTCTGTTTGTTGCTACACGTTACGTCATATAAGGCAGTGTACACTGTCAGCGTCCCACGTCCCATTCTCCTCTGCACTCGTAGTTAGCAGTGTCACGTGTTCTATTCCTGCATAAACGCGACTGCAGTGCCCTCCGTCAACAACTGCGCTTATTCCTTAAACGGGTAATAATAATCGCAGAGTTAAAAACGTTGATAGTAAAAGACTTTAAAAAAATCAATATAAATCTAATTAGACTTTAAATGTTCAATCCCGTGGCTAGAACGGGGAACGGTGTACAACATTTCAAGGCAAGATTGTGCACCAGATTCCTGGATTAAATTTCAAACTCCCCGGAGTACTTATGGCGCGTCCGCAGTAAACATGTTGAGATTCTATATGGTACTGTTGATAGCAATTCGTCCATCGAATGGCGTTAAGCCTGGGCCCCTTCGTGCTTTTAGAATGGGGCAAGCAGTGTGCTAGCACAGGGTTTTACCTTCTCTCTTTTCTTCGTCATCCCTCATACAACGCACTTACACTACACAAAATCATTAAATATGCGCCCACCCTATACTCCCCTCTGTAAACAATACAAGAGCACATCTACATGAAGTGATCTTCTGTGGTAAATTGAAAATATATTAACGTTATATATCCGCCCAGCACGGAACCCGAAGCACGATATGTGAAATGTCTGGCATTGGAACACACACGGTTATAAGTTATAACTGATTTTTGTAGTTGGTATTGTGATTAAGTATATGTTCCATAGCTATTAAATTGCTAAACTTATGTTTATTACAAACAAGGCTTGCAGAAGTATACCGATTAATAACAACTATTAAATCCTTTTGTTAAAAAATAGTTTATAAAATCATTACAAATGCAAAAATTGACAATTCTGATAACCATCTATCTTAGTTTAACCTCTCCCTTGTAAATAATTTTACATGGCCCACTCCACGCGGGTCTTACAGGGAATATCGTATTAGGAGAGGAATTAAAACTCTGGATCACACACTGTTTTTTAACACAGAAGTTCATGGAAGACCTCCCGGATGAGTGATCAGTTCAATGCTAGGGCCTCCTCCGAGACAACACGAACATTCACGACAATGCACACCATTCACTCATACATTCATATTAAACAAGGCGAATATGATATGGATAATTGTGATGGTCTTAAAGTTTCTTGACATTTGTGTTACAGGAGAGGAAAACCCCAGAAAAACACCCCACCTTGGAAACTTATCCTGATCGGGGATTGTACCGGGCCTGCTCGTACGAGGCAACAACGTTATCCCGAGACCACAACGGTAGATCAAAAGTATCTCAAACCTGTTTTTCTACACGCACCCAACTCTTTGTGCCATTTAGACACATTCGTATAAGTCTAGCTAACTTTTTAGGAATTCCGAACTCCAGCAGGATACTATATAACTTCTCCCTCTTAATTGAATTGAATTCTATGCATAGTTGATGTATAGTATCGTTATATTTCCATTTTTTTTCTAAAATCTGCCTTATACTAAAACTCTGATCTGTTGTAATCCTGTTTCTTCTAAATCCACATTGGTGATCTCCTAGAATGTCATCGATATAAGGAGTAAGTCTGTTTATAATACTAATATATTTGTTAGAATTTTGTACGAAGTTGTAAGTAATGAGATGCCCCTACAGTTGTTGCAATCAGTTTTATCTCCTTTCTTGTAAATTGGTACGATAATCGATTCTTTTCATTCATTGGAGGAGTTTCTTTTCCCCAAACCATCCTAAGCAATTGGCGTATTCTGACCATCAATGTTCTTCCCCTTGATATTATCAGTTTTGCTTGTATCTGATGCTTTATACATCAATTTTTCTATCGCCATTTCAACCTCTATTGCACTTGGTCTGCAACTTGCATTTCTGCTGTCTGTAAATTATCCTCTTCAATATCCTGCTCGGTATGTACATTTAATAGCTGATTAAAGTAACTTTTCCATCTATTTAATAAACTCCTGAAATATGCAATCATATCCCCATTTTCATTCCGAATTATGTTTCTTCTAGCCTGAAACTCTTTCTTCTCTATCCTAATTCCCTGATATAATTCTCTAATGTTCCTATTTTTTGTATTCATTTCAAGATCATTAATCTTCTCTCTCAAATATTCCCTCTTTTTACTCTTTAGTAACTTGGTGGTTTCCCGTCTAATACTACCCAATTGCTCTAAATTTACCTCATTTGGCTCGTGTGACCATTTCACATTTGCTAGTTTTCTTTTCTTTACAATGTCGGCACATTCCTCAATCAAACCATTTTCTGTTTTGTCTCTTTTATAAATAACCAATGCTTTCTGATGCTGACAATTTGATAGTATCTCTTATAGGTTCCCATTCTTTATTTATATCAGTTTCTTCTTCGTTTACCACATTGTCATCTGAAGATTCTAGTACTTCAAATCTATTAGCAATTTTAATTTCGTATTCATGCCGCATTTCATCATTATTTAAGTTTTTTAATTCAAATTTTTCAAAACCAGTTTTTAATGACTGTTTAACTCATGCCCCAAATGGGAGTCAATGACCAATCACATTTCAATGAATTTTGATTTACAACCAATCACAGTAGTTTTTCACCTCGATTTTATCAATTTAATTTTATCGCCTTAAAATCAAGCTCCTCCTTTTTAACACTCTTAATAGGTCATTGCATTATTTTGCAGTGTCTGACTCTCTAAGAAATACGTTTAATATATCAATTTATATATTAAGATGTAAGAATTGTCCACCGCTGTGGTCTCGAGGTAGCGTGTCACGCAGTGGGCCCGGGGTCGATCCCCGGTCGGGGCAGTTTTCCTGGGTAAGGTGTTTATCAGGGTTTTTCCTCACCTGTAAGACAAATGTCAGGAAAACTTTAAGGACCAAACGGTCCCCGAAATCATATGGTGGTCATCATCATCCTTCACCGAGTGGGAAGCAACGGGAAGCTACCACACCTACAATTCCCTAGTAAAGCTGCAAGCATAGCATGAAAATGCTATGATTGAAGAGAAGTACCTGCCTTCGGACAGAATTACTATGGATGGATGTAAGAATTCTAGAATGCATGTGGCTACCAGATTGTGTATGTATATATATATATATATATATATATATATATAGTACATGAATTTAACCAGATAGTGGTTGCGGGATATAATATAAAACAATTGTAGCAATTGATTACACGACAGAAAAAAAAGAAACCATTGGTTTGGACGTTCTTCAACGTATTATCTCCCAGGGAATTTACGTTCCAGAAAAATATAATTGAAATATTTACATCATTAGGACAATCAGCAATCACCTACTACCCTATAATATTGGTTATAAACAGTTTGAAGTTTCCATTTACTTTCTACACTAGGGTACATTCTTACAATATTGCGATCTTTTGGCAATAAATAATATGATCTCGTTGCAGTGATGAACAAATGAAGCGTAAGAAAGATTCTCATTTGTTTTCAATCATCGCCGTTTACATTAAATATATAAATATTTAAAATAACAATATTTAAATAATGATTTGTGGAGTACACGGCTTAATTTTATTCGTTAAAATAGTCCTAACAAATGAAACTCTTGATTTCCGAATTCTCTAGATAAATTCACTCGTCACTTCATGACTTCGTGAATTTATCGATGATTTGAAAATCACTCGTGGCATTGCATTACTTATGACTATTTAACTCATGCCTCAAACGGGAGTCAATGACCAATCGCGTTTGAATGGATTCCGATTTACAACCAATCATAGTCATGTTTCGCCTGGAATTTATCAAATAAGTTTATCTTATTAAAGAAAGATCCTCCTTTTTAATATTCTGAAGAGGCCAGACCATTATTTTGCAGCGACTGACCCCCTAAGAAATACGGCTACCAGATTGTATATATAGTGCACGAATGTAAATATATACTGCTTGCGGGATATAATAGGAAAACATTCGTAGTAATTGATTATACCACAATGAAAAGAAACCACTGTTTGCACTTTCTTAAACATATTATTTCCCGGGTATTAACGTTTCAGAAAAATATAATTCACATTTTTACATCGTAGGACACCAGAAATTAATTAATAACCTATAATGTTGGTTATAAACAGCTTGATGCGTTTTATTTTTTCTCCACTAGGGTGCAATCTTACAATATTGCGATCCGATTTGGCAGTAAATAATATAATCTGGTTGCAGTGATGAAGAAATGAAACATAACAAACGTTTCTCATTTGTTTTGAAACATCGCCGTTTATATTATATATATAAATATTTTAAAATAACTACATTTAAGTAATGATTTGTTAGTAAACAGCTTAATTTTATTCGTTAAATAGTCCTAACAAATGCCACTTTTGATTTCCAAATTATCGACAAATTCACGACTCACAAAATGATAAATTGTAAGTCATGCTTTTAATTGCACTTCTACAGTTTTGCACTTCCCGCCGAGACAAAAAGTAAACTCACTTTTGATATTGCTTTTCAAATAAAATTTTCGTTTCGGCACGTTTAATTATACTGAATAATTGCACACATAATGAATATGTTGTAAATTTTTAACACACGTTTCATAAATCTAGCAACTATGCAAGCAATCGGAAAAGTGAAAGCGGAATAGGATGAAAAGTGAATACCGGAAACAGTTATTTTCTTTTTACCACGACACTGTTGCCAATACAAATTTATAAGAGTCAACCATTCAAAAATCAAAATCCACTGAAGTCATTGTTTATTATCGTTTAAAAACATTTATCGCTACAAGGGGTATAACAATCCACTAACTAAATCTCTTTCATGTAGGTTAGAATTGTATTTCTCCACCGCTAAACTACCAGAATCAGCAGGAAATCTCCGACATTGGCCGACCATGAATTGACAATTTGAAAAATGTACCAGTTACCAATACATGAGAGTAAAAAGAACGATTGTAGACCAAACAGTGCATCGTAGTCATAAAACTGGCTCTTCCTAACGTTCATATTTATAATTACACAGAAAAGAACAAAACGAAAGTCGCCATTCATAAATATATTGACAAAGCAACATTCCAAAAGCGGGACATTTGAGCGTCCTCAAGAAAATTTTCGGGAGAGCAGGATACTAAAAAAACAGGACTGTCCCGGGAAAAACGGGACGAATGGACACCCTACTCTAAGAGAATATTTGGAAGAATGAAATCTCTCAAATAAATACACAAATGTCTCAGAAATATATTAGGGAGGCCAATATTTAATTACTGTTAGTCAAACTACTCACACACATTATCTTATAACCACTATTTGTGTCCGTAGTAGTTGATTCAAGGGTAATAGTGCTTCCCCAGAAAGTATCCTTAGGGTCGGTTTCACCAACAGACGTAACTGTATTACGCCAGTTTAAGCTATTAATTATACATGAGGAAAACTGGCGTAATACAGTTACCTCTGTTGGTGAAACCGACCCTTAGAGAGACAAATTCCATAGGCTATTTAACTCATGTCCCAAATGGGAGTCAATGACCAATCATGTTTCAATGAATTTTGTTTTCCAACCAATGGCAGTCATATTTTACCTCGCTCTTTATCGAATTCTCTTTACCAATTCCTGCTTTTGTGACAAAGAAAACTCCTTTTTACACGCTTTATATTAGCTTGACCTGTATCTGTCCATCTATCTATGTAACTAAATCTTTGAACACGATTTTCACCCACTTAAAACATTGGATCGACTTGAAACTTTGTATACTTGTAAAGAACCAATGACAATACAATAATTTCATAATCTTTTTTTCAAAATCCTGGCCAGAATCATCAGAAAAAAAATAATAACCAGTATAATAGGTTGCGGACTTAACGACTTTTTAGTCAATCGTTGTAAGAGCTCAGTTGATAGAGCGGTGAACTGTAGTGGTATATCATTTCAGTAATCCATGGGTCGCTGGTTCAAATCCGACCCGGAGGATTTTTTAGAAGAGTATTAAGCAATTAAATTTTCATGGGAATCCGGTTTATGACAATCAATTAAACTAAAAAATAAAAAAATAAATAATAGTTTTAAAAAACTAAAACAACACGCTTTATTAGAAAACCAAACTAAAAAATTAAAAATAAATAATAGTTTTAGAAAAACTAAAACAACACGCTTTATTAGAAAACCAAACAAAAAAGGAAAAATAATTTTTAATTTCCAAAATGTTTGGGATAAAGTTAAAGTGGTCAACAAAAAAACCATATCCAACTCATCTAGAATAAAACTAGAGTTATCTACAAAAAAAATAAGTAATTTTACCATCAAAAGCGTGTTATTACGTTTTCTTCTTAGAGACTTTACTTTTACGAATATCTGTTTATTATCAAATATATTAACCGATATAGAGCACCCCACGCTTTTGATGGTAATTTTTTTTATAGATACGGTAACTCTAGTTTTATTCTAGATGTGTCGGAGATGATTTTTTCTCTTGACTACGTTAATTTTATCTCAAGCGTGTTGGAAATTAAAATTATTTTTCATTTTTTGGTTCGGTTTTCTAATAAAGCGTATTGTTTTAGTTTTTTTAAACTATTATTTATTAATATTCTGAACAGGTCAGAACATTATTTTGCAGTGAGTGACTCTACAAAAAATACATTGAATATAGCAAATAATGAACAGATTCCTTCGAACTACGCATTTGATAATTGTGTGTTCAGTAATTGTGTTTTAAAATTATTTTACCAAGTTGTTTACTAAAAAATAAATGAATAACCTGTAATGTTGGTTATGATATACAGTTTGATGTGTTTCATTTTTTTCTCCACTAGGGTGCATTCTTACAGTATTGCGATCCTATTTGGCAATAAATGATATGATCAAGTTGCAGTGAACAAGCAAATGAAACATAACAAGACATTTCTGATGTGTTTTCAAACATCGTCATTTACATTAAATATATAAATATTTTAAAATACCGGTGACTATATTTAAATAATGATTTGTGTGTAAACAGCTTAATGTTATTCATTAAATAGTCCTAACAAATGCTATTCTTGATTTACAAATCCTCTAGACAAATTGGAAATCACTCGTGGCATTACATATAAGTTAAGTGTTACAGTACCACAGCATCCAACACCTCTAAGTCTGGTATGACAACAGTTCATTGATTAAGACCACGGTTTGAACGTATCATATTAAAGATCAGGTGGCGCATAAAATATGCAGTTCCGGCCATTGCATCGGTCCCCTATCTCAAAATATCCTTTATTGTCCTTTAAACTCTGAACAATTTTTATTTTAAATAGGACATATGCATAACAGCGAATCACATTTCGAATCTTTCTTTAAATTAAATTTACTATATCCGGCCCACTTTGCTATTTGGAACATCAGTTATTTTATTCAATTACACTTTAACAGCGAAGGTAATTAACATCGCAATTCTGATCTGGGCACAAAAGGACCGATCAATTTTCTTCATAGACCCTTTATTCAGGATTTAGGTTTTTTCACATCGTAAATATACGACACCAAACCAATAGTTTCAGTTCTCTTGCAAATGAACTCGTGCTGTGAGGTTTTACGGCTTAAATATCCACCGATCCCGGCAGGGATTGAACCCTCGAAGCTTGGAACCAGAGGCGACCATAGTAACACTAACCCTGCCTGGTCAACATGATGTTACATAAACATCTAGTGTTGATAGGAATTCAACACTCTGATAGTAATTACAACATTACTGTGTCCCTGGTAAAAAAGTACATAGGCGCTAAAATCATAATGGTTGTCATTATTCACTAAAAAAACTGATTCTAAAATACTAGCGAGCAACCAATTGGTTTTATTAAACCGTAATAGGACTATTTATGACAACACAACGCACTACACTTCCTTATTCAACAATTCACCCAAGTTATTAACGGTTTAAATATATTATCTCCACTATGCCATAATGAGTAGTTTTTCTAGACCGAAGAATCACGGCTTGTGTTCTAGATAACTATTGTTGCAGAAGACGCTAAAGGAAGAATGAAAAGAACGAGAAAGTCTGGCGGATTGCAGAACACAGCGTTGCCACCTATTAAAAATTAGATTCCACCGTTGACAAAAACAGACTAAATAGAAGAAATACAATGTACTGCTCACTATAATGATTGCGCAATAACACCCAATTACAAAACCATAAAAATTAACATAAAATACATATAAAAATAAATACGTCAAAATTATCACAAAACACTACAATTGCATCAACACCTAGTGTTACAGCCACTAATTCCTATATTAAAACGCTCCATATTTACGTTCGGTTTTTTAAATAATTTATACCGCATATGTATTTTTCCGATTCCGATTGAGGGTCTTTCCACTTTTCAGCGGTTGCCCTTTTACCAGCCGGCTGCTGGCCCTCCACATCCACATGTGTCAATCACAGAGGTAGATGATCAACAGCCAGTGTAGGGGTGACATGTGGTTAGCATGTCGAGTCCCCCAGCCGTTATAGCTGGTTCCTCAACCTGGAGCCGCTACTTATTGTAGCTACCCAATTGCCTCACGATGCTGGGTGGGCACCGGTCCCATACTGGCCGAAATACCATGAGAAAATTTCTTCCCCCATGGAGACTCGAACCAGCGCAAGTCCCGTAGCTCTGCGCCAAGGCTTCCTACCTTAACCGCTCGGCTACGGCGCGGGACGCATATGTATTTTTGAAGTCCCAAAAATAACATCTGTGCATGATGGTTCACAAGTGCGCAACTAGTTGACATAATAAAATTCGTCCTATTTATTTGAGTGTTCGAGCAAGAGAAACAAAAGCAGTGCTGTAAATAAAACGAAGCAAACAAGATGAAAGAAAACAAGTTAATAAAAGAAAGGAAAAAAGTGTATGACAAACCTGATTAAACGTGTCCGTTTACACGGGAAGCAAGACGATCCCCCAGCTAGACAACAACCGCCCATGGTAAACTGTCTGTATAAAGCTGTACTGTATACCATGACCTTACACTTAGGCATAACATTAGATATTAAAATTGATTTAGTCAGAAGTATTTTGCATTAGTTATGGAAATAAACCATCTTGTTTTGGCCCGTATTTCACAAACTAAGTAAATAGAATGTAGCAATCGTGTGTCTACTTCCTTTATTTAATTTATGTTTATACGTCCCACTGTTTAATTTACTATTTTATTTTACAACGCCGTCAACACACAATTCAAGTGTATTTATTTGCCCCACTTTGTAAAAAAAATTATGTAGTTTGGTAACGTATACGAAAATTACCGGCGGTATAAAAATAAACTTATCTGAGAGATATTTCCTGGGTCCGCGACGTCGCAAGCTAGACTCTTACCGACTGCTCCACCGCACCGATGTGAACAATTACGGATACTACCTGAATAGAGGCTCACGCCACGCCGCCCAATTTTGACTCAAAGGAGACAGCACACAATAATTCACTGCTGTGAATAGCGCTTCAAATGCCTACTTTCCACCATAATTAGCTTTGTCATATTTTTTAAACGCTGTTAATACTATTAAAATGTCAATCATATTTATTTCAAATCCACAATAGATTGTATTTGAAATTATCAACGCCTAGGTAGGTATTCAATAAACTAAAATCATTCTGAACGTGGCCGTCTGAGACAAGTTCCGCTCAGCCATGGCTTCGAGGTCTTGTTAACGTTAGAGTCGCTGCCACGGAATTCAAAGTTACATGATCATGGCCGTTTTCAAGTCTATGAACGGGAACGAATCTTATTACACAACTTGGCCGTACCTGGATTGGTTTTGGCAGTGCAGTGTATATTACATAAACGTTATAACACATTATTGTGTATTTTTAATTTATTTGCGATAATTAATATTATCAAACAAGTAGAAATGGAAAATAGATTCGAAACATTCGGATCCCTGAATGAACAAATATAAACTGTATACTTTACAAGTTTAAGGACTATATACTGTGCCTAGTTTACCGAGAATTTATTACTGTGTTGAAATAGTACAATCTCAGAAGTAATTTTGAATAAAATATATATGGAAATTTGGATGCAAGTGGGAAGCAAATAAAACCATTTGTTTTAATTCTTAAATGAACAAAAAATGTTTAAAAAGTAATATATACAAACGAAGCTGCCTAGGAAGGAAAACTTAAAAACAATGACGAGTTGGCAAACGAATACTGAGGGTGAGTTCATAAAATAGTGGGATGAATGGCCTATGAAATGTGCCCGGGAAGAAAAATTGAAAAAAAAAATATCAGTTTGTCCGGTATGATGTTCGATGCAAGGCAGCCTAGTATCTTAAAGATAACGTGCAAAATCGACTATTGAAATTGTCTATTATTCTTTTGCTTTAAATAAGTAGTTCCCAAATTATGCTCCACGGATCCACAGGGATCCGTCAACAGTTATCAGGGGATCCACGGATATCCTGTATTTTTTTAAAATAAGTAATATATTTAGTTTTCTTAGACGCAGTTATAAAATTCCGTACGTTAAAAAATAGAAACGCTGCTATAGATACAAGTTCCGACAAAAATAACTGCTTACTTACTTACTCACTGGCACTATCGAACCCGTAGGTTCATGGCCGCGCGGACATAAGCTCTCCATACATCCCTATCCTGAGCTAATGCTTTCCAATCATTCCCTGTATAATCTACTTCCCTCAAATCATAGTTAATGTTATTCTCCCACCTCATTCTTGGTCTACCAACTAGGCGTTTTCCCTCTGGCTTTCCTACAAGAAGCTTCCATGCAAGTCTTTCATTCCCCATATGTGCAACATGTCCTGCCCATCGCAGTCTACGAGACTTAACTGTTCTTATTATATCTGGCTTCCTATAAAGGCCATGTAGTTCATTGTTATGTAGTCTTCTCCATTCACCTGTCTGTTCATCTCTCTTTGGTCCAAAGGGCAAAAATAACTGCACAACTTTTAATCTACTTTAAAAGTGCTCGGAAGAATTTTTAAGTGAAAGCTGCTTGCTAATTTGTTTTCAAAGAAAGGAAGAATAAGAAAGGAGACCGCAAACACTATCAAGAGATCTTTAAATTTAAACACAAGGGTATCAGTTTTTATATGTGGCAGATGTGTTGATGCTGTAACAATTATTGAAATATATAGGCCCTACAGATAAACGACTGACATATTTTAATGCCTAATTTATAAGCGGGTATTAGGTTTAGTTTTGCATTCTGATCTGATGAATGGTTATTTGCTCTTGTCGATTATATTCAACTCTAAGGGTCGGTTTCACCAACAGAGGTGACTGTATTACGCCAGTTTAAGCTATGCATTATACATGGGGAAAACTGGCGTAATACAGTTACCTCTGTTGATGAAACCGACCCTAAGTCAGCTCAACTCCTCTTCCTTCTACTCGTGCTGATCCTGCTAAGCCGTTCAACTAAGCATGAGGTTGGGTAACGAATCCCAGCGGGAAACTAGAAGCAGGTGGGGCTGATGGATTGCCGGAATTATAAAGGGTAAGAGACGCAAACAATCCGACAGAAAAGTTTGAGGGTAGATGAGACTCCATAACCGAATGAAGGTAACTCCCTAAGGGAAGGGCAACTCAAACCACTAACGGCCGGCCCAGCAAGCCACTGGAGGCTAATATTATTATACTCCTAGAACCAATAAGTTGCCTCAGAATGGAATGATCATGGAAGACCAGGCAAGAAAAAAAAACAGAATGATGAGTAAAGCTAGAAACGATTTATTGAAGAAGAATAGACAAACAGCCTATATTGTAATCAAGAAGAAGAATTCGAGCTCAAGGGTTGAAGGATAGAATACATCAGGCATTTCTAAAGGAAAACGATAGGGAGTATGGGGATCTATCACATTCTACTGGCGTACGTCCAACAACTAATTTCCTGAAATCTTCTAGTGGGGGGGGAAGTCTAATTTACTGAAGGCTTCTTTCTTGCCCTTTTTGTTGGTTGAAAAGCGGTAAAGTTTCGTCCCTTTTGTCGCTCTAAAAAATGAACTTCTTCTATTTTTGGATCAGAATATAAGAAAAATTACCGAGAAATAATAAAGAATGGAATCAAGATCTAAGTAGTTACTTTGCAACAGTTTGGGTCACTTGAATGATCTTAACTGGGAGCTTAAAGATAAATTGTTTATCATTTAATTTCTCACATTAATGCACATATTTGTTTGAGATTAATTTGTTCGGCTTAATATATGTCGCGTACATGTTAATAAAATATTTACAAACTGGCGAATGAAAAAATACACCATGTCTCTAAAGTAAGTTACATTTACTCATGCCCCAAATGGAAGTCAATGACCAATCACGTTTCAATGTGTCTTGTTTTACAACCAATCACAGTCGTATACTATATATATATATATATATATATATATATATATATATATAATGCACGAATTTAACCAGATAGTGCTTGCGGGATATAATATAAAACATTTGTAGCAATTGAGAAACACAAAATTATGTACAAATATATAGCGGTGTCAACAGGAAAACCCATGGAGTAATGATTTGGATTAATAAAACCATAAGAAATAAAATTCAACACTACACTTACTGGAATGAAAGAATATTAGAGCTTCGACTGAAAATAGAGGTAATTTGACAGTTCTTGGTGTATATGCACCAGAGGAAGGCCGTGAAGAAGACAATGAAGAATTTTATAAAATATTACAAGAAATGTATAGCAAAATTAATAGAAATGATTACATTCTCATAATAGGAGATTTAAATGCCAGAGTGGGCAATGCTCAAGTCAACAATAATATTGGAACATTTGGCGAACCAACCAGCAATAGGAATGGGATAAGATTAACAGATTTTGCTATCTACAATGAACTGAAAATAACGAATACCTTTTACAATCATAGAAACATACATAAGTATACCTGGCATCGTCAGGACTCAAAATCAATCATTGATTATTTCATTGCAAATAATAAGATTTTTAAATTGTTTCTCGATGTCAGAGCATACAGAGGATATGATATTGGTTCAGATCACTACCTAGTAGAAGCAAAAATAAGATTTCCACCAAGATGGTTAAAAAGGAAGAAGACACACAACAGAACATAGAACAAAAGTACAAGGTAGAATTATTTTATGGTGACAGCATTAAATGGTTATATTCGAGAAGAATTCAGCAATATATGGCTACAACTCCAGAAAGTAATGATGTCGAAGAAGAATGGAAAAACATTAAAATGATAATTCAAAATGCAGCTAATGAAACTTTAGGAAAAGTAAATATACAACAAAGAAGAAATAGAACTCTAAAAATCTGGGATGATCAAATAAAAACAATTGATTGAAGAAAAAAATGCAGCTTATAAAAAATATTTGAACACAAAGACAGTAGAAAATGAAATAGAATTCAAACGCTGTAGAGCTATTGTTAAGAGGGAAATAAGAAAGAGACATAGGAAAACATGGTTAAATTTTGTTACACATTTAGAATCAGATTTGCATAAGCTCCAACCTAATGCCTTCAAATATTAAAACATTTGAATAAAGATATTAAAGAATCTACCAAAATTAATTGCGGAGTAACAAAAGAAGATTTTTTCAATTATTATAAAAGTCTTTGGACTGACAATAGCTATGAAGATACAATTTTCCGAAATAATAATGAGACAGATTCCATAATATCATTGGAAGAATTGAACAATAGTTTAAAGAAATTAAAAAATGGGAAGGCAACTGGCACAGATGGCTTGAATTCTGAATTGTACAAATATGCAGGCAAACAGTTCCATGAAAGACTGTTGTCCTTCTTTAATAATGTATTCAAAAATGCAGATATACCACAAGAATGGAAGACAAGCATTGTTATACCCCTGTTCAAGAAAGGAGACAAGAGAAAAATGGACAACTATAGGGGAATCAGTTTGTTAAACACATGCTACAAAATTTATGCAGACATTTTAAATGGAAAATTGAAAAGTTTCAGTGAAAAATTCCTTATGGAATGTCAAAATGGATTTAGGAAAGGACGATCTTGTATTGATTCAGCATTTTCTGTTAAACTATTGCTTGAAAAAAGAAGAGAATTCAACTTAGAAACACATTTTGCTTTCATAGATTTTGAAAAAGCATTCGACACAGTCAAGAGATCAAAACTCTTAAATATATTGGAAGACAGAAATATACCAAATTTACTTCGGCAGAACATACAAAATATTTACAAAGACAACACCATAAAGATTAAATTAAATAACAGATTTTCTGAAGAAGGAATTATAAATCGTGGTGTGAGACAAGGCTGCCCCCTATCCCCAACACTTTTTGCAATTTATATCAATGAAGTAATATGTTGCTGGAACAAAACATATAAATTTGGAATAAGAATATCAGAAAATAGAAAATTAAACACCCTATTGTTTGCAGATGACCAAATAATAATAGCAAATTCCGAAGATAATCTACAGAAAGGTCTGTATGAACTTAACAAAATTACAGAAGAATATGGATTAAAGATATCTACAGAAAAAACAAAAATTATGGCATTTCAAGGTGTAGATCCTGTCAGAAGTAAAATTGTACTGGACAATAAAATTTTGGAGCAGGTGAATAATTTTACATATCTAGGATGCAATATCTCATATGAAGAAGAAAAGGATGTAAATGCAAAAATATCTAAATTTTTAAGAATTTTAGGGTTAATAAATTCTATCTTCAAGCCACAGTTAGTCCAAAAGCATTCAAGACTGAAAGTGTATAAAACACTGGCTCTTCCAACTCTTTTGTATGGTAGCGAAGTATGGACGTTGAAACAGAAGGATATACAGAGACTTAGATCTGCTGAAATGAGATATCTTCGGAGGACTGCAGGATACACACTACTAGATCACAAAAAAAATGAAGACATCTTAGAAGAATTACACATGGAATCTTTAGAAAACAAAATTTCTGATTATAAGTCAAGATGGATGCAACATGTTCATCGAATGGAAGATCACAGAATACCCAAACAAATGTTAAGATATCAACCTGCAGGAAGAAGAAGACCAGGACGTCCACTCAAAAGACTTCTGGATGGTGTTTCTCTTGAGGCCGAAACAGGTCAACAAATGGCCTAAATTCGTGAATGTACTATGATGATGATGATGATGATGATACCACAAAAAAAAAGAGAAACCATTGTTTGTACTTTCTTAAACGTATTATTTCCCATGAATTTACGTTCCAGAAAAATATAATTGACATATTTACATCATAGGACATCAGAAATTAATTAATAACCAAAATATTGGTTAAAACAGTTTGATATGTTTCATTTTTTCTGCACGATACTGAGAAAATAAAACGTCATACTACCGAATTTGGGGGACCGAGAATCCACACAGAATCATTGAATATGAACGAAATTCACCCAAGTTCAATGCCTTCTGCGCCATGTCGCATCGCAAGTTGAATGGTACTTTTTTATAACAACCCTGTTGATAGCTTATCTTACGTTGACGTGCTCAAAGTTTGATTAATGCCACAACAGAATGAGAATTCAGATGATTATCTGTTCCAGCAAGACGAAGCACTGGCTCACTATCACTGATAGGTCGCAACTATCTTAATCGTGTGTTTCCAGAACGTTGGGTACGACGATTTTGATTATTGTGATACTCTTTTTACTGACCTAAATACTGTTCTTACCCAAAGACTTCAACGTGTTCACAATTCTTGCATACGTTTTATTTGTGGTATACGTAGATTTGATCACGTTACACCATCCCTGGAACAATTGTCATGGCTTCGTCTTCAAGATCGTAGAACCATCCATTCCCTATGCCTACTCTATAACATATTACACACATCTTTACCTTATTATTTATCACACCGCTTCACTAAACTCTCTGATACACATAACTTAGATACCCGATCCCTTGAGCACAGTGTCCTTTATATCCCTCCTCATCATACTACCTATTATTCGAAATCTTTTAAAGTTTCTCTTGCTAGTAGAACATGGAATTCACTTCCACCCTATGTCAGAGACTGCCAAATTTTACCATCTTTCAGAAATAAATTGAAAATAAAATCACTAACAGAAACAACTCACTAATACTACTTTTTAAGAATTAATAATGCGTTTTTGCATTATTTAATAAAAATAGACTTAGGATTTGTTAATATATTTACCTAATGCCTTGTATAAAAGCGTAGATTAATTCATTGTAGTGTTTTTTTTTCTCTCTTTTTATGCATAGTAGATTCGAGCTGTTATTCCTTTTTTATTCATTGTATCATTAATTTAATTTTAATTGTATTTAGTTTCATTCTATTATTAGACATTAATTTCATTATTATTCAATATGACAGATAATGAATTGTTCAATAACTATTATTGTAACTTTTTTTGTATTCATATGTAACATGTTTGTCCTGTCTAATATGACTACTATTGTAATTTTTTTGTATTCATGTGTAACATATGTTTGTCCTGTTTTATATGACTATTATTGTATTTTTTTTTGTATTCATATGTAACATATGCTTGTTCTGGTGAGTGGAAGAGAAGGCCACATGGCCTTAACTCCACCAGGCTAAATAAATAAATAAAACAAAAAAAAAATAAGATCTCTTGATAACACTTTTATGGAATGGCCTCTACCATCCCCAGATTTAACCCCATGAGTTTTTTTTGTGTGGTTACGTAAAGGACAGTGTTTACGTGCCTCTTCTACCGCGTAACCTATGAGAACTTCAAATGATTGAAGAAGCCGCAGCTACAGTCAACCCTGACACGTTATTCAGAGTCTGGCAAGAGTTGGACTACCACATCTGAGTTAGTCGCATTACACACAGCGCTCACATGGAGATTCTGTAAAGCAGAGCCGTCCAAACTACGGCCCGCGGGCTACATCCGGCCCGCCATGGCTTTTCGTATGGCCCGCGTAAAGAATGAAATGAACAAATTAATTATATATTTTTAATTTAGATTTAAAAATGTAACATCTAGTTTGGACATCCCTGTGTGAAATTCATCTCTCTGGAATGTGGTTTTGAGGTGTCACCGCTTCTATTGACAAAGTAATAGAGATGATTCATCCCTTATTTTCGTTTTCTTCCCCACTCCAAACTTTGAACATTAATTATTGTTTCGCTTGTTATATTGTCAATCAAACAGTAGCCTGAGCACGGACTAGTTGTTAAAGTGAGAAAATACTTTAAAAAACGCAAAGTTGATTCCGAGTGTAGGAAGTTTAACTAATCCTGGACCAGCAAGTACTTCGTGAAGGAGCATGGAAACAAAGTGTTATGTGTTATTTGTAACGATGTTATTGCAGGTGTGAAAGAATATAACATTAAAAGACATTACCAAATAATGCATAGCCATTTTGATAAATTTAATGAAGATGAGCGTACTGAAAAAGCGAACGAGCCCCTTTCTAAAGTTACGGCACAACAGCAGTTATTAATGCAGGGAGGTGGTGTAAGACAAAGAAATGTTATCGAAGCGAGTTATGAAGTTTCAAAACTAATTGCTGAAAACGGATAACCGTTTTCTGATGGCGAATTTGTGAAAAAGTGTCTGATTGCTGTTGCCAAGAAGTTGTTCCGGCCCGCGATCAATTGCACAATCAGTTATTGTGCCCGGCCCATTAAACAGTTTGGGCGGCCCTGCTGTAAAGCAATGCCTATACAAAATAACGTTCTGTGTATCGTATGAACCATCAATCGTCAGTTTAGATACAACAGTGAATGAATACGTAATAAATATATTGAAATGTGATTTTCTTTAGAGATATATTGTGTAAGCAGCACGTATCACCTCTACTTGTAAGTAAAGGGTTTACAGGAAATAATGACATTGGGTAATGAAAAACCTCATTCTAATGATTCTGGTCCAAGTTTCTATCGAAGCACGAAGTCTACCTGTCGACTCCAGATGGAAGATGTTAACTTCCACTGTTCTAAAAACATTCGGATCAGGCATAGGGAGAATACATTGGAAGAGTTTTATTCCATTCTGGATCAGGTTAAATAAAAGTATGTTAGATACCATGCACCAAGGAGAACATGTAGGCCTTGGTATATTTGTGAACAAATATTTTCTGCCATGAACTTGAGAAAAATTAACAGCGATCTTCTTTAAATGGTAACTATTGAGAGGTAACATTAAGAACAAGCACACTAAACATGTCACCGAAATTTAATACAATTGCAACAATAAGTGTTGTGTGATACACTGAACTGTTAAGAATGTTAAGTGTGACATCAGCGCAATTTTATTAGTAAACCATTTGTTTATGTTTAAATTGTCTTTACTGTCAGATTTGCAATTAAATGTGTTTGTACATATTTTTAAATCCCAAGTTTTATTACATCCTTCTTAAAAGCAAACATGCTTGTTAATTTGCACGAGAGAGCAATTTTATTTTGTAACATTATCCTGGCTATAAGCTGGTGTTACTCGTTGAATACCCGGTACACGTTATTGCATTTAATACAAGTGTTTGATGCTATTAGTGCAATATGTAAACAAACCTCTTTACCAGGTTGTAGATAACGGAGGTCAAACTCTCTCTTACTCCCGCTCGCTCTAGTAAGCGAGAGCGTCTGAAAGGGAGTTCGGCCACGAGAGTCTCGTGTACCGGTAACAAGAACTTGAGAATGAGAATTCCCGGGATTTTCGTAGTAAGTACGGTTGATGAAGTCATACATTCATGCCACGTAAGAATTATTTACTGCGTGTATACGAAGCCATACAATACCCAAAGGAATTCCTTATTTTACGAATAAACATTTATTATTTTTATTATTATCATTGTTATTATTGCTGAAATATAAATCTACAACACATTTAAGGGTCATTCCGTATTAAACATCTAATTGAAATTCAGATCTCAGCTTGATATACCGTAATTAATAAACCAATTTATCGTATTTTTAGAAAGAAGTCTTTTGTTTGAAATTAATTTCTCAAGGTGTAACTACTCCCTGAACTTGAAAAGATAGTCATATTATATAGAACTTTATACACTATCGCTTGAAAATTAGTAGGTTGATATTTGTATTTTTCTAAATGGTGCAAATTCAATTATTGAACAATTGACCATTTTAACTGACATAAATAAATAAATTATAAATAAATATATTACTCCATACCGACCAACTATTATGTAATATTTTTATTTATTCGTAGATCAAGGAAATATCATAATTTATAATTTTCTTAACAATTTCGCATGGAAATAAATTCATGTAATTCTAAACACACGTTTAGTGCTGACGGAGTATACAGGTGTTTCTAAATTAGACCGACAAATTTTGGGACCAGATAGACAACCTTCATTGAAGCATATTTTGTTAAGGAACTTATGGACTGAGACGCTTCGTTTATAGTGCCACAGGGATCTTACAGGAAGGAAACGGATAAACACTCCTTTCAGTCCAAGAGGGGTTTGTCATTACTACTATTAGTCATTCAAAATATCTCTGCAGGCGGAAGAATTACGAAGCTCTGTTTGTTGCTACACGTGACGTCATATAAGAAAGTGTACACTGTCAGCGTCCCACGTCCCATTCCCCTCTGCACTCGTAGATAGCAGTGTCACGTGTTCCATTCCTGCATAAACACGACTGCAGTGCCCTCCGTCAACAACTGCGCTTACTCCTTACACGGGTAAGGTTTGTTTACTTCCGGAGCTCAGTGGCATTCTGAACCTATTACAGCAAGTTTGTATACATTCATTGGTACGATCTGTTGAAAAGGTAGGGGTGGGCCCACTAACTGGCTGGCACTCTCACAAGACCTGATCTGCCCAGATTTATTATTTTTTTGTGGGACTACATGAAGACAATGGTTCATGAAACCGGTACTGAAATAAGGGTAACCCCTTACACCCTTGGAAGGGTACGACGAATTATGGGACATTGATGCACTGTTTGTCTGGATGTCAATGGATGTGTATTCTAGCACTTGTAATGGGACAATAATCTGGATCCATCCTGACAATGCAACACTGAAGTTTTTTTTTAGAATTAAGTATGTTTTGTTTCTGCTTGTTTGAATTACTTGATATTTGCACGTACCAACTTCCTTCCACCCCTTCCACTAAGATCCCTCTTGCACTGAAACTGAGCATCATAGCCCGTAGGTTCCCTAACAAAATATGCTTCAATGAAGATTAACTATCTGCTCCCAAAATTTGTCGGTCTAATTTAGAAACGCCCTTATTTTATTTGCAGTACTAAATATGTTTTTCTTCATTTGTAATATACAGGCTTATATTCAAAGCGTAAGGTTTGTAGAAAGTAGGTTCTATCAGATAATTTATTTACTACGTTATGTTTTGTTCTTGCAGTCATTGTATATAATATTTTGCTAATGAAGACTGTTCATTGCCCGCGAGAAATCTGATCTAACGGGGCTCCCGTTCGCTCTCGCTTGCATTTCTCTCTCACTCCTCTGAATATGCCAAGCCCCTCCGTAAAAGCAATGAGGGTGAATGAGTACTTTACTGGCTCTAGTGGCAGACCTACTATGAAAATTAAGTTAAGATGAGGTGCTAAAATTTGAGTTTTCTCGTTACATAAGATGTGCAGATCTGTTTATTGAGGTAGTTATATTTTTAGAATCAGAAATGTTGCTTTCTTACCTAAAATAATAACAGAGTACAGTATTATATATTTAAACGTCATACAGATATAGGAGTTTCTGGTATAGTGATCCCGCTCAGTAGCCGAGTGGTTTAAGGCTTCATTTCCTGGCGCAGAGCTACGGGATATACACTTTCTCCACGTTTGCATGGGAGAAGAAATCCGTTCACTGAATTTCGACCACCCAACATCACAAGGAACTTGGAAAGCGAAAATAAATTGCTACTCCAGGTTGAGAAAACTTGCTATAAGATCTGGGAGACCCGATATGCTGATCTCATTGTATGATCGTTCACCTATTTCAATGACATGTGGATGTGAGACCAGCACACGGTTATAAGGCCAAATGCCTTCCAAGACTGTCGTGCCATGAAGTTTACTCATGCAATGAACACTTACAGGAAACCTGACTTCGTTGCGTGAGCAGCCTATTTTTTAAGTATTAGCCTAATGTACCTATTTACACATTTGTTTGCTGAAAACACTCATTAACAATATTATAACTAGCACCACAATTGAAAGACTGTGTGAAAGAACCGACAAGTTTCGCTCAGAGGCTACTTCAAACACTATAGAGCAGTTCCATATGTGACTGACTGACATTTACAATACACATTTGCAGCAAAATAGTTGCATAAATATTACAATTGATTGAAATTAGGGGTGCTATCTACGTGATATGATAGAGGAAAAGTGTGATTAAGACTGTACATAAATATACAACTTCTGAAGAAAAACAATTTTATTCATTACCTATCAATGTATGTGACTGACTGACTGACAAATGTCAACTCATCATGCAGCTTAACATGTTCATCTGGATCATTCTCTGAAATGTGATTCCTAATTCAATTTTCCAAAATACCGTTTGGAGGGCAGATTTCAAGTTACATTCTCAATAAAAAATGAAACAAAAATCACAATTAAAACCGGAGTTATGACCTAATATGTGATGTGTAACTTCATTCTGTGCCTGACTGACAGATCTGAATTTTATTAAGAATTTAATATTGTGGAGCTGCAATTATTACACAAATATTACAAAATAATATGAAATTATAATAGGTAAAAAAGCGATAACGCGGAGATAAATAAAGTACTACGCATATTTTATCATGTACAATTTGATATGCTGTAAAAAGTTTAAATAAATAGTGTAATTTATTTAACTTAGTTACCACGTAACATTTTAAATTTCACAAAATAAAATAAAAAATTAACTTCTTAATAACAAAGGACCTTCTCTATAGTTAAATATCCCTAATATGCATATAATTTTATTACATCCATATTAATTGATTACAATTTATCTGATACTATATTTAATATTTCTGATGTTGTTATTACATTGAACCACTGAAATAAATAAAAATACCGATATGGAATTTGCAGTGTTCGTTCCAGAACACTAAAATTAACTTTCACACGTCTCAACTTTAAAAACAAAACAAAAAATAACGAAAAAGTACAGTGTATAAATTATTAAATTTTTACTTAAATGTGGAAAATTCTGTTATAATTCTTTCAAAACAACTGATTACAAATTATATTGCTGACATGAGTTCCATTTTTAAACCAAACAATTGAAAACATCTCTTAACAATGCGCGAAATCTTATTTTATGACTGACGTGTTTTCCCAGCTTGCGCACATATTACAGCGTTGTTATAGGTACGTATTTGCATTCTGTTAGTTTCCAATAATGCTACACCCAATAATAATTTTCTTTTACACTACCGGTTATACATACTTAATCACATATACGCCACGCGAATTGTATTTTTTTATACAAGTAGCTTCATATGATTTAAAACTGTTGATGCAATCAACATGAATGACTCTGGTTTACAAAGTGCAATGCTAGCACAATAATGGAACTGTGGCAACATACCACTGTGGATCCCCGATAATACGATACACATGGCATGTGAAAGGGCAAACTAATGCGAGAACCTTTCAAATTCAAGAACGTCTGCCTCCCCACACACACATTTTCTAACACGTAAGATTCGCGCACTTGTTAATTGCACAATACTCTAGTGACTCACTTAATAACATACATATTGAAGAATAGCATAATGAGGAATTATTTAAATGCCACTAATAAAAATATAATTTTCTTTCACATACGATATATTTACGATCAGGAAGGACCGAAATATGGTATAACAAAAGAGTCAGTGAAACAAAAATTTATACGGTGAAATCGTAAAAGAAATTTCGTTTAATTTTGCATGAGTTTTCAGGTTTCGGAATATGTTATGTTCTACTATTAATTTTAGATCAAAATAATCCGTATTTCAAACATTAACTTCTAGAATAAAAAAAAATCATCTGTAAAAAATATATCCCATCGAAAAAAGTACTCCTGCGCCAATTTCAAAATTTTCACATCGGTATGACATTTTCATGGAATTATTCTACATTTAAATACTTCCGCTGACTGCCTTTTAGCTCAAATTGTAACAGATGAAGGGTCAGTAATTATTTTATGGAACAATTGAGCCGAACTGTCTACCAGATTTCCTAAATCTTGTTTATGTTAATACACAGAGGAGTCCAGCAAGCAACTGACTGCGCCATATGCTTATTAGCAATATAAGTGAGGGGACAAAAAGTCAGTCAGTCACGGGACTCCAGCGGGAAAAATAATGACTTTACGAAAAAAATGTCATCAATAATTTTTTGTTAGTTGTGTACCGATAACGTAGAAACGGAGACGAAATTTTAATCCATCAATTATTAAGCTGTGTACAGTAATTTTTATCCGTTTTCTGTGACTGACTGACTATAACTTACAGTTAACAACTATAGGACACTTTTAAGGTATATAGAATTTTAAAATGCAATTAATATTGTTTCATTTACGACCATGGAGGACCAAAGTATGGTTTAACAAGGGAGTTTGTGAAATAAAACGAATTTATACGAGCAAATCATTAAACAATAAATTGGTAAAATTTTGCGTTTTTTTTCTGGTTTGGAATATGACAAGTTCTACCACTATTATTTGATTAAAATAATGCACATTTGAAAGATTATCTTATAGGATTATAAAATTTGATATTTACAGATATATATTACATCAAAATTATTCCTGCGTCAGTTTCAAAATTTTCACCTCGGTATGACATTTTTATAGAATCGCTCTATATTATTTTACGTTCCTCGAATATACGTCACGGGATCTTTCGTTAGGAAGCCACGTTGTGGATTTGTACACCCTGAAACAAAATATATCAGACCAAATTGGGTTTTAGCCTTCGAAGTTCGCAGCATGGCACTGTAATCATTTGTGCACCGCACCGCAAGTATGAGGCGCTTTCGAGTCTACTGTGTGATAACCACATACCTGTGAGCATTTCCTCATTTTATGATTTATGAGAGCATGTGTAATGGTAGCCAGTAAACATTTGCATTGAGAGATCTTAACCATAATGACAATTGACACGGTATACATGGGTGTATATATTACGGTAACGCAATTTGCATGTATTAAAAAAGCTAACATTGGGTGAACTTTTGTTTATCGTTAGCTGTACTTCTGAATCGCTACCGATATTTGACAAGAAATGCATTTCGCAATTTACACACCCTGTTAGCCTCCATCTCCTCTGTTTCACTGCATCTGGAGCAAAGTTATTTACTAATTTACTTTTCATGAATAAGACATCAACGTATTCAGTTCCGTGTACATAAACCGCAAATTTGTCATATTTTACTTAAACATGTGGAAGCCGTACTGTATCAGATGGTTGAGTTCCTGTCTACTAACTAGCACTTCCGGGTTCGATACCCGACCAGATTGGAAATTTAAATAATGAAATTTTCATCTAAGGGCTAGATGGTTGTGTGCAATTTATAATTGCTGGATTGTGCGCCAAGCGCCGGATTAAATTCCGAAACCTCTGTGTTACATAATTAGGCAATTCATCCTTCGGATAGGGATGTTAAGCTTGGTGGTCCCCTTGGCACTTTTTGACCCAAGTACATGCTACATCATCTTCTGCGTTTCATCATGATCATCACCATTCTTCACACATCACACACTATATAAATACTTCAAATATATCGATAGCTTAGTTCCAAGTGTGACTATCTAAATTTTGAGGTTTTAACACAATCTGACTCAGAATCTGATTTTCTATCAGTTCCACAAAAGCCTTAATGAAAAGTCCAAAGTTGTGTCCTCCTAGCCATGTAGTATCACTGTAGCTATATGAAAACTAAGAATACGTGTACGTTCCAGATATGGCTTAAAATATATAGCCACAAGTAGAACAATTTTTATTATATTTATATATTTTTTCCACTAGAAGTCCCACACAGCTGTTCTGCTAATGGAATGGGAGTTTTTATTGCATTATGTTAGGAATTTATATGAATATACAATAACAATGACATATTCATCTCGGGAAATAATAATTGCATAATCTCTTTCAAAAGGAAAGGAGATTACGAGTATTTGAGAATAAAGTTCTTAGGAAATTTTTTTGACCAAAGAGAGATTAACAGACAGGTGAATGGAGAAGACTACATAACAGTAAACTACATGGTCTTTATAGGAAGCCAGATATAATAACAGTTAAGTCTCTTAGACTGTAATGGGCAGGACATGTGGCACGAATGGGGAATGAAAGACGTGCATGGAAGCTTCCTTTCTTAAATTACGATATGACGTCAGCTATATTCCAACTTTCTGGTATTCTGCAGTTTCTCCATTATTATTATTATTATTATTATTATTATTATTATTATTATTATTATTATTATTATTATCATCATCATTATTACCGATATTACTATTATTTTAAATGTACGTGCGGTATTCTCTAAGATTAGAGGGAAATATTGAAGAAGTGGTTGAATTCCTATACCTAGGAACAATAATCACAAACAGGAATAAGGCTCAGAAAGACATTAAACATTGGTTGAACACTGGAAATGCTTGCTATTAAATATTACAGTGACTCTTGTGATCCCAACTTCTCTTAAATAAAAAACAAATAAAACTAAAAGTATATAAACCTATTATTCTTCCAGTTACACTATATGGATGCGAAACATAGCTTCTTACTTTAAAACGGGAGAAAAGGTATTATAGTTTACGAGAATCAAGTGCTTAGAAAACGTTTTGGACTAACAAGGAAAGTACTTATGTTGGACCAGTTGGATTGTAACAAAAATTGGAGGATATGTTAATTAATTGACATTAAATATGATGACGTTAGTCACTTTGCTGCAAATGTAATAAAACTCGTGTTACTTGTCATTAAATTTCAATCGCGTCTCATTGACCGGTTCGTAACGGCACGGTTGCTCATTCCAGCTGGTTTCAAGCACAGGCGCTACTAGCTATAGCGGTGAGAAGAACGTAAATATTAGTTTCTCTCCTTGTTAACATTGATAATTTTTTATTACTTTATACAGAGAGCAGATCACTGTATACTTTTTTCCGTTAAATGTAATGCGAATATGTCCAATGTGCGGGAGCTCTGAAGACGAGATGCATATATTAGGAAAAATGTAACGATTTAGAATTTTGGAGGCGTCAGTTATTACCGGAAAGATTTCTAAATTCAAATCGTGAAAGATTGGCATGCTACGAGTGAATTGTAAATCCAGAAAATTTGATAAACGTTTCTGGACAAAACGCGGAAAATAAGAACAACACTCATTCATGAATAAATACATATTATCAAAATGCAATACCATTAATTCTTAATAATTCTATATAACTTAACTAATGTATCCATCCATAGTAATTCTCCCCGAAGGCAGGTCCTTCACTGCAATCATAGCATTTTCATGCTATGCTTGCAGTTTTACTAGTACTAGGGAATTGTAGGTGTGGTAGCTTCCCGTTGCTTTCCACACCGGTGAAGGATGATGATGATAATGACCTTATGATTTCGAGGACCGTTTGGGCCTTAAAGTTTTCCTGACATTTGTCTTACAGGTGAGGAAAAACCCCGATAAAATCCTCACCCACAAAAGCTGCCCCGACCGGGGATCGAACCCGGGCCCGCTGCGTGACAAGGCGGCACGCTACCTCGAGACCACAGCGGTGGACAATTAATGTATAATGTAATTGTATTATGTAATTGTAATATTATTGTGTTTTCTTTATATAATTGTAATATTATTGCTTTCTTTTTGTTTTTCTTTATACTATTACAAAATATTACTTTATTGTAAAGGACTGTCAACAGCACATCTGGCTTACTGCCCGTGCGACACATATCTGTAATTAAACATTGTATATATGTTATTTTTAGTCTAATAAAGTCCTATTACTACTACTATTACTACTACTACTACTACTACTACTACTACTACTACTACTACTACTACTACTACTACTACTACTACTACTACTACTACTACTACTACTACTACTACTACTACTACTACTACTACTACTACTACTACTACTACTACATGTATTTACTTGAAATTCAGAATCGGTTTTAATTTTGTGTGCTGAAGTAACAAATTATCATTTACCATAACATCAATGGTAATAATGAGGGTCTTCGATGAAATGGTTGTAACAAAGTTCTTGCGAACACCATGAGCATCTGATGATGGCAATCCTGGAGCAGTTATATGTGGCACATTCACTAAAACCAATGTCAATTGCATTTTCAATGACATTTGTGAATCTCGTTACACTTTGGTCCACGTTATATCCAGACTTCGTCCAAGCATAAATACGCATATCTTTGTAAATTTCTACCGACAGTTAATTATATACAAGGAAATGCAGTTTTATAATAAAGAATCTATCAGACATTTTCACGTCGCCATCTAATTTTAGAAGCACATATTCTTCAAGTCGTCTCACATAGATCTTATATTGACAAAAAAAAACATCAAGTGGTTGTATATATTTGGTGGCTCCTGCAGGAATAATTTTCAGCCTTATATTTTAATCGGGTAAACAGTCCTGTAGCAATTGTTCGTCCTTATGCCCGTACCACGAATTGCATATTAAAGGTGAATCCATTTCAATGTTTTCACTAAACACATGTTTTAAGAATATTTTCAAATGTTCTCTGGCACTACAGTCGACATACACATTTGGAGGTGTATTCTCTTCTATCTTCTTCTGAACTTTGGGCCGAATTTGTTTCCAGTAGGTTCTTCAAAACAGGGGTATAACCTCTTCCCAAGTTGCCCACACATTGAAATAAGAACATCTATAGTGTAAGAATGTGTAGTTTCATGTGGAATTTGAACTGTAGCAACGGTGAGCTTTTAGCCTTTGACTGTCAGTGTTCTGTTTTCTGTCATTTCATAACTAAATTGACTTTGGTCACAGTTCCACACATTCCTTGTTGGTATGCAGTTTTCTTGAATTGTCTGATTAACGTCTCTTACAAACTTATTTGCATTTTCAATAGTTTGAGCTTCGTTTTGAATACCATTGACGGTAAATTTTCTTGAAGAAATATTGTTTTTTTTTAATTTGAAATGAATGTCTTTGAGGCTTTAAATGCATTCAAGCTCAATTCCTTCGTTCGAAAAACAGCCCACGTTTGTAATGCCAATAGTGCACTGTCAATCCCCGATCTCGAGAATCTCGAAACTTATTAAGGATGTAGTCTTTAATTTGGGCGATTTTGTAGGGATCCCTGTTTTTTTAATTGTGAAGTTAGATAAGATGTTTTATTTTCTATATAATTCAAAACTGTTCTTACATTTCGGTTATTAATTAATGATGGTCATTTTTTTTATTATTTGTGAATAGGACTTCGGGCCAGATTTCCCTGGCATCCTATATTCATAAATGTTTTCCAAAGTTTCTTCAGAACAGACAGACAGTACGTTAGGGCGTTTAGGTTTTTAACAGGAGACGGCTCAAAGCTACTTGAACTCTCACGTTCCTCACTGGATTCGTTGGCAATTTCAAAGTCTTCAGAACATCCGGCCTGTGTGAGCTTCTGATTGCAAGTGGCGCAGTCTTCGAAATCTAAAATATTTTCGCTAAAGTCCTCTAACCCTTTCGAATACTTTTGTTCTATAAGTTCTGCCAGAAGACACGCAAACTGTTCATCATCTAATCCAGGTTCCTCGTGTTTTTCAAATGTTTCCTGAACTATAGATTCTAACGTAGTTAAGACGTAAAATGAATGTATTACGCCCATTTTATTCTTTTGATGAAACATTTTACGGATTCACAAGACTATCGTCTGTAAACGTACACATTTACGTGTAAATATACTGTTATGTCCTAAAAATAAGTATTAATTTACGCGATAAAAGTGCTAATCAATAAATAATAAAACAAATATTCTATTGTACTTTCAATTTGTTGAGTTTTTATGTTTAAATAGAAAGAATTCGTATATACTGTACAAATACTCGACTGCGGGAGTGGAAAAAAACATTCACACTCTGGTGCGCTGTACAAGTAACCGTGCCCCTCCGTTGCAGTATTTATTTCGTTAGTTTATCTCTCTCTACATGCCCCTCTTTTGTTCTTCCCTCGTTCACCACACTATCATTTTCTATTTTTATTTGTATATTTTATTTTTTCCAAATGTTTTAGTAATTTATTCTGTCATATACGGATGTTAAGCCTCTATTTATTTTTTCTTGTTCCTTATTTCGTATTAAATATTATGCATACTATTGAATTTGCAGTGAAATGACTAATATCACGGTGTTCAGTATCCTTCATTCAACATATACTCCAACTTTTGTTACAATCCAACTGGTCCAACATAATTACTTCCCTTGTATGAGATACGAACAGACTTGCGAATAGAGAAAACTTCGTAAGAGCGAGCTACATGATCTTTATGGGGAACCAAATGTTATAACAACAGTTAAATCTCGTACATTACGATGGACAAGACTCGTGGCACGAATGGGGAATGGAAGTCAAGGAAACATATTGATGGAAAGCCAAAGGAAAAGCACTCAGTAGGTAGGCAAAGAATGAAATGGGAGAATAACATTGGCAAGACTTGAGGGAGGCGAATTATACAGGGGATAATTGGGAAACATTAGCTCAGTATAGGTAGGCCTATGTATTGCAAGTCCAATAGGAATACAAATTAATAAGGAAATGTATATGAATATTTTAATGTATGCAGACGATCTGGTAATTATACAGAAGTCAGAGGATGATTTACAGAGAGTCATTTACATGTTGAATTAATTAGGACTATTATTATCTCAAAGTCTCAACTTCATAAACTAAAATCATGGCTTTTCAGGGCAAAGTGCCAGTCAGAGCAAAAATAGTAATCAATAATTAAATAATAGAACTGATATCACACGTTAACTGTCTTGGTTAAGATATAACACAGCTACGAATGGGATATGGATAATAAATTAAACCTATATCAAATTATGTGTGGCACTATAAGAAGAACCCTCCGAAATACTCGAAGAGAAACTCAGTTCAGGTTTTACAAAATTATGGCTGTTCCTATTCTATTATATGGATCTGTACCTTGGGTACTTACAAAAAAGATATCTCACACATTCAAGCCGCTGAAATGAAATTTTTAAGATCCGTAAAAGGATGTACACGCAAGGATAAATTACACAATGAATCAATAACAAATTAACTGGAGATATTTTCAATAGTCGATAAACTAGAAGAGCACAAATACCAATGGAAAGAACATTTAGACAGAATGGACAATACAAGATTACACAAAAAGATCAACACCTACAAATCACATGGAAAAATATCTTTGGGGCGGCCAAGGAAACGATAGACTTGAGACCGGAACAGGTCGCATTGACCTAATCCTGAAAAGGGAGAAGAAGAAGAAGATAGGCATGTATTGATAGCTTATGTCCGAGTGACCATGAAATTGGGGTTTCGATAGTGCTGCTGTGTTAGTTATCCTTATCAGAAATCTTAATACCGAAAAATGAACGAACTTTTGAAAGTAACAAAATAATTTAAAAAATGACACAACAATAAGTGAACTCCTCAATGTTAATGTAAGGGTGCGCGGATTAATACACAAGTTAATTTTTATATCGTCCGCGCCATAGCCAAGTGGTTGAGGCAAGATGCCTTGGCACAGAGCTTTGGGACATGCGCTGTTTCGAGTCTCCATGGAGGAAGACATTTTCTCATGGAAGTTCGGTCACTATGGGACCGGTGCCTCCAGTATAGTGAGGAATTTGGTAGCTAAAATAAGTAGCGGCTCCAAGTTAAAAAAACCAGCTCTAACGGCTGGGGAATCCGACAGGCTGACCACGTGTCAACCCTACAATGGCAGGATGATCGTCTACCTCTGTGGCTAACACATGAAGATGTGAGGCCAACAGCCCGGATGGTAGGCCTGTCTCGCAATGGAGTTTGTTTGTTAATTTTGACACCAAGTGTTTTTCTTAATATGATTTGATATTAGGCCTAGTAAGTTTCCTAACCGTCTCTATTCTCCCGGGATCGTCCCTATTTTTCGAAAATTGGCCCACGTCCTGCCATGACCTTAACGACATATGTGAATGTCCCTACATTTTCATATTTCATGTTTTACGTTAATATCGGTCCACCACTATGGTCTCGGGGTAGCTTCGCTGTCTTGCACGCAGCAGGCCCGAGTTCGATCCCGGTTGGAACAAATTTCCTAGGCGATTGGCTTTTTTCGGGGGGTTTTCCTCACGTGTAAGACAAATGTCAGGAAACATTAAGATCCAAACGGTCCTCGAATATCATCTGACCATCATAATGATCATTATTATTTTCGTCTTGTTTAGTATGAATGAGTGTATGAATGGTGTGGATTAGTCTTCATGTTATGATGTCAATGAGCCATGTCCTTGTGTGGCCACAAAATGTATGTTTGTGATCTCCCGACAGGTAGTCCCACAGCAATGCACGGGTGGCGTGTGAATGTAAAATTACCTATAAGGTGAGAAATTAAATAGAGTGAATGGAATAGAACGTTAATATCTGTTATTTACAGAAATTAAACGTAATATTAAGAAATATTTAATCGATCTGTTCGGCTCTTCTGATAAAATTCGTTTGTACTGGAGAAAACTGAAAGTTTCGGTGTTAAAAGTGCTATTAAATTTAAAATCAAGTTTTTTCGCCGTTTCTTTGTCCCAATGCCACCTGTTTGTTTTACTTAATTATGTGCACTCTCTCTTGGCATTGGCGGAAATTATGCCACTTTTTATTTATTGGCATCTGGAAGTCGGAGTTACGTTACCCGAATATATATAATGGGTGATAAATGAAATGTTGCATTAGGTGAGACCTTACACCTAAACTTAACCTAAAATGCGGATCATGGGCGACCACAGGACAACCCCTTAAGGAAACATTCCTGTGATCTGGCAGTGAATCGAACCTGGGACTTCATGAATTGCAGACAGAAACTCTGGCAGAAGAACATGATGCTGATTGATATTGCTGTTATCCATCGAAAAGAATGATTATATCAGCAATTCCTGCGTTCAACTATCTAGTGACTGAAATATTTTGAAAGAAAGCCCGCCGCATGGAATTCCTGAACAAATAACAGAGTAAAGGTATGCTTGATATTACGTACAGCTGCCAAAAAACGGAAGTGGCCATACTCTAGTTTTTGTTGTTAATGGCCAAAGTTCTGCTCCATAAGTAATGATGCTTATAACAATTGTATGATATATATTCATTTTATTTTAATTACTTATATTTAATCCCACAATATTCCATTGAGGCAAGCAATTTCAAATTTTTCTTTATTACTTCTATTTCTTATTTCCTCTTAATAACTTCCAATTGTATTTATTTTAATTCCTAAATACGTGTTCTTACTACAATATTTTATTGTTTCTCTAGTCTCCAATATTAAATTTTGTTCTGGTTTACCAATTGATAAATATTTTGTTTTCTTCATGTTCAATATTGTAAAGTGATCCCACAACAGGCCTCAGGAGACCCTTGGGGTAGTAGGAGGTTAAGGCTCCCACTTTTTCTAGACAATCGGCACTTGATGTCAGCCGAGTTGTCAGCCCTGCGTGACGGCCGCCTTTACCCCCAGAACAGGCGTCTGGTACTCATTTCCGTTAGAGGCTGAGTCGACCCCAGGGCCATAGTGCCGCCAGAAGGTTTGGGTCAGATTAAAAATCCTGACCCCAACGGGACTTGAACCCTCGACCCTCTGGCTTGTAGCTCAGTGCTTTAACCACTACGCTACGGCGTGCCCCCTAATCCCCATTTTTCATATTCTTCTATTAATTGTCTGGTCATATATTCTAAATATTCATAATCTTGTGCAATTAATAATTGATCATCTGCAAAATATAAGTTGTATAAAGTTTTGTTTGAAATAGGAATTCCCATGCTTGAACATTTTCTTCTCCAATTGTTTAATAGTTCATGTAGGCCTACATTTATTTTAAACAGAGTCTGTTATAGACAATAACCTTGATGAAGACCTTAATTTATCGTAAAACCAAGTGACAATTCACTACCAATTTTAATTTTAGATATGCAATTATATAAATTTTGTATAGCATTAATTATTATGGTCTTAATTATTACGTCTTAAAGCAATCTATAGTTTCTCTGTAGGGACATTATCGTGTGCGTTCTAAAGACCTACAAATAGTAGGTGCAAAGGTCGTCCGTATTGCATTTTCTTTTCAATTACCTGAGTAATGCAAAATAAATTGTCGGTTGTGGAACGACCTGCTCTAAAACCTTACTGTTCCTCTAATTCCATATCACTATAGTATCTTTCCAAATAGTATGTTAGTATACTTCCATAGAGTCTACTCGTTGTACTTTTGCAGTTATACCTCTATAATTTTCATATTGGTCTTTTTTTCCCCTTTTTTGTGGATTGTCGAAATGTATCCTAGTTTCTATTCTTCAGGGACTTTTTCACCATTCATAAATTTTGTAAATAATTTTCTCAGTCGTTCAAATAAATGGTCGGATCCATATTTTAATTGTTCCGCTGGTATTGCTCCTGGACCACCAGCTCTTTTATTCTTTAATGATTGAATATTCATTTTAATACCCTCTATGTCCAATTGTATACGTCCATCTTCATTTATTTCTGGAATATTTTGAACGTTATCTAATTTAAATACCTTGTTTTCTGACAGCAATGTTTTAAAATAATTTTCCCCTTCAGTCAAAGGTATTGTTTGCACATTTGTTTGTCTACATCTTTTATTTCTTAATGTTTTTAAAAATTCTCCAAGATTCAGTACTTCGATTTCCTCAAATACATGTTTGAATTTTTAAACAATTTTGTTCCCAGCTCTGATTTTTAGCTTCCGTAATTTTATTTCTAACTCTTGTTTGAGCTTCTTTATGTTGCATTTTGCCGATCAGATCTTTGGAATTTAACCACATTAAATATTTTTCTTTTTTGTTTGCTATTTCTTTTGCTAAGTTGTCATTCCAAAAATATTTGAATTTATTTACTTCTCTATTTGCTTCTCCTAAAGCTTCTTTTGGCGCCTGATGAATACTTTTTACTATATCTATAGTTGTATTCTTCCTGAACATTGTCAAATGGAGAGATTAGTATCTGATCATCTAACCTTTTTCTTATACAGATATGATGTGCTCTCATTCTCCAAACTATCCAAGTTGTAAAGCGTTGTTGACGAGTCATAAAAACTGTCCTCTTCATTTTTAGTTTTATTTAGCCTGTCATTTTTACTTTGGAATGGAAATATTATTTTTTGCTTTCAATAAATAATGATCACTTCCACATGATAATCTTCTGCATGCCCTTACACCCTGTGTCTTTAAAATTGAATGTTTTTTAATTGTTACAAAATTTATTATCGATTGTAGATTAAGAGAATGTTGGTGTCAAGTATACTTATGAATATCTCTATGTTGGTAAAACCCACTTAGGATTTTAAATTAATATTGTTCACAAAATCCTATCAATCTTCAACCATTGTCATTTTTCTCCAATTCTCCATATGGTCCGACCACATCATTATCTATCTCTTTGCCGATTCTGCTGTTAAAATCGCCAGCTAATATAATTTCTCTTGAGGTCCCTATCTCATCCATAATAGAATTTGATGTACTGTAAAATTTAAATTTTATTAAATAATTTTCGTTCTCACTAATTCCATATATTCCTAATATAGAGCATCTTATACCAAAAAGAGATATATAAATTTTAATTATGTTTTCATTTATTGCTTTCCAGTTTGTTATATATCTCATATTTCTTCTTGATAATTACTGAAACCCCTGTATTAGCCCTTTCATTCTTTTTAACACCACTGTAAATATGAACGATGATAACGTTCCACAACAATATATTAATAATACCTTCAACATCTATAAAGATAATGAAATCTCTGTTAAACAAGATGGTAAATTATCTTCTTGGGAAAAGATCAACACTGGAGTAAGACAGGGATGTGGACTTTCGCCGGTACTTTTCATTATATATATATATATATATATATATATATATATATATATATATATATATATGAATAAATTAATAAATGAATGGAGGAAAACACGAGGATATATACCCATCAATGGGAACCTCATACTCGGTGCTATTCTTTTTACAGACGATTTAGCTCTTCTGGCACTTTCCGAAAATGATTTGTAACGATCAATTTATAATTTACAAAAAATAGGTGCCAAGTTTAATATGGAAATATCAATTAACAAAACTAAAATTATGGCATTTCATGGGAAGTACCCCATACAAAGAAAAATCTGTCTCCAAAATAAAATTTTAGAGAGATCTAATCAATTTAAATATCTTGAATATTATCTCTCTATCTGGGATGAAAAGGATATCCCTGAAAAAATACTAGTTATAACAAAAGTTTGGGAATTATTAATCAAGTTATGAAACCATCCCTTGTACAAAAAACACCAGATTACGTATATATAACACTTTGGCTAGACCAGTGTTGACCTATGGTAGTGAAGCATGGACACTAAAAAGACAACATGGAAGCGGAATAACGGCTAGTGAAATGAGATTCATGCGCAGAACTGCGGGTTACAACAGACGGGATCGGAAAAGAAACACTATCTTGAAAGAATGAGTTCAAATCGGATCCCCAAAGCTGTTTATAATTATATTCCAAGAGGACGAAGATCACTGGGCCGTCCTATGAAACGCTGGAGGGAAAATTTTCTATAGGATCGTAACAGGCCGTGACCTAATACTGGGAAGGAAGAAGAAGAAGTACAATAGGAACAGAGGAGCGGCAAAGATGCTCTGGCCGGCTGCGGGTGCGCGAACAACAACAAAACAAAAAACAAAAAACAAAAAAAAACAACAACAACAAAAAACAAAAAACAACAAAACAAAAACAACAACAAAACAAAAAAAACAACAACAAAAACAAAAACAACAACAAAACAAAAAACAACAACAAAAACAAAAACAACAACAAACAAAACAAAAAAACAACAAACAAAAAACAAAAACAAAAACAACAAAACAAAAAACAACAACAAAAACAACAACAACAACAAAAACAACAACACAACAAAAAACAACAAAAACAACAACAAAACAAAAACAACAAACAAACAAAAACAACAACAACAAAACAAAAACAACAACAAAACAAAAACAACAACAAAACAAAAACAACAACAAAACAAAAACAACAACAAAACAATAACAACAACAAAACAATAACAACAACAAAACAATAACAACAACAAAACAATAACAACAACAAAACAATAACAACAAAACAATAACGACAAATCAACAAACGGCAAAAACAACATAAACTACAAAAAACATCAACTACAAAAAAAACATACAAAATAAAAAAAAACATCAACTACAAAAAACATCAACTACAAATAACATCAACGACAAAAACAACAACAACAACGTCGACAAAAACAACAACAACGAAGACGAAGACGACAATAACAATAATAATTACAATAATAATAATAAAATAATAATAATAATAATTGAATGTATCAAGGATGTGAAGAATGTAATTACCTGAGAATCAAAATTAACTCAAAATGTACCGAAGAAAATGTCATAAAATATAGAATTGAAAAAGGCAGATCGGTAATAACAATGTTAAACGGAGTTTTGTGGGATAAGAACATAAGAAAAGTTACCAAATTATAAATTTATAAATCCATAATTCGAAGCACGCTAACATACGGTGCAGAAACCTGGCAGTTCAATAAAAAATTGAGTTTAAAGCTTATATGTACTGAAATGGTTAGTTTGAGACGCTCAACGACATCCTAAATTGAAAAAAAAAAACACAGATATACAGTCGTCAGACAACAAATTCAAGTCCAAAGTTCAACATTAGATGTTGTGAGAGACAGACAACTAGACTGGTGTGGTCAAACTTGTAGGATGCCAGAGAATAGATTACCCAGACATGCTTTGGAATGGATTCCACCTGGAAAAGGAAAGAGAGGTCGATGTAATTTAAGTGAGTTGATGAAGAGGTATAAGAGAGCTTGGTCTGGAAGAATTGGAATGGGAAGATAGAGAAGAATGGAGAAAGATGTTACAAATTTAAAGACTTAGGGCACAGGGAGATATTTTATTACATTGTAAACCTGCTTATAAATAAATAATATAAAGAGTAATACTTGCAAATATTACCTTTTTTTTTCTTTAAGAATGGACATACAAAATAAAATAGAAAGCATTTTAACAATAAACAAATTAACCTCACCGGGAATCGAACGCGTGACCTCTTGCATACAAATCAAGCTACTAAGCTCTGAGCTAAGCGTTCGGTAACTTTTTGCGTTTAAAAAGAATGCTCTTCAAAGGAAGAAGGGAAGCGTATTGTAGCTCTACTGTGCAATTAGTTTACTCGTGTGAATCGCGCGTCAGAACTTAAAATATCCGAGATCAAGAGTCGGCCCATTCGTTTTGTTGCTAAGGGTATAGTACCATTGTATTCCAATTTATTTTACAAAATCGGCCTTACAATTTTGTGATTGCCTTCGTAAATTGTTTTACTTACATTACTACCCATGTTAAATACCACAATTATGACCACTTATCATGGATTTGTTCACCGCTGTGGTCTCGAAGTAGCGTGCTGCCTTGTCACGCAGCGGGCCCGGGTTCGATCCCCGGTCGGGGCAGTTTTTCTTGGTGAGGTTTTTCTCGGGGTTTTTCCTCACCTGTAAGACAAATGTCAGGAAAACTTTAAGGCCCAAACGGTCCCCGAAATCATATGGCCATCATCATCATCCTTATTATTATCATCAACCTTCACCGGTGTGGAAAGCAACGGGAAGCTACCACACCTATATTTCCCTAGTAAAGCTGCAAGCATAGCATGAAAATGCTATGATTGCAGTGATGGACCTGCTTTCGGGCAGAATTACTATGGATGGATGGATCATGGATTTCAGAGATATTCGAACCTTGGATAATCAGATCTGTATAACCCGACTTAATGATCTTGGCTAACTATCTACGTTGGAAAGTAAAATTTTAATAAGCCTTATATATTACTGTCCGGATTCTGGGAAATTAAAATTGAATTTCAATATATACCACAACATATAAATTACTTCTCACATAGAAAAATAACAAAACTACTTTTATTTTGGTAACAAAATTTAGAAATATTGGCACAAAATAGAAGAATTACAATTGTGATGTCATCGTGACGTCATTTCAATTGTTTGTCCTCAGCATTATATGTTATATTAGTAAAGATAGCACAGCAATTTTATTTAATTTTTATTCCTAATTGAAGTAATATAAAAAATCTAACCGAAATGTGACCTAGAAACCAAAGCTAAAACAGACTGGATTAATGTAACGTTAATGCAAGTTATTCCATGTATTTTTCTTCCTAATTTAAGCTCGACTTTTTTTCATGTGAAGAAAAACTTAATTTTTTTAACCAAACCAAAATGTGATATAACCAATAACTAATGCAAGAGAAAAAAAATACTAAGGTTGGTGTAAATTTATCATTTATCTTAGCTTTTTAAATTCAAGAACGAGGTGTTTAAATGCGTTGTATAACTGAAAAGGTATTCCTTGTATATGGTAATAGGATATGTGTTAATTAATAACTTACATATCCCAAGGTACAGCCTTTGAAAAAAAAAAAGATGGCGCAACTCTTGATGGTGGAAAGTTGATGTTTTGAAGAGCGATTCACACTAGTAAGTTGTTACATGTACCGTCTTCTTTGAGGTCAAATTCGGCGGCGTATCTCCTTGCGGTATTTGTATCGTTCGCTTCAGTAGAGCAGTCGGTAAGATGCTCTCTTGCGATGACGCAGGCCCAGGTTCGACCAGGATTTTTTTTAAAAACGTCGTTAATTTTTATAATGCTTACTTTCCAGCGATATCAATAAACTATTCTGTCCCATTCTCTGAATGATTCCCACTCTATTGTTATACATCCCCATCCTTATAGTGTTAGTTACTTTCATGATGACTACCTCGTTCTACATATTAGTTTCACTTAATATTTACGCATATTTTGCTGAAATGCCCCTTTAATTCAAGTTTTCTAAACAGGAAAATGCCTGAATTTTGTACCATATAACCGCACACTGCCCTCCATGGTATATATACATTGTCGTGATGGAGTGGCTTGTGTGCTTAAATGATCCCGAGAGCTATGCCGGCGGTAGCATTCCATGCCGGACTGGTCGAAGGTGATAAGCCAGACTAAAAAGTACCTTGGTCGAAACAGTGACGATCTTTCACCGTAAAAATACGTCAAGAAATGCGGACATGGGTTCCACTGGAGTAAAATTTTCCAGAGGTTAAATAATCCTCCATTCGGTTCTCCAGGCGTGGACTACATCAGGGAACACATGCCAAAGGCTCAGACATAGGGACATGTTCCTAGGAACATGGAATGTTAGGACAATATTATATAATAGCGGGGCGCTAGAATTATTTACGCGGAAATTAGATAAATCACCATTGGATATAGTCTCTTTAGAGGAAGTTAGGTGGCCAGGAGAAGGTAGTTAGGAATCATGAAGTTTGCATTATACTACGGGGGTGCAGAAATACCTCATTTGGAACGGTTTTTTAGTCCGAAGGAGGATCCTGTCAGCTATCCGAGATATTAAGTTTGTCAGTGATAGGAAATCATACGTAATTCTAGAGAGTAAACGACATGGTTTTGTAATCGTAAATGTACATGGTCCCACAGAAGATAAAGATGACAAGATCAAGGATGAGTTCTATGAAGAATTAGAATACGTGTTTGATAGCCTTTCACGATATCATATGAAAATTGTCTCAGGAGATTTTAATGCAAAAGTGGGGCGGGAAGACATATTCAAACCAACAATAGACTAGTTCAGTCTTCATGAAGATGCCCACAATGGAGTTAGATTAATCACCTTTGCAAGATCAAAGAATCTCTTTTTTAAGAGCACAACATTCGAGCATAACGATATTCATAAATACACCTGGACGTCTCCAGATCGCGAAACTCGGAACCAGATAGATCATGTAATAGTGCACAAACGTTGGCACAGTAGCACCATCATCGCTGTTAGACCAGTTAGAAGGACAGACTGAAATTTGATTCATCATCTGGTCAGGATGAAAAATCAGACAACGGCTATCGCTTATCAGAGGAACAAACGCTAAATATGATTCTGAAAATTTAAATTAAAAAATTTGAAAAATGATGAAATGAAGCAAGAATATCAAATCAAAATTACTAATAGATTTGAAGTACTGGAATCGGATGACAATGTGGCAAACGAAGAGGAAACTAATATAAATTAGAAAGCATGGTTATTTAAAAAAAGAGGCAAAACAACAAATAGTTTGACGAGGAATGTGCTGACATTGTAAAGAAAAGATTGCTAGCAAAAATGAAATTGTTACAGGTGCCAAATGAGGTAATTTTAGAGAAATTGGGTAGTATTAGACGAAAAACCACCAGGTTACTAAAGAGTAAACATAGAGAATATTTGACATAGAAGATTAATGATCTTGAAATGAATGCCAAAGATATGAAAATTAGAGAATTATATCAGTGAATTAGGATAGAGAAGAAGGGGTTTCAGGCTAGAAAAAACATAATTCGGAATGAAAATGGGGATATGATTCCAGATTCCAGGAATATTTAATATATAATTCCGTAGTAAAGTTGTAGGAAAGCCAGAGGGGAAAACGCCCAGTTAGTAGTCCAAGAATGAGGTGGGAGAATAACATTAACTATGATTTGAGGGAAGTAGATTATACAGGGAATGATTGGAAAGCATTAGCTCAGGATAGGGATGTATGGAGAGCTTATGCCCGCGCGGCCATGAACCTACGGGTTCGATAGTGCCAGTGAGTAAGTAAGTAGTAAAGCTGAAAGTCATAGCATGAAAATGCTAAGATTGCAGTGAGTGACCTGACCTTGGGCAGAATTAGTATGGATTTATTTAATATATGGAAAAGTTACTTTAATCAGCTATTGAATGTATATACAGAACACGCTATTTAAAAGGACTATTTAACTAATGCCACAAATGCTAGTCAATGACCAATCACGTTTGAATGAATGTTTTTTTACAACAAATGACAGTCGTGTTTCACCTCGCTCTTTATCGATTTCTCTTTATCAGCTCCTGCTTTTGTGATAAAGAAAGCTCCTCCTTTTTAATGTCTGAACAGGTCAAAGCATTATTTTTCTCCGGCAAATACATTGAATATAGCAAATAATGAAAAGATTCCTTGATTTTACCGAGTTTACTAAAAAAATAAATGAATAACCCGTAATGTTGATTATGATATATAGTTTGATGTGTTTAATTATTTCTCCACTTGGGTGCACTCTTACAATATTGCGATCTTATTTGGCAATAAATAATATGATCAAGCAGCAGGGAATGAACATAACCTCACATTTCTGATTTGTTTTCAAACATCGCCGTTTACATTAAATATGTAAATATTTTAAAATAACTATAGTTAAACAATGATTTGTGACTAAACAGCTTAATTTTATTCGTTAAATAGTCCTAACAAATGCCACTCTTGATTTCCAAATTCTCTAGAAAAATGTATCGATAATTTGGAAATCACTCGTGGCATTACTTATGATAATTTACAGACAGCGGAATCCTAGTCGCAGAACCAAGTGCATTAGGGGTTGAAATGCGTTAGAAAAATTGAAGATGTATAAAGCATCAGGTTCAGATGACATCCCAACAGAAGTGATACAATCAAGGGGAGAAAAATTTATGCTCAATATGATTTGGGAAAAAGAAGCTCTTCCAGATGAATGGGAAAAAATCTATTATCGTAACAATTTATAACAGGATAAAGCTGATTGCGACAACTACAGGGGCATCTCATTACTTTCAACTTGGTACAACATTCTGACAAATATATTAGTAAGCAGACTTACTGCTCATATTGTTGACATTCTATTTAAAAAGATAGGAGATCATCAATGTGGATTTATAAAAAACATGTCTACAACAGATCAGATTTTTAGTATAAGACAGATTTTAGAAAATAAATGGGAATATAATGGTACTGTGCATAAACTATACGTAGACTTCAAAAAGGTATATGACACAATTAAGAGGGAAAAGTTATATAGTATCCTGCTGGAGTTCGGAATTCCTAAAACGTTAGACTGATATGAATGTGTCTAAATGGCGCAAATAGTAGGGTGCGTGCAGGCAAACATTTTTCGGATACTTTTGAAATCCACAATGGGTTGAAGCAAGGAGATGCACTATCTCCTCTACTATTCAATTTTGTACTAGAGCATGCTATCAAATCTTTAGAGGATGAAGAAGGCCTACTACTCAATGACATTAATAAGCTGTTAGTTTATGCTGATGGTGTACTATTGGGCGATAGCGAATAGATACTAAAGGCCAACACGCATACGCTATTGGGTAACACTAAGAAATTGGGACTGGAAGTAAATATCAATAAAACTAAATATATGGTCACACGTAGAAATACATTATACAATGGAAATGGACAGCTATATAATGACAAATGATGGAAATTTTGAGGAAGTGACTGAATTCAAATACCCAGGAACAATAATCACAAATAGGAATGAGATGCACAAGGAAATTAAAGATAGGCTCAATTATGGAAATGCGTGCTATTTTGCATTACAGAGACACTTGAAGTTCCTACTTGTTCTTTGAACAATTGTTTTATTGCATTTTGATACAACCACACGTCACGTAAACAGGTCTACTACTGTGGAGAGTCGAACATACACACTCTCCGCTCCGAGCAGGCAGTGGAGACGCTCGACAAAGACACGGATTTAGTAAACAATGCGTATAGAAATTAGTTACTATCCTGATACCGATATTTTTTTCAGCCCTACTTATATGGATGCGGAACATGAATTCTTACTCTAAGGGAGGGAAGAAGATTACGTGTATTTGATAATAAATTTCTTAGGAAAATTTTTTCGACCAAGGTGAACAGACAGGTGAATGGAGAAGACTTACATAACAGTGAACTACATGGTCTTTACAGGAAGTCAGATGTAATAAGAACAGTTAAATCTCGTAGACTGCGATTAGCAGGACATGTGACACGAATGTGGAATGAAAGACGTGCATGGAAGCTTCTTCTAGGAAAACCAGAGGGAAAACGCCCAGTTGGTAGACCAAGTGCCAGTGAGTTAGTTAGTTATAACAGCACATTGTGTTGAATGTGTAGCAACATCATTAAATTTCCGATGTATAAGCAATAATATATGAGTTTTATTTCACATTCAATACAAATGAGTTCATATGCATGATGCAACAAACCACTGGTAACAAATTACTTCGAATTTATTTATTATATCTTCAATTACATTTTCGATTACATTTCATGTTGCCAACTACCGTTATAGTTTGGTACTACATCGTTGTATACGCCTATACACCCCATCCCACGTGGGGACTTGGGTGCTCTCTAGCAGGAGTTATTTACCAAGCTAATTTATTTACACTTCCTTCCCTATACCCAGAGGTCAACGAGTGACAAGTAGTCAGGACATCGCCTTCATGGGATATCTTGTAGACAACTAAGGTATTACTTTGTTGGGGAATTCACGTTAAATTTCGCTCAGAGGCAATACTTTAGGCTTGAGGTTCATTAAGGAGCCGGAAAACCTTCAGACTTGGGACTCACGGCTCATTCCATAGTTTTTCCCCATCATAAATATCCGTCGATCCTACCCGAATTTGAACCCGCGACCCTCGGGACTAGAGACAGGGTACATAATTACTAGACAACCGAGGCCGCCTCTACATCGTTAAGTCACGTGTTTTTGTACATCATTTAAACAATTAACAACAATTGACATGGTTGGGTTAACTTAGTTAGAATGATATGCTAGCTTCATTGTGTTACATTACTAAAATTACCTACGTTTAGGATTTTCTACCCCAGTGGAATTCAAGATGACGCCTGAAGCGAGTTAAGGAGTGTAGCTCACAGTTATAAACAAATATTGCCCACAGTTCACAATCCTGCTCTAACCGTAATTTATTATACCTCGTCTTAGGTCACTATAGTTTGTCATCGTCATCATCATCATCTGCATTCATGGATTAGGTCTGTTGACCCGTACCGACTTCAGTCCATCTCTTTCTAGGTCTGCCCACATCTCGGGTGCCTTTAGCTTTTTATTTTGTTGTTTTGGATATCTATCTTCATTCATTCTGTCTATGTATTGCTTCCATTTTTGTCTATATGTATCTATTTTATCAGTTATTGCAAATATTTCAAGTTCCTGTCTTATTTCTGTTTTCTTGATTCTGTTTTCCTTAGTGCACCCTTTAACAGATCTCAAAAAAATCATTTCTGCCGCCATTATCCTACTTAGATCTTGTTTTTTTTTATGTATCCAGGCTTCTGAACCATAGAGCAATACCGGTACTGGCAACTTTTGTAAAATTTCAATTGGGTCTCTCTTTGTTGTTTTGTTATTTAGTGATCGTTTTATCGTACCACATATTCCCTGGAATTTTGCTATTTTATTAGTTATACCATTATCAGAATTAAATGAAATGTCACATCCTAGATAATTTAGATGGTTCACCTGTTCTATGATTTGTTTCCAATTACCATTTTGGATCCGATTTGATTTTTCCCTTGGAATGCCATTACCTTAGTTCTTTCTACGGATATTTTGAGATTATATTGTTCACATATATTATGTAGTTTAAAAATATTCCTTTGAAGTTCGTCTTCCGTATTTGCTATTAATACCTGGTCATCAGCGTATAATAATGTTTTCAAGTAGTGTGTTTTATCTAATTGTATTCCTTTATTTGTTTCTTCGTTCCACTTTTTTATTATATCATTGATGTATAGGTTAACAAAATTGGAGAGATACTGCATCCTTGTTTAACTCTTTGATTAGTATGAATTTTATTTTTACTTACTTCATTTCTAGTTTTACTATAGTTTATTTCAACTCAATATCAAATTCATTTTTACTCAGTTTTTCGTGTTTCCTTCTGATCAAAAACTACATATACAGTTTCCTCAGTTCTCAAATCACGTTCTATAACATTAATACACTATTTTTTATGTATTTACGGTAAGTGTCCATCTGCGCTCTAAACTACAATATTACTAAGCCTAACATTATATTCTACCTTATTGTCTATCATAGGTTATTATAATACTATTCTGTTAGATCTTAGGTTACGTAGTAATTTATTTAATGTCGTTCTTTAACAGGTTGGGTAATTTTATTAGCGACACAAATCAAATCTGGGCATGAGAGAGCCAATTAAATTTTATCAGAGACTACTTTTTATGCGCGTAAATTTACGATACGTGACACATGACTGTTTCCTTTCCGAAAGTAGCCATAGTCAGAATTTTTACGCCCTCAAAGCATCTACTCGATCGTAAATCTCGGAAACAGTGATGAGCATGAAAACCACTAGTCCATCGGGACCGACCTGCTTCGGTTTTAAAATTGATTTCTTTTAATCTTAAAAAGCAAGAGATGTTAAATATCGTTCTCTAAATGAACTATATTACGAGACTTCCGATTCATGAGGTTTCGATTTCTAGGAGACGAAACTTCTCGAGGGCTTGCTGCTCGGGTTCTCTACAACTTTTGACGTCTAGCGAATATAGGAGAGGAGACCGCCGACAGTCAGTCAGTTAATTGTGGTTTGGAAGCGAGAGTAAACTAAAGAGAAGTTGAATATCAGCGGGGAAGAAACAGAAAAACAATCTACAGAATAATATGTGTATAGGTACCGCCATATAACTGAAACCATGGCTGACGTCAGAGCTAGTAGGCGTGTTCTCTGTCTGCCTCTATTTATTTCTCATGCATGCTAATAACCAATCTAAAAGTATAGTTTGCTTATCTACACTACTTAACTACAAACAGCTGTCAAACAAAGACAATGTTTTGCAAGTTAGAACAGTGCAAGAAGTGACGAAGATACCTCGCGAATGCGTATGAAGCATTCGGTAGGCTGGTGGCTGCATCGGTTTTAATGTTATCAGGTATCTGTAAGTGACTGTACATTCAATGCATCAAATAAAGAAAAAATTGAAATGGTAATGCAAACAGTATAGGCATAGTAACTGAAATAATTACAGATTGTCATAACCTCCGCCCAACTAGTGATAATATATTGGAACTATTCATCAAATAATGTACACATAGCAAAAAAAAAAAATCTCAAATATTTTAAGTTCTAATGCGCGATTCACACGAGTAAACTAATTGCACAGTAGAGCTAGGTTTCCCTTCTTCCTTTGAAGATCATTCTTTCAAGCACAGCATGCCAGAGAACGCTTAGCTCAGTGCTTAGTTGTTTGATTCGTATGCAAGAGGTCACAGGTTCGATTCCGATGAGACTACATTTTTTAATTATTAAAATGCTTTCTGTTTATTCCGTCTTTCTATCCTTAAACAAAAAATGAACTAAATATTATTATTATTATTACTACTACTACTACTACTACTACTACTACTACTACTACTACTACTACTACTACTACTACTAAGAGCGGACGGTCCACCATGTTGGTGTATTTCGGAACTCAATTAGAAATTTATAATTTCAAGTGCAACAGTGTATTAAAAGATGTAAATTAACATTAGTGCAGTGAATATTAATATAATGTGTTTTTAATAATAAATAATTATTTATCAAATGCATTTATTTCGACTATTCCTTTCAAAAAACGTTAAACTGAAAATATATAAAATTATTATTCTAACAGTTATATTATATGGATGCAAAACATGGACTCTTACTCTAAGGGAGGAAAGGGGATTACGAGTATTTGAGACTAAAGTACTTAGGAAAATGTTTGGACCAAAGAGAGATGAAAAGACAGGTGAAGGGAGGAGACTACATAACAGTAAACTACATGGTCTTTATAGGAAGCGAGATATATAATAAGAACAGTTAAGTCTCGTAGACTGCGATTAGCAGGACATGTGGCACGCATGTGGAATGAAAGACGTGCATGGAAGCAACTTGTTGGAAAACCAGAGGGAAAACGTCCAGTTGGTAGACCAAGAATGAGGTGGGAGAATTAACATTAACTATGATTTGAGGGAAGTAGATTATACAGGGAATGATTGGAAAACATCAGCTCAGGATAGGGATGTATGGAGAGCTTACGTCCGCGCGGCCATGAACCTACGGGTTCGGTAGTGCCACTGAGTTAGTTATTTATTTCGACTATGGAACATTACAACCTTTTGCTCTACCACGAGTTTCCAGGAAATTATCCCTATGATCCTCCATCAATCTACAATTTATAAACTGTGGTGAATTCCGCAGTCGGATTACACCCTTCGAATTTATATTACTATTATTATTAATATTACTGCTACTATTAATAATAATAATCATCATCATCATCATATTATATTATTATTATTATTATTATTATTATTATTATTATTATTATTATTATTATTATTATTATTATATGCTCACCATCACTAAAGGCGATATTAGAAGGACTAGATATATCATCATCATTATCATATATATATATATATATATATATATATATATAAGAAAAATAAATGTTTGAATTGGATTCGCCTGGTGGTGTAATGGATATCACACCGAGGTACAGACTCAGAGATCCGGGTTCGAATCCCGTCCAGGCATTTATTTTTCTTATCATACCATACATATATATATATATATATATATATATATATTAATTTAGGGGTGAAACTTCTTCCTCACTAATGCGTAGTAAATAATAAATAAACATATAAATATATGAAGCTATGTTATCTTTTATTACCTATACAGGGTGTTTCAGAAATGATGGTCAATAATTCACATATGGAAAGTTCAGGCCAAGAGTAGCTAAAAACCTCCAATAAACATGGGTCCACAAATCAACCGTTGTCGAGATATCGCAATAATTCGAGTTGGAAACCAACTATAAATGTCCCTGGATAATTACGTTGGTATCTCAAGGTTTGGGATCGACTACCAGTTTATTGACGCATGCTCAACAACTTCTCTTTCTCCCTACGTGCACTGTGCCTACAGGCCTCACAATCATTTAAGAAAGTAAAGGCACCATGGACAGAGGTTACACGAGTGAAGAGTACGCCGACATGCACTTCATGAATGACAAATCGAATTGCAATGCACTTGAGGCTGCACGATTGTATGAAGATGCTTTTCCTCACAGGAGGCAGCCCGACAGGCCTTCATTTATCAGGTTACATCAGCGCCTTAGAGAAACTGGGAGTTTTGCACACCATGTACGAGAAGGTAGACCCAGATCCATAACACCTGATGTTGAGGACAGGGTGTTACGCAGTGTACACAAACGTCCGGGTACTTAACCCTTATATTGGCAAAACACAAATTTCTTCTGTTAGTTATTTAAATGTGGCGGACCGCAGTGAAAACGGAATCTTGCATAAATGTTATTATTAGATATATTGTATAATTATACATACATTTAAGTGGTTTATTTTTGTTCGTTTTCATCTGATTTATTTAAAATATTAAATTAATTGAACCAACTGATGTATCCAAAAAAGATACATTACGATAAGAGTTAACAAGGAGAATTACTACCCAGTAGCATGTCCTGAGTCATAGCAGTGTGTGGTGGATCCGTATCATCTCCAGCGAGTGCAAGCTCTCAACAATGCAGACTTCCCTCCTAGAGAGTATTTCTGCCAATGGATGCAACAACAGTGTACACTGAACCCCCTGTTTTTAAGCAGAAATCTGTTCACGAATGAAGCCGGGTTTATCCATGACGGTATTTTTAATCTCCATAACTGTCACATTTGGGGCGAAGTCAATCCTAATGCAACACATGTGTCACGACATTAGCAGCGTTTTTCGTTGAACGTCTGGGCAGGACTGCTCAGAGACCACATAATTGGACCACACTTCCTACCACAGAGACTAACCGGAGAGCAGTACAGGCGGTTTCTGCGGACTGTACTTCCAGATCTCCATCATGATAATGTTCCACTGAACCAATGCCTGAACATGTGGCTCATGCATGACGGCTTCTAACTCGAATGTATGGTCAACATTGGATAGGTAGAGGAGAGCCTGTGCCATGACCTCCTACATCACTGGATTTAAATCCTATGGATTTTTATGTGGGGTCATGTCAAACGCCTGTTCTACTCAATTGAGGTCAAATCTCTTGAAGAATTACGATTGTGGATTGAAGCAGCCTTCCAGCATTTACAGAATTCTCCAGGACTACCTGGCAGGATTTGCAACTCATTTCACGGACGAGTTCAATGTTGCATTCAGACACATGGACAACGTTTTGAGCACCTACTTTAAAGTTTAGAGATATCATATGTTCCTAGACATTGATGAACCGGAACAGAAATTGAGTTCTATCTCGACAACGGTTGATTATTGGAGCTTTTTAGCTACTCTTGGCCTATACTTTCCATGTGTGAATTATTGACCATCACTTCTGAAACATCCTGTATTTATAGCATTATTATTAAAACGTGGTACTGCACACACAATCATATTTATACCGGTAGCTAAATAATGTTATATAATTTACGAATTCATGAATATTATTTAATACAGTGTATAGTGGACGTAGATTACATGGTAGGAATTAAATAATGTTATGGGATGTGTTTTGCGAAAATACAAATAAAAAATACATTGTAGAGGGATTCGAACCCTGGCTTTCATATATATTTGATCTTTATGTAATTGGTTTAACGATCTACGCTACTCGAATGTCGGATACTAGTTTTCTAAATCCTGGTTGTCTTGTTTATGTTTACACAATGAACGGGAGTTGAACTTTATTTGAAATGTCGCAATTTGAGTAATATTGCATTTTTCGAAAACTCTTAAATATCTAGAAGCATGTCTCCTTCACTGTTCCTTTAACTATTTATGACGATTAAAACCAAATACAGCGTATTTAAAACATTTAACAATGCGTTACCTCGTGAACCACAGCTTTAACTCTTCGAGCATGCGCACTGGGCCATAACAGGGTCTCTGCTTTTTGAAGCGGTTCATTTTTTTTTTCTGAATGTACATAAAGTAAACTATTGAGCGATTTCGCCTGATAAATTACTTGACAATAAATACCAAGCAAATCAAAGGTGATACGCCTACACACCAAAGAGATTAAAATTCTGTTCCTGAGAAGCAGGGAATTATGTAAGACAAGTGAACAATGCTAATTGCGAGATCGATCTTTAAGAAAAGTAAATATTTAAAATCTGATGTAAATAGATTGGCCCGAATTTTAGCTACTTTTGAAATCCAATAACATAATTTCCAAATGAAATAATTAAGAAGAGAATAGGCCCTAATAGGAGTTTGCCAATATAATTCCTAGTAGTGCTTCTGCTTGTTTGCTTGTACTAGTTTTCTTTCGTGATTTATCAATCTTAAAGGTTGGAATTCTACTACCATGATCCATTTCATCAACAATAATGATTTAATACTTATTATTATTATAAGGTAGACAAATGCTGGATTAGAATTTCCTTTCCGAAGCCCATCTCATAATAAACACCATGTCATAACATAAATAAAAATCAAAACGATGAACTATTACAGAAAAACACACGACAAATATGATAGACACACAAATGTCTTGCTAGATACAACTTAAGGTATCAAAGAATATAATATATTACAACTATATTGAGTGCCATGGTTTAAGGCATATGAAGGCGGGTTATGTTGAAGCAGTTTCTTCAGAAATAACCAAATTAATGGATTTCTTGCACCATTTACATACTAGACCTCACCAATGGCATATCTGGTAGGTAAATGTTTAAAAAATATATTATTTCCTGAAGAAACATTATGGATATAGCCCGTCTTCATATGCCTTTAACAGTGGCACTTACTAAGGAGTGGTGATTTTTTACAATTTTATAATCAGAAGTTTGATATTCAGTTTTGTGAATCTAGTATTTTTGCCGTTCATTTATTTTCAATTTCGAATTTTATAGCATTACAAAAAAGACATTCTAGTTATGAGCAAATTTAGTGACAGGTAAGAAGGTAAAGCAATCCCACTTGGAAGGTCCTTGTGGTGACATGATTTTACGGCTCTCACCTTTCTAGAAAATCAGCACGAGATGTCAGCCAGGTTATCAGGTCTGCGTGACGGCCTCTTTAACCCCAGAAATATGCGTCCAGTACTCATTTCGGCTCAACTGAAATTCTACTAGCGCTTGATTTTTTTCAGTTATATTGTTGTAAACTATAGCTCTTCTTCTGTATTTACTAACATTATTTAATATTTTAAACTTTTTCAAACAATTTTTATAACATTATTAGACAATTTTGAAGTATTTATTTAAATATGCAAATCACAATATTATAACACTGTTAGCCAATATTGTGATGTTGACTGCTATTTTATATTACTTAGTCTGTAATTTTGCTATCGATGTTTTGAGTTATCGCTGGTTGGATCAGCATTAGGGAGTGATAAGTAAGTGTACACCCGTTTTTAATAAAGGTTTGGTAATTTTAATATTATTAATATATTATTTTAACATAGATTTGGGGATTTATTGCAAATATTGGTCACTTAAATTTCTTAGCGACGGATAGTAATCAAGGATGATAATCTATATGTGGTTCGATTGTGGGTTATCGCTGGCTCTATAAACTCTGGCGCATGCGCACTTTTGTTCTATAGGACTTGGAAATTATTCCACGCAAGTTTAAGTGCAGTTTTTCTCTTATTTCTGTTAGAAGCTGAGTCGACCTCAGGGCCGTTGTACCGCTACAGGATTTAGGCCAGTTTAAAAATCCTCAGCCCATCCAGAGTTGAACCTTTGACCCTCCGGCTTAAAGCGTATTACCTGAACCAACTAGGGATAAGGCGTAACTTGTAATGAAAGGTAATACAATTTAAAATTACTTTGATGCGAAACTGAAATCACATTTGTAAAGAGTTGCAGTGAGAGAGAAGTGCATACTATAATTGTAAATTTATTTTAAATTAATATAAGTTAAAACAGGACATATAAAGTATAATTTTTTTATGAAAACTAAAGCACAATATATATATATATATATATACTGAAGCAAAATGAGAATAATATAATGAAAAATGCAATTAAACAAAAGCAGTGTAATAAAAATAAAATACACGTAGTCAATTTAATTCGTAAAGATTCTGTAAGATTGTTAAATGAAATCGAGGAAAGAATTAATGAGTTTAATAGACGATTTTTGAGGAGAATTGTGATAAGCTGGTTTCATCATTACGAGCCTGAAACAAGACGCCAGAGTAAGGGAAGACAACATTTCGATTCGCCGTAGAAAAAAAAAGCATGGGTAGTGCGATCAGCTGGGAAAGATTTGGCCAACGTCTTCAGAGATGCTAAGGGTTATATCCTGGTTGAATTTCTTGAAACTGAACGGACCGTAAATGGTACCCGCTACATTCAAACACCTTTGTAGCTCCGTCATTCATTGCGCGACAAACGTCCTGGAAAGATCAACCGGCAGCACGATAAAGGTTCGGCCTCACACTTCTCGTATCACCGTGGAGAAAATAATGAAATTTGGGTGGTAAACTTTCCGATTCCTCCCTTCAGCTCCGACCTGGTACCCTCCGATTGCCATCTTTTCGGTCCTGTGGAGGAACAGCTGCGGAACAAACAGTACGAGACGCCGGAGGACATCCTCAAAATGGCGAGTCAGTCTCTTCGGGCAGCTGGAACGGATTTCTACTACAAGGGAATTTTCAAACTTGCAGAGTAGTGGAAAAAATGTGTGCAAAGAATTAGAAATCTTGTGGAAAAGTGACAACAAAAAGTATGTAGATTAAGATGATATACCTGGTTTGTCTAATAAAATTAAGAATTAAAATTCCTAACAATAGGGTTGCTCATGACTTTCGGTATGAGCCTCATAAATGTTTGAATCCCCAGAAATGAAAAGTCGCACGAAGTCCAAATGTTAGGATGTTTTATTTTATTATTGTTTGCAGAAAATCAATTTTAAATCAGGTGCTGCTGCGTATGCCTATTATTTTAATTCTACTGACTATTTAACTCATGCCCCAAATGGGAGTCAATGACCAATCACGTTTCAATGATTTCTGTATTACAACCAATCAGAGACGTGTTTCACGAAATAATTATCAGCGTTAGGATTATCATATATTAAGCAAAGCTCCTCCTTTTTAATATTCTGAACAGGTCTGACCGTTATTTTGCAGTGACTGAGCCTATAACAAATACGGCTACCAGATTGTATATAATAGTGCTTACATGTCAACATTTGTAGCAATTGATTATACCACCAAAAAAAGAAACCACTGTTTGCACTTTCTTAAATGTATACGACATCAAAAATGAATTAATATACAGATTGATGTGTTTCATTTTTTCTCCACTAGAGAGCATTCTTACAATATTGCGTTCCTTGGCAATAAATAGTATGATCTGGTTGCAGTGATAAACAAAAGAAGCAGTAGAAGCGTAGGCTACCTATCGTTTTCTCATTAGTTTTCAAACATCACCGTTTACTTTAAATATAAAAATATTTTTAAATAACTGTAGTTAAATGATTTGTGAGTAAACAGCTTTATTTTATTCGTTAAATAGTCCTAACAAATGCCACTCTTGATTTCCAAATTCTCTAGATAAATTCACTCCTCACTTCGTGAGTCGTGAATTTATCGATAATTTGGAAATCACTCGTGGCATTACTTATGATAAGCCCTCCCAAATTAAATATCTGACCGCCGTCACTGGTCAAAACTAAATGTGGCTATATGTCCGACTGACAAGGCAAACGTTGATTTGATCAACTGAATTTAAACAATGCCGTCAGTAATTAAATTGTGAAGAAAACATAAAACAAACTGGCCAGACAGATGGAATGGCGTGGAGTACTACTGTAGTTCGATCTAAAACGTACGACATAATGCAGTATATCAAGAGATTTAATAAAATATACTGTATTTCTTAATGTGTGTAGTAATCGTTAAGGTAAAATGGCGGAAATATAATCTAAAAACATAAAATAAGATGTCCATAAATACAATATTCGGGTACAGCGCAAAAGTGGACATCCGAATTTCGAGATAATTTTGGTTTTAAAATGAAACTTAGGAACGTCGAAGTTGAAATCAGAAAACAATTTGCGGACCATCCAGAAATAAAGCTAGAAAATAATTTATAAAGCACTATTCCCTATATTAACTGAATGAAGTGGCTGCCATTGTGGCCGTGACGTCAGATTCGATATTCAGATGTTAGTCCAGGGTGAAAATCGGTTTTCTTCAATAAAGATGCGAAAATAAAAAATATTTTCTCGTCAATAAAAGTGCACTGCTGTATTTCCAAAATTAACAATATCAAAGAGTTTTGAAATTTAAGTAAAATCCACAGTCGTCACATAGTGTTTCTTAAGAAAAAAATGTTTTCATACAAAAAATGGCATAATAACATAAAAGCCAACCTAAACTTACTCAAATACTACTTCTAAAAAAACTGTGAACGTAATACCAAAAATGACATCCACAGACACTATTAAAATACAGGTATGTAAATAAATTATATATATAAGAAACTAAAAGCTAACCTAATTATGTATAAGAATCAAATACTCTAACGTATTTTTTTTTTTTAGTGATGGTCCGCAGATTTTCTTCGTGTTTTAATCTATGGTGATCCTAAGCTTCATTTTAATACCAAATTTATATCGAAATGGGGATGTCTCGTGTAGTAAACTAGTGAACTAGTGAAATGTGTATTTTCTAGTGCTTATAATATGTTATTTTGCTGCTTTGTTTCTGGATGGTCCGCATTTTTTTTTTTTTTTGTGTTTTCATGTTTAGTGGTCCTAAGCTTCATTTTAAAATCAAAATTATCTCGAAATTCGAATGTCTACTTTTTGCGCCGTAACCCAATATTCTTCTTCGTAATATTAGTGTACAAATTAGATTGCGACGTATTATATAAACAAGTGGATGAAGTGTCTTTTGGCTATCATACTGTGTTCTGAGACAGACAACTTTCGTTCCTTTATCCCTGTTGAACTGAGGCTTGGGTTTCGAAAAAATTATTTCAAATATTTCAGTTGTAATGGTGTCTCAGTGAAAGAAAAACATTATAAAACAAGATATTCCAATAATACAGTAAAATTCTAACAAGAATTGCCAACTATTGACCAATGTTTTACTAAAACTCTGTGAATTTTAATGGGGAATTATATATCATTTCTGTTATGCTAATCAAGCAATTACTTATTTAATAAAACGATGATTTATAATAATGAGCATAAGTAAAATATAATTTTAATAATAATAATAATAATAATAATAATAAATTATAATAATAATAATAATAATAATAATGTAACCTGGTTCTTTCATCCGTGCCATATATTTAGTTTCCTTTTAGAGATTGTTCTTCACACAACTCTGATATAGTCCTGATATTATTACCATTATAATAACTAACTCACTGGCATTATCGAACCCGTAGGTGCATGGCCGCAAGGATATACATCCCTATCCTGATAATAATAATAATCATAATATTATTATTAATAATATTAATTATTATTATTATTAATTGTTAATATTATTATTAATTGTTAATGTTATTATTATTAATTGTTAATATTATTATTATTATTATTAATGTTATTATTATTAATGTTATTATTATTAATATTATTATTATTATTAGTGTTTATTATTATTATTATTATTAGTGTTATTATTATTATTATTAGTGTTATTATTATTATTATTAGTGTTATTATTATTATTATTATTATTATTATTGTTATTATTATTATTACTACGTAGGGAAGCAACGCTGGGCTACGACATCAGAACTTGAATTATTTTATAATGAATTGGTCTAAAGCACACTTAATGTAATAATTATACTAATGTCTTTAGTGTAGCCTACCTTCTCTTATATGTTATTTCTACAGCTATCCCACTCGCAAAGTAAGTAGCTTTATATGAACCATCACTCTCCTTGCCGGATATAAGACCTAAGTTGTAAAGAGAAAAAAAAAAGAAGCAATAAAATAAAACGAACTGAAAACCTTGCACACAGAAGCAGATCGCGTGGTGGCAGAAAACTTACGATTCTCGGAAAAAAATACTATTTACGAATCACTCAAATATGAAACTTTTTCTCTCTGGGAAAGTGCTAGCTTTCAATTAATCGGTAATTAAACAACAATTCGTGTAGATATACGGTCCTATGTACACATGTGCGCTAACACTTCACGTTACAAACAATAACTATACGACACAGATCAACAGATGTTTGTTACGTCTTGAGTGCATCACAGGACACCGATTTGTTTAACTCTTGTGGCAGGTCACTTTCACTACATCCTTTTTTCAAAAACAACAAAAGGCTTTGCCATCCCACTTCAACCACACAAATGGATCAAATTGCTTCATAACACTGTTAACGTAATTAAAACTTTAGGAAACGAATGCTCATCCGTGTCTGTGTCATAATGTACTGGCTAGAAAACTACACACGTTACGGTACTTGCATCTTTATGCCGACACCAGTAATTACTCACCAAACAAAGAAGACACATGTGCTCAGGTCTCGAGCTCTCTGCTGAGTGGCTTCAACTCACCTGCCAGCCACTGCGGCGCTGCAGGGTCAATGTACAGTACAGCAATGCTGCATACTCCACAAACAATTATTATTAATTAAATCATTATTTTTAATAACAATGGGTACGTTTATCAATAGATAGAGTATTTCTCTCGACGCTTAAAACAGTGATCCTTGGAAGTAGATAAGCTTTCCATCTACCAACTGTTCCTTCCAGAAAACCGTTGTTTACGGGAGAATTCCTAACATGACCCCACTTTTACAGCGGTGACCGGAAAGCATCGCTCCATTTACTGTAACTATGCAGTAACTGTTTTCACAGGAATTTCTTCATTACTATGATGTTTGTTATGAAAATATATTTTTGAATTTCAATTAGCATACAAATTATAATTTATTTAACAAAATTTGATTCATTACAGCTTTTTTATTTTTTATTTTATTTAACACTGTCTATGTGTACGCACCGTACTTACTAGCCGGACAGCCCCCCGAAATGTAAATTTGGCAGCGACTGACGAATGCCATGCTGTTTGTACCATGGAGCCTAGAGTAATACTGAAGAATACCGTAAAGAGTGGGCCAACTTTCATTCCAACAGTCGAAGCGTATCTTGAGAAGGAATTTCATTCAACTTGTGGAGCACGAATATTCACGCGACTGCACTGAGCGCCCTCTATACTAACTCATCCGTCACACGTTCACATTCCCAATTTCATTTTAAACTCTCTTTAGTGCACAGTACCCTCGCAACGCGTTTTCTGTTTCTACAGCATCTCAACACTTTAAAGACAGGACCGCATGTACGCATGAGTAAACGGTATAGTTGCGAAAAACGCAATAATCTTCCGCGATATGAACTTTGGTAATTCAATACTCTGTTATTGAGTTGAATATTTTAACGGCACTCTTTAAACGCCACAAGTCATTTGGGTCGTAATTCAAATCTGGGCGGAAAAGGACCGATTTTTTTCTCATGTCAGAGGCCACTCTTTTCACGATTGAGGTTCTTTTATGTGTCGTAAATCTACGAAAATGGACACAAGGCTTAACTTTCCTTCTGAAAGAAGCCGCAGTCAGGATTTTTACGACCTTGGAAACCCATTGACACCGCCGGATTGAACCGGCGAAACAAAAAGCTAGCATGGTAACCATAAGTTCATCAGGACCGACTAATCTGTTCCTAATACTCTCTCTTTAAAACGCGCCTAGCACATATAAATTAGACAACCCGTATCTATAAGAGATACTATTAAATTGTCAGCATCAGAAAGCATTGGTTGTTTAAAAAAGAGGCAAAACAAGAAATGGTTTGATGAGGAATGTGCCGACATTGTAAAGAAAAGAAAGCTAGCAAAAATGAAATGGTTACACGAGCCAAATGAGGTAAATTTAGAGCAATTGGGTACTATTAGACGGGAAACCACCAAGTTACTAAAGAGTACAAAGAGGAATATTTGAGAGAGAAGATTAATGATCTTGAAATGAATGCAAAAAATAGGAACATTAGATAATTGTATCAGGGAATTAGTATAGAGAAGAAAGGATTTCAGGCTAGAACAAACATAATTCGGAATGAAAATTGGGATCTGATTGCAGATTCCAGGAGTATATTAAATAGATGGAAAAGTTACTTTAATCAGCTATTAAATGTACATACAGAACAGGATATTGAGGAGGATAATTTACAGACAGCAGAAATGCTAGTCGCAGAGCCAAGTGCATTAGAGGTTGAAATGGCAATTGAAAAATTGAAGATGTATAAAGCAACAGGTTCAGATGAGATCCCAGCAGAACTGATAAAATCAGGGGGAGAAAAATTGATGGACAAGATACGCTGCTTCCTTAGTATGATTTGGGAAAAAGAAGCTCTTCCAGACGAATGGAAGGAATCAATTATCGTACCAAATTATAAGAAAGGAGATAAAAAACTGACTGCAACAACTTCCAGGGGCATCTCATTACTTTCAACTTCGTACCCCCTTATAAAACACATCTATACTCGTTTTAGTAAGCAGACTTAACTCCCTATATTGATGACCTTCTAGGCGCTCATCAATGTGCATTTAGAAGAAACAGTTCTACAACAGATCAGAGTTTTAGTATGCCTATACGGAAGATTTTCGCAAGCATCCTGGGAATATAATGGTACTTTACATCAACGAGATGTAGACTTCAAAAAAAGCATATGAATTCAATTAAGAGGGAGAAGTTATAATAGTATCCGGCTGGAGTTCGGAATTCCTAAAAATTTAGTTAGACTTATACGAATGTGTCTAAATGGCACAAAGAGTAGGGTGCGTGTAGGCAAACATTTTTCGGACACTTTTGAAATCCAGAATGGGTTTGAAGCAAGGAGATGCACTATCTCCTCTACTATTTAATTTTGTACTAGAGCATGCCATTAAATCTTTGGAGAATGAGGAAGGCTTACAACTGAATGGCGTTAATAAGCTGTTAGTTTATGCTGATGATGTAGTATTATTGGCCGATAGCGAGGAGATACTAAAGGCCAACAAGCACACACCTATTGAGTAACACTAAGAAATTAGGACTGGAAGTAAATATCAGTAAAACTAAATATATGGTCACATGTAGAAATTCAGTATATAATGGAAATGGACAGCTAATGACAAATGAGGGAAATTTTGAGGAAGTGGCTGAATTCAAATACCTTGGAACAATAATCACAAATAGGAATGAGATGCACAAAGAAATTAAACATAGGCTCAATTCTGGAAATGCATGCTATTATGCATTGCAGAGACTTTTGATGTCCCAACTCCTTTCAAAAAACATTAAGCTGAAAATATATAAAACTATTATTCTAACCAGTTATATTATATGGATGCGAAACATGGACTCTTACTATAAGGGAGGAAAGGAGATTACGAGTATTTGAGAATAAAGTTCTTAGGAACATTTTTGGACCAAAGAGAGATGAAGAGACAGTTGAATGGAGAAGACTACATAACAATGAACTACATGGTCTTTATAGGAAGCCAGATATAATAAGAACAGTTAAGTCCCGTAGACTGCGATGAGCAGGACATGTTGCGCGTATGGGGAATGAAGGACGTGCATGGAAACTTCTTGTAGGAAAGCCAGAAGGAAAACGCCCAGTTGGTAGACCAAGAGTGAGGTGGGAAAATAACATTAACTATGATTTGAGGGAAGTAGTTTATACAGGGAATGATTGGAAAGCATTAGCTCAGGATAGGGATGTATGGAGAGGGTATGTCCGTGCGGCCATGAACCAACGGGTTCGATAGTGCCAGTGAGTAAGTAAGTAAGTATCTGTAAGTTGTCCCGTGCCGCTGCTCAACGGTTTAAAGCATCATGCCTTAGTACAGAGCTATGGGACTTGCGCTGGTTCTAGTCCCCATGGCAAAATAACCTTTCTTATGGAGTTTCGGCCAGCATGGGACCGGTGCCCACCCAGTATCTTGAGGCTCCAGGTTGAGAAAACCAGCTATAACGGTTGAGGGATCCGAAATGCTGACCAAATATCACACCTATTTTGGCTAGGTAATGTCCTACTCTGTGATTAACACATGTGGATGTAAGATCAGCAGCTGATGGGTTGACCAAGGGCTTTCTAGGCCTATCACGCTATGAAGTTACGAGTAAATGTAAGTATATGAAAAAAACTCTTTAAGTTATAGGCCTATTTGTTACAAAACAGATCTTCCATTTACAGGATAAACAAACGTTGCCTTCAAGTTATGTTATAATATACTACTTATTTAACAAAGCTCTTTAACAGTTCAGGTCATTATCGTCGCAATTCAAATCTGGGTGTGACAATTCCGGTGAATTTTGCTCAGAGGCCTTATTTTTATTTAGGCTATTCTATGCCACCATGACACCAGTGAATGTTCGGTCGGAGAAGAAGTGACGAAAAAACTGCACTTAAACTAGCGTGAATTTTTTTCAAAGTCCCATAGAACAACAGTGCGCATGCGCCAGAATTTATAGAGCCAGCAATAATCCACAATCGAACCACATATCGATTATCATCCTCGATTACTATCCGTCGCTATGTAATTTAAATGACCAATATTTGCAATAAATCCCCAAATCTATATTTAAAAAATATATTAATAATATTAAAATTACCAAACGTTTATTAAAAATGGGTATATACTTACTTATCACTCCCTAACGCTGATAATCCAAAACAGCGATAGAAAAATCATAGAATAAATTATTTACTCTTCGGAGAAAATACCAGCATCACAATAATATCTAACAGTACATAATATTGTGATCTGAATATTTAAATAAATACTTGAAAATTGTCTAATAATGTTATAAAATGTTTTTGAAAAAGTTTAAAATATTAAATAATGTTAGTAAATACAGAAGAAGAGCTATAGTTTATAACAATATAACTGAAAAATCAAGCGCTAGTAGAAGTGCAGTTGAGCCGAAGTGACTTTCAACGTTGTGTTGGACAATGTGGTAACTAGAGCGAGGAATTTTGTGAAATTTCATGTTTTAAACTATTGGTCAGAGATCACTACGTTTCATGATATGTACAATCAAATAAGACCAAAACAAATTTTCATATTTCATAACATTTTGGCAAAAGTTCATATTTTGGTGAAAATTTCATAGTCCTTCATATTTTTCAACTTTCTTGTATTTATATTTAATTAATGTTGGGAAGTAAACAGTCGGAGTTATGGCTGACGATGAACATGATTATGTTTGAATTCGCGATATCATGGAAGCATGAATCCTATGAGGTGAGTTGTTTAAACAATATGTTCTCCGATGAATTTTAATGATTATACCTCATAATGTTTAGATCAGTCGGAGTTATGGCTGACGATGAACATGATTATGTTTGAAATCGCGATATCATGGAAGCATGAATCCTATGAGGTGAGTTGTTTAAACAATATGTTCTCCGATGAATTTTCTTGTATTTGTTTGGATTTCATAATTGAATATAATTGAATAAATCAATTTAAATATATATATAACCTCCCACAACAGGCTTGGGTGGCACTTGGGATGTCGAAACTCTCTCTTTCTAGACAATCGGCATGAGATGTCAACCAGGTTGTCGGCCCTGCCTGATGGCCGCCTTTGTCCCCAGAACATGCATCTGGTACTCAATTCCGTTAAGGAGGTGAGTAGACCCCAGTGTCATAATGCCGCTAGAAAGTCCAATTCAGTTAAAAAATCTTGACCACATAGAGACTCGAACCCACGACTTTCTGATTTGTAACACGTTCCTTAAAAACTACGCTATGGCGTGAGCCATTAAAATTGTTTAAAATCATGAACATGATATTTTATATTAGGTTGGAATTATTGAAAAAGCTAATTAAAATAGAAATGCAGTGAACATTTTGATTTCTTGAGCCATAAATAAGGTCTGCTTGTCGTATTTATGTGCTGGTATGTTCACTTATAAATTATCCCGGGCCTATGTATATAAATATATGTAAAAAGTTTAGCAAATATTAGCTTCGTAATATTTTTGTGTCATAATTTTCATATTTTTCATATTTTGCTTTTACGATTTAATATTTTGGCATAATTTTCTTCATATAATTCCTCGCTCTATTGATAACACGTCTTTCCGCTAGAGCTAATTGCCAACAGGTTTTGCTCACATATAAGGGGATTCTATCCCAAGAGTCCACCTACATTAATGGACAAGTTAGTGTTAGATGGGTAAGTTTGTGTTAGTTTGGACAAGTTAGGGTGAGAAAATAGGGAAGTTAGTACACTAGATTAGCTTAACGTTCACTAGATTGTCAGCGTGTTTTGGTGATAAGTGGCTACACTGTCTGAGCAATGACTAATACACATTTTACATTGTAAATATGCTACAACATGGAAATCTCAACAGAAATAATCTAAAGTCATGGCTTCCTGGGAAAAGACCCAGTTCGCAGTAAAGTTGTTATTAATAATAAAATATTAGAACAAACCAACACATTTAACTATCTCGGATACCAAGTTACATACGAAGAAGAAAAAGATTTTAGTCAAAAAATTATAAAATTTAACAGAATAACAGGAATTATAAATAATATTTTCAAGCCAAACACAGTACAGCAACACACACGAACTAGAATTTATAAAACACTGGCCAGACCCATATTATGTTACGGCAGTGATGCCTGGACAATTCGCAGTGTAGATGAACAAAGACAAACTGCGGCAGAAATGAAATTTATGAGACGTACTGCGGGCTATTCAAGGACAGACCATAAAAGGAATTCTGAGATTCTCAAAGAATTACACACAGAATCAGTCATGGAATATGTACAAAAATACAGAAACAACTGGAAATCTCACGTACGAAGAATGAACAGAACAAGAATACCACGTCAGATCTTAAATTACCAGCCACCAGGCAAGAGATCTTTGAGCAGACCCTTCAAACGTTGGATTGAGACCGTAACAGACCACTAGGTCTTTATTTTAAGGCATTTTTCACACTTTTTGAAAAAAATCAACATATATATATATTTCCCTCAGGTAATTATTAACATACTACAACAATAAATTGTATGTTTTTTCGTTTTTTTTATTTCAATTTATGTTGGTGGCATGGTGGCATAGATTCCCCTTTATTTGTTTTATTTAGTAGGTTTCACAACATTTTCCTGCGCCCAATTAATCTACTGTCATTCTCCTCCACATCTCTCTGTCATTAGTACTACAACCTCCATCTTCCAAACCTTTTTCCATCATGCTGCTCAAAACACCATCAATTCGCGTTATTTTTGGCCGTCCTCTTCTTCTTCTACTAGATGGCACCCATTCCAATATGCTTCTTGTGAATCTGTGTTTAGTCATTCCTTTTATATTATTTTTCAGACTTCAATTTTTTGTATCACCAGTATATGTTGGCATGGTACCCATGAATTTAGTTCCCTTCAGAAGCAACTAATTTTCAAGATTTTTATGCTCTGAAAAATATAACGACTTCAGCCAAGTTGGAATCCATAAATTTTGGAACCAGCATAGTACACGGTAACCACTAATCAACCAGGACATCGCTTTGCTCTCATATTTATATGATTGAACACATTTTTGTAATTAGGGCCTAATTCAATTTATTTGTTAACTGTACCATTTAATTTTGTCCTGCGCCTTAGCCGAGAAGTTTAACGCCTGATGCCTTGGTGCAGAGCTACGGGACTTGCGCTGGTTCGACCAACCATAGGGGAATAAATTTTCTCATGGAATTTCGGCCATTAGGCGACCGGTGATCACCCATTATCCTGAGGACTTTAGGTAGCTAAAAGAAGTAGCGCCTCCAGGTTGAGAAAAGTACCTATAACGGCTGGGGGACTCGATATGCTGATAATATGTCACCCTTATACTGCCTGTATATTCAACCATCTCTGTGATTAACACATGTGGATGTGAGCTCAGTAGCTGACTGGTAGGCAAAGGTCCTTCTAGGTCTGTAGTGTTATTGAGTTAATAATTGCATTTATCTGAACAAAGTTTAGCTTCGACGTTTTAGTTTGACTCTTCAGCATGGTACCTGTATATATGGCCTATAAAGATTTGAGAAAATGTTGTGTATAAGCACAGTAACTCAGATTTCACACTCTACAGACGATAATGCAGTTCGTTTGATCTATGAAAATGCTTTTCTTCTTTATTTACAATTGCATCACAACCCAACGTCGGCACATAGGTTCATTTATCCTTTTCCTCCATCTTTCCCTCTACAATTCCGTTCTTCTCCATGCTGCCAAGCCGTGGGTTTTCTCCAGAGTTAGTTGCTACAACATCAGTCCATATATCCTTAGATCTTCCAACTGGTAAAAGTGACCCCACTACAGGCCATAGGAGACCCTTGGGGTAGTAGAAGGTTAAGGCTACCACATTTTCTAGACAATCGGCACTTGGTATCAGCCAGTTTGTCAGCCCTGCGTGACGGCAGCCTTTACCCTCACAGCAAGCGTCTGGTGCTGATTTCCGTTAGAGGCTGAGTCGACCCCAGTGTCATGGTGCCACCAGAAAGCTTGGGTCAGTTTAAAAGCCTGACTCCACCGGGACTCAAACCCTCGACCTTCCGGTTTGTAGCATATTGCCTTAACCATCTACGCTACGGCGTGCCCGTCTTCCAACTGGTAACATACGTGCTCTAAAAATGTCTTTTAAATGACACCATTTAATCTCTGGGGAAAAAGGTAGGGGCCAATGATGTGGTCAGAAATTACGCCTACCCATATGTTCACCGAAAATATCTGCTGGTGACCCCTCTCGAAGATGGCGTGAGGATTTTCATAATCCCACTCATTACTGTTCTTTGAGTTAAGAACCACCCCATCCGTATTAAATATTGCCTCATCAATGAATAACACCGTGGAAAAGAAGTGCGGTGGCTGGAGCAAAGCCCAGTTACAACATTGTACTCGTTGAGCGAAGTTCACAGGCTGTAAGGTTTGTTCTTTTTGCAGGACTTCCATACTACTTTGATGGTTCGTGCCCATTACACGTGGAATAGCACGAGTACTAGTGAAAGGATCATCTTCCACCTTATGGAGAACATTTTGTTCGAACTCAGCAGTGCGGCGCGTACGTTTTTCATCGGCGTCTACTCTGTTTATCTTCAACGTCCCATGCTCCCGCAAACTCCTATCAACAGACTCGAAGGTTGTTCGGTGAGGATGGCGTCTATTCGGATACCGCTCCGCGTACATGACAGCAGCTCTTGCACCATTACCTTGTGCTGCACTACAAATCAGATGCATTTCGGCAAGTTCAGCATAACTGTAAAGATGTTCCATGATGCTTTCACTGAAGTAACTTCTTATCAGATTTTAATGTAATAACCAATACGGGAATGGGTGTTTTGCGCATGCCTATACTGAACCAATTTTAGTGTCAACTTATCACAGTAACACGCAAGGAAAAAAAAAAAAGTTGCCAGGCCGCGATTTGAACAATCAGTGTTTGAATCTCAAACCCAGCGCTTTAACCATTAACACACACGTTAACTACACAGATTCTGCGTATTTCACTCTGAGCTAAGGCTCACATTGTACCGAATCTACTTTAACCTAACCAGTACAGTGGCGTGCAATCAGCTGCTAAGTTAGACATTTTAAGGAATTCGATATCCTAATATTTCATAAACGTTGTTGATAAATTATTAGGAATCAGGATCTCAGAATTAATTCTAAGATCAGAAGTTATTATAGTATAACTTTCTCTCCTATTTCGCTCTCCTATTGATATATTTGTATTAATTGTCGATTACTTTGATTCCCTATAACGAGCCCATTTTCCCTCGTAGACCATTGGTTCCCTATCTCAAATTATTTGTATACTAATACCACTATGTAAGCAGTTAAATTTGTGCGGTATAATTCATTTGTAGCCTGTATATTTATATTGCCATAGGAATTTCTAAAGTCTGTAAATAAATTATATAAATCTAAGCCACAGTCCCTGAACATCTCTGCCATACGTTTCATATATTTCACACGTTTAACTAGCTCCACTGCCGGCATTTTCTACCATGAGACTTGAAAATATGAATATTGATGTCCCCTGAAGACGTTACTGGCGTCTCGCAGGGTAAGATATCTGATGGGGCTGCCATCTACGACTCGATTTGCCATACATAATTCGCAAATTGTTTTAACTGAACATTTTAAAATTGCCAATTTTATTAGTTACTTTACTTTTTGCAGATGTTCAGGTTGTGATATCTGAGACAGAAGATAGCCTACAACGGGCAATTTACAAATTAAGTAAAATATATGAAATATACAACTTGAAAATATCTACTCTAAAGCAAAAGTTATATATTTTCGAAGGTATGAGCCACTAAGAGTAAAAATTCAATTAGAGAATAAAATAATGGACCAAATGAGCAATTTTATCTGAGATACAATGTATCATATAGGAAATGTGAAGACATTGAAAACAAAATAAATAGATTTAATTATATATGTTGCACCATAAAACGAAGTCTCAAAGGAACTAGAAAGGAGACACTTTTAAAATTTTATAAAACAATGGCGGTTCCAACACTACTATATGAATCGGAACATTGAGTGTTAACCAAAAATTAGGAACGAAGAATAGAATCGTCAGAAATAAGGTTTCTGAGGAGTGTATACAGTAATGGATCAAAGGCGAAGTGAGGATATACGAAGAGAATTGAATATATTCAAACTATTAGATAGAATTACACAATACAGAGATAAATGAATGGACCACATCAATAGAATGGATAACAATAGAATTCCGAAACAGATTCTTCATTACAAACCACTAGGACGAACAAATGTTGGAAGACCCAGGAAAAGATGGAGGAATACTACATTTTCTTTTGTGTCACCAACTTACAAGCAAAGGTTCATTATAGCATCTTACTACAAAGAACTAATCCCAAAACTAGCATAATAAACTATGACAGTTGCGCACAATTAAACAGAATTCCCAAAACCCAGGTGATAAGCAACTATTCCATAGCCACTAACGATAATAACATGTCACTCAGTCAGAAATATTCTCTTGACGGTGAAATAATTAGACCACCCTAGGAAGCCATAATGAACTAAATTGACGAAGGACTAAAATAATTTAAGTTGGGAGTTGTGGGTGTATGTATCTAAGTGTTATAACCCCCAAATAAAAAATGGACAAACCCCGATCATGTAACATCGCAACATTGTAAAATGTCGTGGGTGGCATATGGTGGGAGAAAAGTAACAGACCCCCCGGGAAATGATAAAAATGATTGCTTTACCAAATATTGGTACAAGTCTACTAGCGAGCCCGATACAGATAAGGGCATCTCGTGAAGTTCCTACGTTGTAACATAGAGCGTAGTCTATACTATATCTACACACCATTGACATAGGCACCAAGTCTACATTATCGTGATACTCGATAGGGCACGCATTATCCGACGGAGATTGGATTGTTGCTAAATAGTAATTCGTGTACAACAGCGAAAGTTTAATTAAAACATTTAATAGTGTTGTACAATTTTGGAACATAGTGAATTAAGATCCGAGAAAATAGTAACCAGTCGTTAGTAAAGAATACTTAAAACCTGAGCGTTAATACAATAAGTTACAATCCCGCCATCTGTGACCTACGGCGTTAATTAAGTGTCGTAATACCGACGAGTGTGATATAAACAGACAATAAAAGTATTTTTATTCGGAGCCACCTCGAATTGTCTACCGACTACAGAACACCTATTTATCCTCTCGTGTACATAGATAAGACCTTAGCTCTTACCGAATCTTGAACCAGCTAGTCCGGCACACCAAAATTTCCAGATACCCATATCCCTGGACACCAAATAAACCTAACACAACCCTATTTGTGTCACAACATGAACCAGCAGTACTCTAGTACAAAAACAAATATAAACTACAGAACACTGACGTCACAGGGCTAATGGTAGGAGCCGGAGGAACTTCACCTAAATTTCGGTCACAGTTCTGGTGTGCAGCTAGTCTTCCAAAACAGTAGCGACCAGATTTAACTGTATCCTCACTGAGGCGTTCTATATGGATATAAAGAAATCGACCATATTCATTGGCATAGAGAGATCATTCAATCGGGTATAGCAGGATTTTAATATCATAATAAATATGAAAGTTTAAGTTAATAATTTTGTACTTTAAAATTATTTTAATATTTAAATATAACTTAAATAAAGAAAAACATCTAAATAATTCATTGTTGGTTATTGTTGAATAAAAATGTCTCAGTAACAATTAAATAAATTGTATTACATAACAGTCTTTCTAAAGAATGATTTTAAAAATTGTTTTAAGTCATTGTTGTCAACATTATAAAGCTTTCTGTTATAACTGTAAATAAAAGTATACTAAATTCTGATTGGACGTTAAAACAATTAACTTTTTGATTTAACAAATCAAATTTAAACCTTATATTTAATGGACTATTAACCAATAGAATTTAAAATTACCATCATGTGATGTAATAATGTTCTTTAAAATTATAAAAGAATTACTCTATTCATTCTTCATACAATTTTCAACAAAGATAGAAGCAAATAGAGCTCTCCTGATAAAATGTGATATTTAATACAAGAATAATAATTTATTCCAGAAAAGAAAATAATTTAATTTTAATTGATAGTGAAAAATAATACCACTTAAATTTATTTAATGTGCTGGGAATCTACAATGTGAATAAATTTGTAATTATTTCTACAATAAGCAGTTTTTAGTGATTTTAAAGTGTTTTCCTATCCAGTGTACCAACTTCCGACCTTGAGAAGAGAATCCGGCGCTACCGAAAATAAAACCCAACCTGAACCAGTAATTCTTTTTGGGACACCAACCCTTCTTCAAAATGTTACTACATCATTGGGCATGAAGAGAATTATTGCTTCAAAATGTCACCACAACTTGGGACAGCAATTTACCTCTTCACAGGATACGTTATTCCATGTTTTTATGTATTTTCTCACTACATTGATGTTTTACATATCCCATTATGCTATATTTTTAATTCCTATGTATATTCTTTCCACTCCTTAGGCATTAGTTCCGAAAATTTCTACGGTAGTTGGAGACATATGGACTGGTAAGTTGTGGCAACACTGCACAATTGAATACGATGATAAACATCACTAAACTACAGGAGTTAGTTAAAGTGACTGAACACTTTTAGTTTATTTACGAAATATACGATCGCAAGATGCAATAAAAGTGAGAAGAATTAATGCATGAATTCATTGAAGTAATTGGTAAATTCAATAAAAACATCTTATAGTACACGGTGTCCACAAATATAGTATCATACTATAAACTACTACTACTTAGCTTTGGACAATCGTACCTAAATGAAATTGGTGACAATCAAAACAGAAACTCAACAAGTTTTTGCTATATCTCACAGACACTGAATGTGGCCCCCACGAGTGACGCTGCAGACATTCACATTTAATCTGTCTGCTAAATATCCAACAATTATCCCATATCGACCACAAGAAACAAAATTAAATTTAGTTTAGTTTCTGTATTGTAGTCCATTATTCTCCATTGTTAACATGCACAAACCTTTTTGAGTTTCTCTTTTGATTGTCACCAATTTCATTTGGATACGATTATTCAAAGCAACGTAGTAATTAAGTGATCCCACAACAGACCCGGAGGCCCTTGGGGTAGTAGGAGGTTTTTCTAGACAATCGGCACTTTATGTCAGCCGGGTTGTCAGCCCTGCGTGACGGCCGCCTTTACCCCCAGAACAAGCGTCTGGTACTCATTTCCGTTAGAGGCTGAGTCGACCCCAGGGCCATAGTGCCGCCAGAGGGTTTGGGTCAGTTTAAAAATCCTGACCCCAACGGGACTTGAACCTCCGGCTTGTAGCTCAGTGCCTTAACCACTACGCTGCTCAACAAAGAGTACAGCATAAGAATCATTTGGTACTCCTGAAGGATCATCACTGGCTGCCGCATAGATACTACGGTTTCTGGGCGACTGATAGTTTTTAAATAGATCAGCGCAACTATCTATCACAAATTTCCTACATGATCAATACAACTGATGTCCTGCTCCCGATTTAAGGAACAGCTGGGAATCAGAGATAAGAACTATCTACCATCCTTTACCCACAAAACTCCCTTTACCTACTTCCATCGGCTCCTAGCCTTGCTCCATCCCAGATCTCAGGACTGGGCAAATTCCCGGCTCCATTAACCATCCCTCTCCTCAAGAAACCTATAACTATCTTGAACCCTTGTAAGATAACATACATTTACGTAAGTGCACACGCGCACACCAGATGCCAACAGCTAACTGCCCCTCATTGTCGAAAACAGTTACATCATGCAATACTGTATCAGCGTACGACGTTGCAGATTCTATAGTATACGTTCTTAACGGAACAATAACGACCAGTGCACACGCGCACACCAGATGTCAACAGCTAACTGCCCCTCATTGTCGAAAACAGTTACATCATGCAATACTGTATCAGCGTACGACGTTGCAGATTCTATAGTATACGTTCTTAACGGAACAATAACGACCAGTGCACACGCGCACACCAGATGTCAACAGCTAACTGCCCCTCATTGTCGAAAACAGTTACATCATGCAATACTGTATCAGCGTACGACGTTGCAGATTCTATAGTATACGTTCTTAACGGAACAATAACGACCAGTGCACACGCGCACACCAGATGTCAACAGCTAACTACTGCCCCTCATTGTCGAAAACAGTTACATCATGCAATACTGTATCAGCGTACGACGTTGCAGATTCTATAGTATACGTTCTTAACGGAACAATAACGACCAGTGCACACGCGCACACCAGATGTCAACAGCTAACTGCCCCTCATTGTCGAAAACAGTTACATCATGCAATACTGTATCAGCGTACGACGTTGCAGATTCTATAGTATACGTTCTTAACGGAACAATAACGACCAGTGCACACGCGCACACCAGATGTCAACAGCTAACTGCCCCTCATCATTGTCGAAAACAGTTACATCATGCAATACTGTATCAGCGTACGACGTTGCAGATTCTATAGTATACGTTCTTAACGGAACAATAACGACCAGTGCACACGCGCACACCAGATGTCAACAGCTAACTGCCCCTCATTGTCGAAAACAGTTACATCATGCAATACTGTATCAGCGTACGACGTTGCAGATTCTATAGTATACATTCTTAACGGAACAATAACGACCATCAAACAATTGAGGAAACGAATAACATTTCGAGCTGGAAAAGACATATACAAAGTTTAACAGCTACATGAAAAAAAAATCAATGATTAACATTGCGAACAATACTTTTTTTTTTAATTCGCCTATACAGATTCAAATGAGATCTCTGTAGAAATAATAAAATCATGCTGAGAAAAATTGATGGACAAGATACGCCGGTTGCTTAATATGATTTGGGAAATAGAATTTCTTCCAGATGTATGGAAAGAATCGATTATTGTACCAATTTAAAAGAGAGGAGATAAATCGGATTGCAACAACTACAGGGACATCTCATTAGTTCATTACTTTCTACTTCGTACAAAATTCTAACATATATATTATAAATAAGCGGACTTACTCCTTATATTGATGACATACTACGAGATCGTCAATGACTGATGACATTCTAGGAGATCATCAACGTGGATTTAGAAGAAACAGGTTTACAACAGATCATATTTTTAGTATAAGACAGATTTTAGAAAAGAAAAGATTTGAATCCGTTTATAAATACCTGCCCCCCGAAAGTTTTGCAAAATCTGAGACGAATATTCAGTTCTACAAGGTATAACAATCGAGAATGGAGATGCTTCTCAACCACGAACTCCATAATCATAACATTGTCAGCGTTATTAAGTGATGCGGGTGAGGTAGTTCGGATAGATGAAAGTAGAAAAGCTTAGAAAATTGTTATTTTAAAACCCTTTGGGGAAAGATCATTATGAAGGCCTATGCATAGATGGAATTTTACTGTTCAGATGGAACTTGGAAAGCTGGAAATTGAAGATTATGAAAATTGATTCAATTTGTTAAGAGAAAGCACCAAAAACGGGGCCTTAGTGAGCTTGTGGAATCCATAAGCAACAGAGCTAACAAGTTATCAGTGGCGCCTCCTGCTTAAATTTGCTGGGGGTTCACTAAATTACTCTTAAATTTAACTTTAAAATTAAGTTAATACATCGCAAGAGAAAATTAATGACTCAAATACCATCGGAATGGCCTAAACGTATTGTTCAGAAAGAGAGAGAGAGAGAGAGAGAGAGAGAGAAAAAAGATAATAATTCCATTCCACTGACGCAGTTTAACCTCTCATCTTTTTGGTACTTTACGTGCCACATGCCACCCCGGCCTTAGAGTAACACAACCTGCCGGAACAGGGATTTAACTATGCTTCACATACACTTTTTTCGACCATACAGGAGATGGGGACTTTCCGGAATGAGGGATCAGCTCAATGCCAAGGCCTCCTTCGAGACTACACACAACATTAAGTAGAATACACCATTCACACACAAATTCTTACTAAACATGGCAAATATAATTACTAATGATCATGATGGCCAGATGATGTTCGGGGACCATTTTCTCCTTAAAGTTTCCTAGCATTTATCTTATAGGTGAGAAAGAAAAAAACCAGCACCCAGGAAACTTGTGCCGACTGGGGATCGAACCCGCACTGCTTACTAGGCAGCAATGTCACTCCGAATCCACAGCGGTGAACAAAAATAAACATAATAATAATAATAATAATAATAATAATAATAATAATAATAATAATAATAATAATAATAATAATAATAATAATAATAATAATGATGATGATAATAATAATAATAATAATAATAATGATAATAATAATAATAGGCTATACACATTAGTACAGAGAGAAAAGAAAACTCATTGTTAACTAATATTATGAATTAAGCAGTGGCGTAGCGTGGCTTATACTTTGAAGGAAGCGCAACCATAAGAACATCAATACCGCTAGTACAACTCTAATACTACTACAGTAACTACAATTATTACTTTTGGAATGCAGGCTTTCACGGCTGGTAATCATAATGTTAAAATATTCCGGGCTATGTGGCCATGGTCTATAACTGGTATTTCTTCCAGACGTTTCTCCCTCAACTGCGGAGGGCATCTTCAGTGGCGAGTGCTTCTATTAGGGCATTTACAGTCGAATCTACGATAAGGTAACACCACCTAGAAGCACTCGCCACTGAACTGTGAACGACATTCAGAGTCGAGTCTACAAGGTAACACCACCTAGATAACTTAGAATCTTCATATTTGACAGCAAGGAAGAGTATGGTAACACCAATTTTGTAAATTTTTGAATGTCACTTTAGTTTTATATAAGCATATAATTTCTGATATGGAACAAAATAAGTTAAGTCCCTTAAGATTCTTATTCATACTATGAATTTCAGAGTTTTATGAAATGTCTGACAATTGAAACATAACAGTACCATATACTGTAATTTCACAAAAGAAATGACTCTTTCACCAAAATTTGAATAAATTGTGGCAATCTTAATTATAAATTCTACAATCAAACAAGCGAAGATACGCAATGAAAATTATATATGTGGATAAACACCTATTTACTTCCAAATTATTTTGTAGTAAACAAGTGAAATTCCTTGATTAAAATTATACAAACAAATCATACTTATTTACTTGCAAATTATTTTATTACATTTCAAAAGTCAATACAATCCAGCCCAACCCATTTTCAGTAGATTTTAGGTGTACTTTGTATCAATTTTTCAATGGCCTGCTGCACAATTGGCATCATCCTAATGTAGACCTATAATGAATATAGTTTGTTTATCAACTTCAACATTTCATAGAGGTCAGTTCATTCAAAATTTATATTTTAGGAGTGTCATTTTGTAAAAGTTCTTAAATATGTATGTGTTTATATTTATTTACTAAAAATATTTAAACTCAAGTTTATATGAAAGTGTTGTACGTTGCCATAAATGAAAATGTTTTACAATCTTTTTTTTTTTTTTTTTTTTTTTAATTTCGGTCTGAGATACGGTTTGAATGCATACATCTCAAATTATCCATAAAACAGCACTTTCAATCCTTGTAATGCTAATACCTATTTCGTTAATATCTTTAGATGTAAATCCTATTTTCACCTAGAAAAGTGCAGTTATATAAAAAATGACATAATTAGATTTGGTATTTTTTTCAGCTGGATCCTCATTTGACTCACATACACATTTGGTCTGTATCATAGAGTGAACTAAAGCATGAATTACTTACCTCCTGTTTCCTGCAGAAACCATGACTTTATCTGCTTGGCCTTTACTGCTTGTTTCTCTATCACTTGATGGCTTTCCTTCTTCAAATTCCGAGTCTCCCAAGTTCCATCTTCTGAAATTTCTATGAAAGAGTTGCTGCTCTTATCATCTTGACTGGTTGTTACTCTTTCGTCCACAGCCATATCTACTTCATCAGTGACAAATTTATCCTGTTGTACCAAATTATCTTGTGAGATTACCTTCTTCTCTAATAATGAGAAATCCTCTGTGGCTGTCATTGTATTCTCTGTTTCACTGTGCATTATCATGAATTCTTCCTTTACCACTAAATCATTCAGTGTAATCATGATTTTTTCTTGTCCTTCATACTTGTTTGTCTTAACTTCCCCAATTTCATTGTCATTACCGATTATCAAAAATTCTTTATGTTCTTTGTTATTTTTACTAATTATACTTGTCTTCTGTTTTTCGTCATCTTTAGTAAACATAATTCCCTCTTCATCCTTGTTAATAATAACTCCATCATCCCATGCAACATTTTCTCGTTCATTAATCATAACACTGTTTGATGTAACAATAATGTTCTCCTGTTCTGATGCATTATTTTTTAAGACAACAACTTTTGCAATTTCTTCATAATTTGATGTGACTAATTTAATACTTTCTGTTACATTAACCTGTTCTATTATAACTTCTTTTTCCTTATCTTGATGGACATCAATAATTTTCTCCCCTGTTAAATCATTACTCTTGAAACCTGATTTGTTTTGAATTTCTCCATAAATCTGGTTATTTGTAATTGTATCATATTCTGTAAAGGCATTTTGTTTTATATTGTTTTTAGATTCTGCTGCATTACTGTTTGAAACAATAAGTTGGTTTTTTTGTGTATCAGCCTCCTCTGTTATCATAGCTTCCTGCTGTATGGCTGTATTATGCATGGTTATCTTAAGTTTCTCTTCACATGCAGCACCATTATTTGCAATCATATCCTCTCTTGTATCTTCCTGTTCTGTGGAATTATTATTTTCAATTCTTTCTTCTTCTACTGGATCATTTTTCACCATATCTTTCTCCTGTTCTATCTCATCATAATGTTTTATCACTTTCTCTGATTCACACACATCGAGCTTTGTTATATCTTTTTTCAGTTTTGTTGTTTTATGTTCTCTCATTGTAATCTTCTCTTGTTTTATTATATCATTGTTAATTATCGTAACTTCCTTCACATCTGTTACATTATTTGTTATTAAAGCAACTTTGTTGGATATTGAAGCATCATTATTCAATATTTTAGCACCGGTATTCTCTTTTTCTGTATCATTACTGCTTGTATTCACTTTCACTTGTTCTGCTAAATTATTCTTTCTTATCATAATTTTCTCCTGTTCTTGTGCATCTGTCTCTGCTAACATATCTGTATTATCTCTTTTGATTGTATCTTGAACACATTCTGTTGAGATTGTTCCTTTTTCTTGATTCACATCATCAACTGTGATCAACACTTTACTTTTCTTAATAGTATTGTTCTCTGCCAACATTACAAACACATTTTCATAATCTAAGAATCCAGGTGGTGGTAGCAAGTCTTCAACAACTGGTTCCTCTATGTTAGCACATGTTTTGATGGCCCCAGGAGGAACTTCATAGATATTTGGGTCAGGACTAATGGTTTCCTCATGGCGTACTAATCCGAGAAATAAATTCACTGGCTCGTAAATTGGCTCTCCCAGGCAGGCATTTTCATATATGTGGTCATTTTCAGCACTGTAAAAACACAAAACAGTTCTTTAGTCAAACATTGAAATAGAAATCATAAATTATTCTCCAAAAACATTTATGGAAACAAGGAAATTAAAGGGAGAGTATATTATTTTCTTCTCTTCTGAATTATTCCTTCAAATCAGTGGTTCTCAACTGTTTTATCACTGATACTTTAGGACTTAAAAACAGGTTCACAAGTTCACAGCTCCTCAAATGAATCGTATTAGATTAAAACTTCATATTTTTATTATGTAACATGAACAATAGATATCTACACTTAGCAATGTACCAATATGTACTCTGTATGCAGTACTGTATATTTGGCATAAAAAAATTAGTGTTAACATATTACCTAATTAAAGTACACACAACCCCTGAGTATCCCTGATAATTGTTGGCATATTTGTTATAACAGCGCAATACTGTAAGTTTAGAAACTATATATTTAATTTAAAACCAAAATTATGAATACGTAGTTAATATTTGAGAGACATGCAGCCATGCAAGACTATTTTGGAAAGCTAACTGTAAAATTGCTGAAATTAGACTGTCTTCATCCCTCTGGGCAGACAGAGGGAGAGAGAATGCATAGTACTGTTAGTTTGAGTATAAAAAGGTTCAAGAAACATGACTCTGGGTTCTGTTGTTCCGGAGTCATCATGGGGTGAATTTGTACACTCACATTTACTCAATTTATTCAAGGGTTTTAGAAAATGTAATCATGGTACCATAATTTAAGTATAATAATAATTCCTGATTGTAAGCTTATGTTGGAAACATGGTAGTTGTTATAGTAATATTAGGGTGAAATAGGTAACATTTAAAATACAATCTCTCTCTCTCTCTCTCTCTCTCTCTCTATCTATCTATCTATCTATCTATCTATCTATCTATCTATCTATCTTTTGAAACACAAGAGGCCACAATGTAGGTATAGAAATTTAATTTAGTTTAGTTAGAATTACATTTAGGTAATATATATATATGTATGAATTTATTTTAGAAATCAAAATAATATATAATTTAAGATTTATTTATTTATGTAGAACGCAGCTAACTTTAGTACAGAATCTTCTCTTTATAGCTCTACAGAACTCCAAGTAAGTATGTATTTAAACGCTACCAAGACCTCTGAAGAATCCCTTTAAATTTTCATCTTAAGACCTTTGGTAGATCATGTCTCAAATCTTAACAATATTCCTGGTGATCCATAGAGCACACTTTGGGAATCATGTTTTAAATCAACCTGCATCTTTTACTGTAATTTCAATGAGTGTAATATTTTTGTGTTATAGTGAATTTAAACTGGTACACTTTTTAAAAAAATTTAAATATAATTAAAAGAAGTTTAATTTTAATTATAAGTTTATTATATAGCATTAAAAATTAATGGACAAACAATTTAAAATAGATGAGACACCATAGAATACCAAAAGCTAGGTTCATGGATAGAAATGTCTGGAACAAAGGAAGACAGATAGAACATTCATTCATTATGAGATCATAACAGGCTTCATGGCCTAACACTTGTATACAAGATTTACTCCAACTCCATAGCACGACAGACCTAGAAGGTCTTGTCCTACCTTAAGGCTGCTGGCCTCACTTCCACATGTTTTAATAACAGAGGAGGACGATCAACCAGCCAGTGTAGGGGTCACATGTGGTCAGGATGTTGGATCCCCCAGCCTTTGTATCTGGTTTTCTCAACCTGATGTCGCTACTTATTCTAACTGCCAAAATACCTCACAATGATGTTGCTGATACTAAGTGGGAGGCTACAAAAATTCAGATGTCCTGATGAAAACCAAGATGGAATCATACACTGCTCAAAACAATTACAGGAACACTATGAAATATGCAAATATTTTTTCATTGGATAAAGGTACAAACATGAAATTAATAAAGTACTTTATTTGTGGTTATTTATTTATTTATTTATTGCTCATGTCAGTAATAACAAATGAATAACGCTGACAATTAACTTTTCAAATAATTCCACCATGTAAGCAATTGAATCTTGAGCTTATTTTTCAAAGTTAAACACTCGTTATATAGAGTTAGTATCGTGTATGGCCTCCACGACATTCGATGACACTTTGGCACCTTCGTGGCATGCCCCCAATAATATTCTGGATTTCCTCTTGCGGGATATTCTCCCATTCCTCCTTCAGAGCATCTCCAAGTTGCTGCAGAGTTTGTGGAGCTTGATGTCGGTTCCTGACCTTCCTGTCTAGAAGATCCCACAAGTGTTCAATAGGGTTGAGGTCTGAGCTGACCGCTGGCCACTCCATTACCTCAATTTCATTCCTCCTCAGAAAATCCCTGGTGACAGCCGCAGAATGTGCCCTGGCATTATCCTGCATAAACAGAAATCCAGGGCCTACTCCAATGGCAGCAGGTACTACATGCTCTTCCAGAACGTTCTCGATATACCGGACAGCATTCAGTCGCTGGTGACAAGTACAAGGTCCGTACGATTGTTGTACATAACTCCGGCCCACACCATTATGGAACCTCCTCCGAATCTATCAATTTCCTGTACAGCCTCTGCAGAAAATCTTTCTCCTGGCCGTCCCCACACCCTCAATCGACCATCATAACGTGTAAGACGATACCTGGATTCGTCCGAGAAGAGCACAGACTCCCACTGGTTCAGGTTCCAATCACCATGGTTTTCAGCATACGTACGTCTTGCTGCCTTATGCCCATTTGTTAAGCGTGGTTTTTTGACGGGCCTTTTTGGACGAATATTCTCTTTCCTTAATCTGTTCCTTATGGTTTGGTCTGAAACCCGGATTCCGGAAGCCATATGAAGGTCATTCTGCAGGTCTTTTGCAGTTTTTGTACGCTGTCGAAGAGCAGAAAGAACAACGTATCTGTCATCCTGGGGGCTTGTTTTAAATTTACGGCCCTGGCCACGTCTTCTACAATACTGACCTGTCTCTCTGTGCCTGTTGCGTAACCTGGACACCACGGAAGGAGAAACCCCAAGCTCTCTAGCCACTTGTTGCAGAGATTAACCTTGTCGTAAAAGATGTAGAGCATGATACACTTCAAACTCATTTAAATGCCTCATTTTGTCAGAGACTTCAATAAACAAGGCAATAATCAACATTCGTCACTATAGCAACATCAGGAAGCTTACTAATTAGAAGTGGCCAGTGCTTTCCAAAATAAAAAAATCTCTATATTTGTTATTTGAGGTAATTTCCCTGTATTTAGGCCATGGATCTTTAAAATTTGTATCCAATGATAACATTAATAATTCAATTTACATATTGTCCAACTTTCAGCATAACAGCTTTAAAAAACAATTACTTATTCAATTTATTACAAGTGTTCCTCTAATTGTTTTGAGCAGTGTATTTAACTCTTGAGGTAAATTTTAGTGAAGTCAGTTAAATCCACATAGTCCCCACTGTAGTTTGAGGTACAAAAGGATGATTGATGTGCGGAAATCGAAAGTTATTGCACTTCAAGTTAGAAGAGGCACCTAACAGAAATAATGGAAAAAATTATACAAACTTTTGGAGGAGCAAAGAATAACTGTGAGCAACAAAATAAAGCAGTTTGCTACAAAGAATACTTAAAACTGTAAAATGTTCTGTATTATAGTCAACTAATGCTTTAGACGACTTGCAAATTAATGACAATATAAAAACAGTAATAACTACACTGACAAGGAAAGTACTTGGGCTCGAACAAACATATCTGTATGAAAGTTTGGTTTTCAGGGCCATTACGTAGCTCTCAATGTGCTAGTGGGTGTCGTTTTTCTGCAAAACTCGGCAATCATGCTCTAGAATCACTGTAGATGTCATTGTAGAAGCCATACGCAATGCAGATATCTTAACTATAAATGTAAATGGGGACTTTCAATAAAATGCTCACAGCAATATGAATGACTGCAAAACACACAGTGAAGAAAAGCAAGTTGATCGCATGTAATATTTGCACAATCTATAATACCAGTGTTGAACGCCACGTCAATTACACTTTTGAAGTTGTCCACTGGTTCACCAATATCGTAGCCAGCGTCCTGCCACGCGTAACGAAGCATTGGTCTATATACTCCCGCAGATAACTGATTGTAAATGACAGAATGCAAATTCATGATAAAGAATCTGTCATGCAATTTTGGCTGCATATTACTGGAACGTAGTTTAATGAATTCTCTTATTCTCTTGGCATATATTTATATTGCCTGAAGAAATACAATTCCAGAGGTTGTGCATATTTTGTAGTTTTAGGTGGAATGATTTTTAAATGTAGGCCTACATCTTTTCCGCCAGATGCTTCCAGTAGTACTTGTTCATCCTTATGTCCAGACCAGGAGTCACAATGTACTAATGACTTTCTTGACAAATTTGGATTCAAAACTGACAGAAAAAAGATCTTCAGGTATTGTTTCGTCATCTTCCCACTCACACTTGCATCGACGAAGACATTTGGAGGGCACCGAGTTTCTATTTCCCTTGACACACGGGGTCCAAACTTTCCACTAGGTTCTTGGAAGCAAATATAGAGTTTGTCTGCTAATCGTCCTTCCATTGATATAGCAACATCGATCGTGTAACTATGTGTTGCACTGTTAACTGATTGCAACATCAAGACAGTGTTTCTCTCCCCTTTCATGGATAGCGTTCTGTCAGAAGAAAGCTCATAGTTGAACTGACTCTGATCACAGTTCCATACAGAACTAATTTCGATTTTTTCTGTCGTGATATGCTCATTGACATCAGTAACAAACATTTGAGCTCTTTGAATCAGCTCTTCTTCATCATCCTTATCTTTTCGTGCTTGGAGCATAGTGATACGGCGTGATGTTATCCTAAACTCCTTTTTCAAATTAGTAATAAATCCTAGTGAAGCTGTAAAGTTTGTACACCCGAGATTTCTGGCTACGTCCAATGCCCAATGTTGTAAATGCCAATAATGAACGGCGGAACCGCATTCTCGCGCTTCATCGAATTTCGCCATTACACGCTCCTTGATGATCTTGAACTGCAGTGTACGATTTCCTTTGAAAACTGTATTTCCTTCTCGTTTCTTTGCCACGTAGTCCAGTATGTTTTTAATATTGCTTTTAGCCTTCAGTTTAGGGTATCTTTTCAGAAGCTTGTCGTATGTGTTGAAACCTCTTATGTGATAATCATCGTATATATTCTCTAGTGTGTTGTCATCAAACGCCGTGATGATACTTGCGACTTTAACCTTCTTATCAGGAGAGGGTTGGAATTCACTTTCACTACTTCCATCGCCTCTTCCCGCACTTGCCGTATCACTACCGCTTGCAATGAGTTGTTCGTCATTATCATCACTAGCATCATAATTATGTGTTAGTGTTACAACAGTATCTGTTTCTAACTTATGCTCATATTTCTGCACTATAATAGATACCAGAAAACATGCGAATGATTCATCTTCTACACCAATACCATCTTCATGAAGAAGAGTTCTTCGTAACTTCATCTCAACCAATCGCAATACATTAGCAGGATTGATTACCAATCGCCGACCCATCTGACGCTTCACTACACAAATAACTTCACAAAACGCAACTTCAGAGGCACACTGCACCGTCCCTACTGGTCTCGACTGGCGTACCGGCAGGTCAATGTGCAATGAGGCATGGCACACGCAGAGGCCTCTAACGGACGACTGCAGAGTTTTGCAGATGAGCGAGTATCACTAGTGCAATAAGGGACCTTTAAATTATCTCTCACACGATTTTGGTGTATATTTGTTTGTTCGAACCCAATTACTTTCCTTGTGAGTAGAAATATGAAATTTTATATTTTAAACTATGAAAAATTATGAACAGGAACTAGAAACATTTACTTTTTTGACAATGACAAATCTAAATCACTTAACAAAAAAAAATATATATATATATATATATATATATTTAAAGTTTTTCATATTTGTAGAAAATGTTAATGTTTTTGCATATGTATATAAACATTTAGAAAATATTAAGGCTTTATAGATATTTGCACTTTGGAATTTCCAACCATTAAAAACAGGTTTATAGTCACAAAACAAATTTTGAAAAGAAGAGGTAACAATGGTAAAGCCAGAAGAAGCTAATAAAACAATTTATGAGAGTGAATTTTTTTCACTGTTTCAATGAAATACAGTCCGCTTCCTGAAATTATTGATTGTTGGTTTCAACAACTGAATCTGCATTGTTATTTTTAATTTATTTTGCAGACGATACAGTCGGCTTCATGAAAATGTAGAGAAATTGATTGTTTGTTGCAACAATTAATTCTGTATTGTTATTTTGAATTAATTTTGCATTCTGCTTCCTGAAAATGTATAGAAATTGTTGATTATTTGTTACAATTGATTCTGTTCTGTTATTTTAAATCAATTTTTAAATGAATGAGCAGGTGATTAATAGATAACAGTGATAACTAATTACTTTTTGCTTTTAATACTTGAAAGGTAACTAATTAATTAATTTCATGTAGTTAAACATTTTACTAGTCTATAATCTTAAATTAAATTTATAATAATTAAATAGTTAAACTTAACTTTTCTTTTGAATCCAGGTATAACAATTACACGTGACAAAGAAAATAAATGTTCTTCATACTTTTTTTTTTATATTTTGTCATAGAAATTTAAAATTATTCACAATTTTTGCAATCTTGTTTTCATATTCTGGTAAAATTCTTCATATTTATAATTACACAATTAATAATAATAATAATAATAATAATAATAATAATAATAATAGTGGAAGTAATAAGAACAGTTAAGTATCATAGAATATAACGGGCAGGACATGTGGCACAAGTGGGAACGGAAGTGGGGCAGGTAAGCGTCTTGTAGGAAAGACAAAGGGAAGGCACCGAATAGGTAGGCTAAAAATGAGGCTGGAGAATAATATAAACCATGATTTGAGGGAGCTAAATTATATAGGGAATGATTGGAAAACTTAGGTCAGGTTAGGGATGTATGGAGAATTTATTTTAGCGCAGTCACAAACCTCAGGTTCTATAGTCCCAGTGGGGTTGGTTATCTAATACTGATAATAATAATAATAATAATAATAATAATAATAATAATAATAATAATAATAATGGAAGTAATAAGAACAGTTAAGTATCATAGAATGTAATGGGCAGGACATGTGGCACAAGTGAGAACGGAAGTTGGGCAGGTAAGCGTCTTGTAGGAAAGACAAAGGGAAGGCACCGAATAGGTAGGCTAAAAATGAGGCTGGAGAATAATATAAACCATGATTTGAGGGAGCTAAATTATATAGGGAATGATTGGAAAACTTAGGTCAGGTTAGGGATGTATGGAGAATTTATTTTAGCGCAGTCACAAACCTCAGGTTCTATAGTCCCAGTGGGGTTGGTTATCTAATACTGATAATAATAATAATAATAATAATAATAATAATAATAATAATAATAATAATAATAATAATAGTGGAAGTAATAAGAACAGTTAAGTATCATAGAATGTAATGGGCAGGACATGTGGCACAAGTGGGAACGGAAGTGGGGCAGGTAAGCGTCTTGTAGGAAATACAAAGGGAAGGCACCGAATAGGTAGGCTAAAAATGAGGCTGGAGAATAATATAAACCATGATTTGAGGGAGCTAAATTATATAGGGAATGATTGGAAAACTTAGGTCAGGTTAGGGATGTATGGAGAATTTATTTTAGCGCAGTCACAAACCTCAGGTTCTATAGTGCCAGTGGGGTTGGTTATCTAATACTGATAATAATAATAAAGTGATCCCACAACAGGCCTCAGGAGGCCCTTCGGGTAGTAGGAGGTTAAGGCTCCCACTTTTTCTATACAATCGGCACTTGATGTCAGCCTGGTTGTCAGCCCTGCGTGACGGCCGCCTTTACCCCAGAACAAGCGTCTGGTACTCATTTCCGTTAGAGGCTGAGTCGACCCCAGGGCCATAGTGCCGCCAGAGGGTTTGGGTCAGTTTAAAAATCCTGCCCCCAACGGGACTTGAACCCTCGACCCTCCGGCTTGTAGCTCTGTGCCTTAACCACTACGCTACGGAATAATAATAATAATATAATAATAATAATAATAATAATAATAATAATAATAATAATAATAATAATAATAATAATAATAATAATATATAATAATAATAATAATAATAATAAATAATAATAATAATAATAATAATAATAATAATGGTATTAGCATTATAGTATTAAGGCAAAGTGTAAGTCCACCTCATACCAAGAACTATGACACAGACTGTCTCATATATGATTGGTATCCCAGGGAACTAGGTCAATTCTTGAATATATCATAGACAATTTTCTTTGAGTACAGGGTCTAGAATGAAATCCTGCAAGCCTCATAAAGACAAGCGAGTATTACTAGATATGAATTGTAGATAAATGCGGTAGAGAAAATTGAAACTAGACTGTGAGACTGGGTCACACTAACCATGTGACTTCCTATACAGTCATCAGCTAGCCAGTGATAGAAACTAACATCATGGCTTAGCTCTCGGAGTTGGTGTGTTACAAATGTATTTATTTATCTATGCATGTTATATTTATTTGCCTTTATAGTTGTGCGACGATTGTTGGTTTTTATTTCGGCAATAGTGATAATACATGTCAAATAAATAGGCCTATGTATATTAAAAGAAATATCATACAGACGCGTTATGCAAATAAAATTAAAGCAAAATCAGAATTATTTAGAGTTACGAACCCTTTATTGAGTGAAGGAGGAAAATCGACCATACCAGCATTAGTTTAAGGTAAAGATTTAGTTTGTTATTACGACAAATGCTCGTTCTTGTGTCCACGCTGTTACGGAGAACAGATAATATCCCACTTTAAATATCCTACCTGTGGTTTTCGTAAATCGGTTGTTTCGCGATATCCGCCAGGTTGCAGTACAGATCATGCGGCTGCGAAAATCTGGCGCTGGCTGTACTCTCGTCTTCGTCTCTTTTCTAAAACATTCCAAATGATATTTGGTTATTCGCAAAATTCGTAAATAATCGTAATAGTGGAAATAAGGAAATTGTGTAACTGCAATAGATGATAAATAAAAAGAACAGTAATTAAACTTCCAGAAGCATACAAATTAATAACTTCCCTTGACAGTATGACGAAGAATGTTAAGTTGAGAATACTATTAAAAAGTAATATATTTAAGAACTTACCACTCGATAATAGGGTTCTCTTTTACGCAAGGGTAATGCCGTATCGTCAGGGGAGACAAGGTAGACAGTGTCTATCCAAATGTTTGAAATAACTATTTTTTAATGTTATAATTTTGAAAATTTAATTTTCCTGATTTTTTTTTTATAATTTGTAGTAAATCAGATATTACGAATTCAAGTACACATAGAAACCCCTTGTCAGAAACCACAGACGCCTCTCAGGAGATACAGTAGCTTGTCTCTTCTGTGGGAGTTGAATTCCACTTACATAAAGTTCGAGCACAGCTAACCACTCCTTGCGTCTCTGCCCACTCTCAAATACTTCAAGGTAGATATGTCTTCTTAGACCGTATCTTATATAAGCCTGACCTACACATCAGCATATATTAAATTAATCGCTCATTTCGAGAAATATTATCAATCTAGGTTAAAATAAAGATAAATAAGCCAAGTTTGGACTCGTTGTATTTGGAAATTAATCAGGAATTCAATGCCGATATCGTAATATTAATATATGTAATCATATACAATTTCATCTTGCATATCAATTATGACTAATAACAACTAACGGAAGTAGGTAATTGCATGTAAGCGTCATCTATTCTAGGCTAGCCCGAGACGGTCTCGTTATACAATAGAAGTAAAATTTTATATTTCTTTTGTCCGGACAACTTACATGCTTAATGGATTGTCCTAATAGTCCAGTCATATTAGGGGTTTCACCTCGGAATGAGAGATAATAAGCTGAAAACTCGTATAGACCTTCATTTTGGCATTTTAAAAGTTGTCTCAAAAGTCTCATAAAATCTCGTGTCCGCGTCTTAAGATATTCAAGGTCAAATGTAAAAAATATCGGTTTTTCGCAAATATCTCGTTTCCTATGGCCTTAATGCTATTTATATTCGTTATAAATATTGTAGAAAATAAATTTCTCTACAACTTTTGTTAAAACATTTTTTTATACATCAAACCGTTTTTGAGATAGAAGGCGGTGAATGCGCAGCGTTTAGCTATCTACAGCATAATGCAAGGTCAACCGTTAGTCACGTTATATCCATCCATAGTAATTCTGCCCGAAGGCAGGTCCTTCACTGCAATCATAGCATTTTCATGCTACCGCTTGCAGCTTTACTAGGGAATTGTAGGTGTGGTAGCTTCCCGTTGCTTTCCACACCGGTGAAGGGTGACGGTGAAGGATAATGATGATGGCCACATTGTTTCGGGGACCGTTTGGGCCTTAAAGTTTTCCTGAAATTTGTCATACAGGTGAGGAAAAACCCCAATAAAAACCTCACCCAGAAAAACTGCCCCAACCGGGGATCGAACCCGGGCCAGCTGCGTGACAAGGCAGCACGCTACCTCGAGACCACAGCGGTGAACATTCACGTTATATAATACGCCGTATAAAGTCTATAAATCTTAAGGGGTGATGGGTGAAATTTCTATTTTCTACAGTTTTTAAGCTATATACTTGATGTTTTGTACGCACATTCATGCCGTAATATGTAATATTATATTAAAGTTTCATCCTTCTAGGCTTAAATATTTTTGAGTTATTGAAGAAAATCTATTTTAAAATTTTCATATTCAATTTTTAATAAGTCCCATTATTTTTAGTAATTTTTTTTCTACGCGACCACTGACTTACTTAGATCAACACTATGCATTAACTTTTCTATACCATTATAATAAAGGAAGAAAAAAATATATACATCCTCTGCATATGATTTTTTAAAATTACTACATATATTTTATTTTTTATTTCAAAAACTATCAACGTTGTTTCAAAATCCATGCATACAATTATTAGCCATAGTGTGTGGGAGATGCAGTTAAAATTTCGAGCTTCTATCATTAAATTTGTCAATGCTATTTTTATTTGAATGTATTGAAATGCAATGAAAATAAAAGTGTGGAAAAGCCAATTTGAAAGTTTGTATGGAGTTAAATTAGAATGTAGCATACATGCCCTCCTACAGTCATTAGGGAGACTTAAAAGCGCCATAGGACACTGAAACTTCGCCAACTTATACTTTAGTGATCCCACAACAGGCCTCAGGAGGCCCTTGTGGTAGTAGGAGGTTAAGGCTCCCACTTTTTTCTAGACAATCGGCACTTTATGTCAGCCGGGTTGTCAGCCCTGCGTGACGGCCGCCTTTACCCCAGAACAAGCGTCTGGTACTCATTTCAGTTAGAGGCTGAGTCGACCCCAGGGCCATAGTGCCGCCAGAGGGTTTGGGTCAGTTTAAAAATCCTGACCCCAACGGGACTTGAACCCTCGACCCTCCGGCTTGTAGCTCAGTGCAACTTTTACTTTAAGGTACGTAATATTTTTTAATACAAAAACAAGAAATGCTAAATTAGGCCGAAAATGTCGAAAATTTCACCCATCACCCCCTTAAAAATATATAATTATAAACAATTTGCATTTTTTATTAATTACTAGCTAATACTCGGCGAACGCTGCTACTCCTAAATAATTGTTAATGTGTTTTTACCACCAGCCGTGCGCTGTTATGCTTGCCCGGGAATCTGCTTATCCCGATCTTCTTGGTATCAATGAAAGACAAAAATGGTTATTGTGAGTCATCCTTAGAAGATAATCATATACTGTCGCGGACATTTTTGTAGAGTTTTATGAGGTATTCGATTCTGTGTACAGTAATTTGGTGTATTTGTTATGGTTTAGGCAGCATAAGTCATTTAAGCATCAAAGTAGGAACTTTATTTCGCGTTTTTCACTACAAAGGATGATTTTTAGGGGTGATAGGGTTGAGTATTACAACTCTCTTATATACTATGTTCATTCCCGGAATCTCCTGAACATTTTTCAATAAGCCCCATCTCAATCGAATGAACGGTATGGCAGAGCACGATTGCGCGGTAATCTACTTATCCCGATCTTTTTGGCATCAATGAAAGACAAAAATGGTTATTGTGAGTTATCATAAAAAAGATAAAGATATGATGTCGCGGACTTTTTTGTAGAATTTTTTGAGATGTTCAATTCTGTGTACATTAATTTGATGAATTTGTTATGGTTTTGGCAGCGTAAGCCATTTAAGCGTCAAAATAGGGACTTTATTTCATGTTTTTCATTACAAATGGTATTTTTTAGGGGTGAAGGTGTTGAAATCACAACTCTCTTATAGCCTATGTTCATCCCGGGAATCTCCTGAACATTATGCAAAAGACCGCATCACAATCGGATCAACGGTATGGCCGCGCATAAAGTACGAACAAACAAGCAAACATACAAACAAACAAACATTATTTTTTATATATTAGATTAATGAAAAATATTACTTAATGCAATGTAATAATTAATAAAAATGCAAATTGTCTATAACTATATACTTTTTTAAGGTTTATAGACTTAATACGACGTATTATATAACGCGACTAACGGTTGACCTTGCATTATGCTGTAGATATCTAAGCGCTGCGCGTTCACCGCCCTCTATCCCAAAAACGGTTTGATGTTTAAAAAAATGTTTAAACAAAGGTGTAGAGAATTTTATTCTCTACAATATTTAGAATGAATATAAATAGCATTAAAGCCGTAGGAAACGAGATATTTGCAAAAAAAAAACTTTACCTTTGACCTTGGATATCTTAAGACGCGGACACGAGATTTTATGAGACTTTTGAGACAACTTTTAGAATTCCAAAATGAAGGTCTATACGAGTTTTCAGCTTATTATCTCTCATTCCGAGGTTGACCCTTATTTTTTACCTATGACTGGACTATGATGCTTTCTACAGTAGCAAAACTGCAAGGTGCAGGACAATAAGCCTGTGCAGCGTGATGTAGGCATAGGTTTACCCAGATCACCCAAAGAGCTCGTTTTTTTTCTGTAATTAAAATAATATGCAGCTGAGTCCTGTCCATGAGGATATAAACATTCATTTCTCCAAACACATCTAGAAGTTCCAAACGACAATGTATAGATAATATCCCGCTGTGATATATTGATGAAATCTTAAGAGATGAAACTGTTACATCAGCTTGGAAATCCCAGCTGCAGTTAAGGCCCAAACTTGGCAACTCTGTACGATAATGCTCAACGCCCTAAATCTTCCTCACCATAAATCAAAAGGGCCAATGATGGCCAATGTTACTAAAATTATGTAAATATCTGAAGGGGGGGTCTGAAAGCGAGAAAAATACAAGGTTTTTTAGTAATGTAGAGCGTCAATTTACACACAAGATATCTCACGTAAGGAGGGAGAACAAGTCGCTTAAGAGTCCTTCTATAACATGGAAAGAGGATACATATAGGTCCATAGTGAATTGCGGACTTGGTTATTGTGAGTTAATGTAATTTTCTTTCTTTGTAACAATGAATTTTACTAGTAACAATATTGTACTGTTTATTGTGAGTTAATGTAATTTTCTTTCTTTGTAACAATGAATTTTACTAGTAACAATATTGTACTAAACTTAGATTCAGTGAGAACGAACACCAATAATAAATATATGGCCGGTAAATTTGCCATAAGGAGATTTCGGTAAACAGCGAACTAAATAGTAACCCAATTACTCACTACCCGAACCACTGCCTGAAGATATAAACTATGGTCGGACGCTAACCGGTTGTGTATAAAGTGTTGAATAAAACACAATATTTGTTGTGCTTTTAAATAAAAAATTCGACTTATCTACAGCGATAAACTCCCTTACATCTCAGAGATAAGACCTTATAGCTCTCCGATCTAATAATAACCTATCTTTGACTAGTCCGGTGAACCCAAATTTCTCAACAAACCCGATAAACCTTGAAAATTGGACCTCGCATTAAAAATCCATGCTCCACTTCTGAGATGTTTTCACATGAAAGAAGGCTGTATATAGTGATTACGTAAAAAATGTTTGTAGCCTACTGCGACAATAAAATATGTTTTGATAAATGTGATTCTAACTAGCTATTTTAAACAATTTAAAGCCAGTGGCGATTAACAATTTTTAAATTTAAGTTTTGGAGAGAATAACAATGAAATAATATGCTCAAGTAAAGTTTATACGAATAGTGCAAATTTCGTTCCAGTATATTTTATATTAAATGATCAATTTTCTTCATTAACTTTCGAGCAGAGGATAAAGTTAAAGATTAACATAACTTTAAATGTATTTGTTTTCTACATTATTTATATCAATTATTTAAATCTTAACATTATTAATTTAGTGTTTTTTACTCAATTTCTTTATCAGTCCTTCGATAAGATTTACAAGTACAAAATGACGTTTAATGATGTAATATGTGACGTGCGTTATTATTTGAGAATTTGGAAGCAATAAAAGAAAGTCAAGATGAATATGTCTACCCAACTGAATTTTTTCACCCTCCGCCTCTAAACGAGGGTGCTTTTCAAATTTCATTAAAACTAGAACAGCAGTAGGTGTATCATCAATTAAAACATTATATACTTAGAATATCATACGTATTGTATCGTTCAAAGGTTATAGAACTACTGTGTTACGTCATGAGAGTTGGGTGAGATGAGGAACCATTAAATTTACAATCTAGAGGAAACGACTGGCAGATGAATTTTATCAGATGGACATCACATTTCATATATTTCTTCATTAAGCTTCCTACAGGAAATTTGCCCATCCATGGCTTGCGTGTTAAGATTTCCCGACACAGGTTTTTACCGATAGCCTCTCCCTATAGTTACAATAACGTTGGACGGAGATCACAAACGATTAAGACATGGCCCTACCTATACATCTCAATTATTAAATACTTTATTATACCATTACAAAATAACTTTAAACTATCTCATAGAATATAAAAAAGTACGTGTATTATTTGGTTCTATGGAAATTAAATATATAAAAGGAAAGGAATAAATAAATCCTGAGAAATATAACATTCCTCTTATTGGCCTAAGAAATCATGAACCACCAATGTAATATTGAAGTCAAACGGCGTCTTCCACAGCGGCGTTTATTCCATGGAAGCAAGGGAAGCAATACTTCCCTATCAAATTACAAACTTACGAAATAAAAAAACTCATTTTAAAATGACAGCAATTGTTTCGGTTTTGTAGTATTGTTACGTTTGTTTCATATTCTACACAGCTGCCGCAGCCAGAATATCCCGCTGACAGTATGAACCTGTCAGACCACAACCGTAAGAGGTCACCCCTACTGTGGAAACGGGCTTACAAAATATCCCATTGATAAACTTTCCTTTTTAAACCGCGTTTTTACTGAAATATTCTCTGTCTGCTGTTTTTGGTGTGTGTTACAATATCTCGTAAAAATGTAGAATTTTGCTTAAAAATACATTTAAAACATACACAATCTTTGCAATAGAAGCTAATTTAGTATGGATACGGCAAGTTAGTATGGCAATACTCTTTACAGTATATTTAACGGATATCGAAAAACAAATTAACACATAAATAGACACTGCACTATTTGCAGATGACAATTCTATGGACACAAAAATCACAAAATGCAAGAAGCAGAAGTGTACTCAAACAACTCTGTAACATAAATAAATAAATATGCATAGGAACATAAATTAAAATCCAACTCTGCTAAACCAAGAATCGAGGTCTTTACAACAAATAAGAAATTATATGCATTAATGCAAAACTGAATAGATATTTGAATAATGAACTCCATAAATGCAATAAATATTCAAAAAGATCTGACATTCACCCTAGATCCAGAAATTACTTCAAATGAACATATTTATAGAAAGAATTTGCACTAAAGGAAGAAAGAGATTAAAAACTTAGAAAAACTTAGCAGGAAAGGACTGGAATGCAGTTGCAGCAACACTTAAAACACTTATCGTCGCTGCTAGGAAAACCTGCTTTTAAAGTGATCCCACAACAGGCCTCAGGAGGCCTTTGGGGTAGTAGGAGGTTAAGGCTCCCACTTTTTCTAGACAATCGGCACTTGATGTCAGCCGGGTTGTCAGCCCTGCGTGACGGCCGCCTTTACCCCAGAACAAGCGTCTGGTACTCATTTCCGTTAGAGGCTGAGTCGACCCCAGGGCCATAGTGCCGCCAGAGGGTTTGGGTCAGTTTAAAAATCCTGACCCCAACGGGGGAAAACCTGCTATGTGTAAAAAAAAATTACAGGGAGACAAAAAACTGTTCTACATAAGACAGATGCAGATATGGATCGTGAATAAAGATTTCTTATAACCTCCTCCAATTTTTATTGAAGGCTTAAATATGTACAAAATTACATAATTTTGCAAAAAAAAGTAATATATTTCACTTTTGCCACACATAGGAGATTTTCTTTACCGTAAAATTACGGTACACATGGTAGTTTGTTTATTTTACAAGTTTTGATAATCATTTTTCTTTTCAAACGATTTTTCAGTTTCATTTTACTGATATCAGAAATAGGATTAATAATGGTACAATGCATATTAAATAAATGATAATTGGTCACACACACACACTATACATACCTGTATATATACAATCACACACTCTCAGTCACTGCATTATTCTTAAAACACGTTAATTATTTCTGTCAGATTTCACAGGCAAACTGTCATAAAATATATGATGGGCTGTCTCAATGAAGGAATTCAAATCTTCAAGATGATTAAATTTGGATTCAGTAATGGACAACGGTCTCTGAAACAACTGCCTCACATCCTGAAATTGAGCTGCCATTCTTCTCCTCTGCGCCACATTCACCGGTGTAGTGTACTTTATATTTGATGACCCCATCTGGTAAATATATCAGTTGGGAAATGTCAGTAACGACGAGTTCACCACATTTTTTTCCTGGTTTTAATGAAGATACATTGGACCATTGATCTTCATAATTCTTAAAGAAAGTGAAGTCACAGTTCTTAATCTGGTATGGATTTTTTTGGTTTTACTTGTATAAGCGCAACATAATCCACTGGCGAATTTACGGGTGGTGTGAACTAGTGCTCCAGACTAAAATGAACGCTGTCACATTCCATCATTTTATGACCCTTCTCCAGGAATAACTGCTCAATTGTGATGTTTCTTGCTCTAGAAGTGTCACTCAACGCACTTGCAAATTCTGATAATCATTTTTCTTTTCAAAAGATTGTTCAGTTTCATTTTACTGATAATCAGAAATAGGATTAATAATGGTACATCTGAATTTAGTGTCACTCTTTTACACTGCGGTAAATTATTAGTGAATTCCACTATATATGTTGTGAACTCATTTGCTGTTACCCCACTATTCACTTCGTGCCATACATAGAGTGTTACATTTCCATTTAATAGATTATAAATAGTAAAATTGTGAACTTGAAGTTTCTTTTTATTGTATGCATTCGATGCTAAAAAGCTTAGGACACAAAATAATACTTTATAAGTCCATGGTGACAACATTTTCACCAGTGGCTTCACTTTTGTAACTGTCCTTATTCTTTGGCCTTACGTTTTCGTTACATGTGTGCCTGATAGTCGTCTTCTGCTACATTAACAACTCTAATTCCGCAACAAGTAGGGCCTATCACACTGGTATTTTATTTGGAGATGAATTGCAACCTTTTCCTCCTCTAGTGTCCCCATGAAAATGGTTTTACAACTTTTATCTAAGTGATTTTCTTCACATCAATATTTGAATACACTGTAAATAATTGACTGCGATATGAATGCTAGTTCTACATACATGCGTGAAGAAGACTTTCTACACTAGTGACTTGGGGCCCTGAGTAAAAGATCAAGCCCCATCTTAATGTTTTACATGTCCCTAATTTCCTTCTATTTCCTGTTCATTTTTGTAGTATTAACTTCTTCCGTTATTGATCTTCATCTTCTCTGTTACTTACTTACTCACTGGCACTATCGAACCCGTAGGTTCATGGCCGGGCGGACATAAGCTCTCCATACATCCCTATCCTGAGCCAATGCTTTCCAATCATTCCCTGTATAATCTACTTCCCTCAAATCATAGTTAATGTTGTTCTCCCACCTCATTCTTGGTCTACCAACTGGGCGTTTTCCTTCTGGCTTTCCTACAAGAAGTTTCCATGCACGTCTTTCATTACCCATACGCGCAACATGTTCCGCCCATCGCAGTCTACGAGACTTAACTGTTCTTATTATATCTGGTTTCCTATAAAGACCATGTAGTTCATTGTTATGTAGTCTTCTCCATTCACCTGTCTGTTCATCTCTCTTTGGTCCAAACATTTTCCTAAGAACTTTATTCTCAAATACTTGTAATCTCCTTTCCTTTCCTCCCTTAAAGTAAGAGTCCATGTTTCGCAAGGGTTACCCATGCCGGACTGGTCGAAGGTGATGAGCCAGACGAAAAAAAGTACCTTGGGCGAAAGAGTGACGATCTTTCACCGTAAAAATACAACCGTCAAAAAATGCGGGCATGGGTTCCATCTTCTCTGTTACTAACTCCATTTTGAAGGTTTTCTTCCTTCATGGTCCACATCTTAAAGCAGTCTTCTCCTACGCCGAGAGTGTTAATGAAAAACTTAAGGCAAACTCGTACCAGTTCTCCATTTGCCTTTCCTAGAAATATGTCATTACCTCGGTCTTTCTTCACTAGTTCTTCAGTTTCAGCTTCTTCCTTTCTGCGTCCTCTGATTACGTTCCTTGTGTTTACTAATCCTCTTAGAAACGCTTTCTTTTCACCCCAAGAACGAATATTCCAAAAAGTTTTAAAATATTTAGTCTCTCTTCCTCCGTAATTTTAGTACAATGAAAAAACCTTTTGGTTTGTTTTACTAAATATTTGTGATTACATCTAAATTTCAATTTCCTTGATTGTTTGTTAATTATCAACTTCTTACTTGTGCCTGAGTATTTTTTTTTTCCTTTGAGCCTGTGTAATTTGGCTCCTTGTCTTTCATTTCTGTTCAGAGATATTTTGTGAAATTTGATGGGTCAGAATTCACGACTTGTACTTTCTCAGTTTCATTTACATTTCCATAATCATAAGATCCAGTGATTCTTTCCTCTCCCGGATCTTGTGGACTTGCTTGACCAAATATCTGAGTAGAATCTAATAAATTCCTAAGTTTTCTTCATTATTTTATTTATCTTGAGAACCAGTGATTGTTTCCTCTCACGGATATTGTGGACTCGATTGACCTATTATCTGAGTCGAATCTAATAAATCTCTAATGATTTCATTACACCATTATATTGATGAATATCACCAATGACTTTTATTCCTGTAAGAGAAACATGATGATCAGTAAGAATTTAGTGAGCATTAAATTAAACAGTAAATTACTAGAACATTAGAATATTTATAAATGCATCCAGTATTTATTGAAATAAAATTTACCTACTATTCAACAGGTAATTTCTTGAAGTAGTTCACAGTATTCTAAAGTTGCTCAAGAAACACATCGCAGATTTAGGCCCTTCATTTGCAATAAACTCCAGTTGTGAAAAATCTCCTATATAGGGTAAGATCGCCTATATTAGACCACTGCTTAAATTGAAACGTAAGCACAAAAGTAACTGTAATTTGTTGCACTCTATTGGTGTGAAATCGAACCTGAAATCGAACCTTGTATTCCCATCGTTACGAGGAAGAAATTGAACAGTGTTACTATAGGACGACTTGGTTTTACATATATGTTAATTTTGGCTGTTAATACATCTAATGTTTTAGATCTACTTCTAGAATAACAAGTAAAAACTTTTAATCGGAGGTAAGTGTCATTACACATTCATAAAGATAGTTTAATAATGATAACAATAAGGTAGTTACATTCGTGTTCGTATTATTAGTTTACGAGGTGTTATTGAAAGAAAGGGAAATGGCATATTGTTATATATATGACCGTTCGGTGGTTTAGTTCTGTATTGGATCACATACTAATAGTAGTCAGATTTGAAAATATGAAATATAAATTAAATTTTCTTCTTTTTTAGGGGAATTAAATTATTCCGATGAATATTCTCTTATAATACTGAATTCCATGTTTATTTCGATGTTTCTTCTTAGATGATGTCGAGTAGAGGTAATTGTGGTGCCTGGAAGGATAAAATGATGGGTACAACCCATACAAATAATATTGATGCCGTCATCTTGGCAAGACAGAAATTAATAATAATGCTCTCTCTTCGAGAACACACCACACAACGCCTACAGCCCTTTGATATGACCTTCTTTAAGCCTCGTTTATTGTACTTCAACAGAGCTTGTGATACTTTGATGCGTGAACATTCAATGAAGTCTATTACTCAATTTCAAATTAATAATTGCTAGAAAATTGATATAGACAAGCAGCAACTCTGGCCAATGCAGTAAATGGTTTCCAAAAAACTGGTATTTGGTCAGTTAACAGAAATATATTTAAAGATAGCGACTTTTCTGCAGCAGATAGCGATTTTCATGAAAATTAGAGGGCTAAAATCTCTTCCGCAGCAGCAAATTTAAATCTCAACTCTTGATCCACCACCAAAAACTACATTTCCACCATAATGAGAGTGTCACTACTTCCGCAGGAGCAGACCTATGACTTGAATTATCAAATACTCATCAAGACAGTACTACTTATCAAGGAAAAGAGAATTATACCACCTAAAAACTATGTTAAAGTGAAACCATATCACCAATGCCTAAAAGAACTGAAAGCAGAAAAAATAATACTGTTGATTCAACAGTTTTGACCACCTCGCCCTACAAGAAGGATCTAGAGAAGACCAAAACAAAACAGGTTTGTCAATTTGGGTAATATCAAAGAATTGTCAAGGTAGCTGGTTTTGCAAACTATGTCGAATGCATGACATGAGAGACATGATTCAATGTATGAAGTGCAAGGAGTGGGAACAGCAAGATTGTGCAAAAGTGGGACCTAAGAGAAATAAGTACAATTGTGATGGCAGCATTAATACGATATAGGCTATTTATACTTCCTCCTGTTGTTTCAACACCGATCCAATTTAGGAAGCTTATGGTCCAATATAGGAAAATGTTTTCCTTAATTTAACCAATGCAGACCTTCCAGAAATTATAATTTGTGATGTTAATTACAGAATAAATAAAAAATTACGTGCATGAATCAATAGCTAATGAATGCGCTCTTAAAAAACTCGTTTCAAATTTATTTTCTCTCACATTTCTTATATATGGTGTAATGTTCTTAAGGGGTCCAATATAGGCGGTCTTACCCTACGTAACAATGCACATAGGAGATTTCGCCGACAATTTGAAGGTAGTGACACATAGGAGGTTAATATTTTGAGGAATTGTGGTATTAACTTTGAAATGACACATGCGATGTTTTGCTACGTTTATAGAGCTGGTCATGCGCATTCCAGTGGTGCCAAAATCTCAATTTCGCCCATTGTTGCACATAGGAGGATTTTCCCTGGCAGCGACGATATAATGCTCTAATAAGACCAAAACTACGTATGGCTTTTATATCTACAACACAACATCAAAAAGAAATATACAGGAACTTGAAATACTACATTAAAACTCAGCCAGAATAATAACATGTCCGCGGAATAGCTGTCCAAATGTATTAATACTTTATGAAGCAGACATGCCACCTTTAAGAATGAGAAGAGAAGAAAGGACATTAATATATATTAATAAACTTACAAGTTTTTGAAAGCAAAATTAAACTTCCCAATATTTTACTAACTGGAAAAAGATGTGAAAAGACAAAGCTGGTGTGGCAAAGGTGACTAATCTAACCCCAATGGCATTACTATATTCATGAAGACTGAATTTACCTATTTTTGGCCTGAAAATATCTTCTCGTCTCACTTTTGCATTAAAATCTCCTAAGACAATTTTCATATGAAATCGTGAAATACTATAAAATACGCATTCTAATTCTTCGTTGAAACTCATCCTTAATCTTGTCATCTTTTATCTACTGTGGAACCGTGTACATTTACAATTACAAAATCATCTCTTTTACCCTTTAGATTTTTAGAATTATGTATGATATCCTATCAGTGAAAAACTTAATATCTCGGACAGCTGACAGGATCCTCCTTCGGACTAAAAACCCGTTTCAAATTCAGGTATTTCTGCACCCCCGTAGTATAATGCAAAGCCTCTTGATTCCTGACTACCTTCTCCTGGCTATCTAACTTCCTCTAAAGGGACTATATCCAAGGATGATTTGTCTAATTCCCGAGTTAATACCGCTATTGTATATAGTCGTAACATTCCATGTTCCTCGGAACATGGCCCTGTAATTGAGCCTGTGACATGTCTATACTTATCAAGTCGTATGAATATATTGTTGAATACACAAATATTTGGGATTCAGAAACTCTTAATTCTTCAATTCTTTTGTAAAACAGATTTAAATGTAATATACTTATTTACGACATTTTTGTTCTGACATAGGCTACATTTTTTATTGTACTACAAAGCAAAGTAAATGAGAATTCATATTGTGTTCATAAAATCCGATTTAAAAGCTATTTTACAATATTTAGCCATAGGCTAAGTAAGAAGGTGATGTCGGTAGCATGGAAACATGTTATCATATACTGTTTTATGAAGTCATTGATATCTTTGAGCAATTAAGTTTAAGATCCAATATTGTTGAGAATATAAAATTTCTGAAACTCACAGATAATATATATGAAGAGTACAAGGGAAAAACAATCAGAGTCCACTTTTTAACATTTTGCAGTAATTGAATTTTAAGTTTAGAAACGCAGCAGATCGAGCGCTTTAGACATACAGAAAACTTTTTTTTCCCAGAACTGTTCTCAAGGTGTTTTTCTAACAGACTCTTCTTTCGAAATAAGTGTCATGTATTTTACAGTCCTGTTTTTCAGCAATGAAAAGTCAAGGTGCACATGTTTGTAAACAAAAACAATCATAGTCCACTTAATTTACAGAATGTTATACATAACTGTTACATTATACATAACTGTTTGCCTTATAAAATGTAAATAATAAAAATAATAATGAAATTAATTAATTTTTTACACCAAGTTACTCATTGTTGAATATGAGTAATCTTGAAAAATAGATTTGAGCATTTTCAGAACAGAATTTCTTCAAGGATTGGAGGTCGTCGTATTTTCCCTTGGAGAGTGGAATTAAACTTGAATACGAATGTTATGGCTGATTTTCAGTCTGTGCATGGCACACTGTATGTAATAAATTAAGAGTTTCTAGCCGCTTCATTTCTTTATTTACGTCTTCGGCACTGCTGCTATCGTTAAGTTTCTTTGCAAGTAGAGACTACTTTTTTGCTTTGAATTCATCACATGCAGAGCAAGTATCTGACCTAGGATATCGAAGAGCAATATTAAATTTTGTCTGAAATAAGTTCAATAAATTCATAAGACACTGGAAACTCTGGAAATGTCTCTGTCTACATTTGATGCAATAGTTTAATGTTTAATTCTTCAGGTAGGTACATTTTAGATGTTTTGTGAAGACTGTAGTGAGAAGGGCGGTCTTGAAGGGAACTGATATGTTTCATAACATTTTCAACGGCCTCAATTGTCTTTTTCATGGGTCTATTAGAATGAGAACCTCTCCGGTCAATAGGAGCATGCCCAGGGATTTCTTGACTGTTAACATATTCTGGTTTGTTATACCATGCACACTCATGAAGGCTTTGTAACAAACTGGAATTTCAACAGCTTTTCCATCCCTCTGTACACGCACCTTGTAAGAGTAAGAGTGGTCTCTGAAGCTGCTATCTTCTTCTGGTTTCCGTGGTCTTCTTCATTTCACCGGCAAAACTGAAATTAGTGAACGCGTGCACTCTGTTTTTTCTTATCTCCCAGTAAATTGAATTCACGAATTAATACATTATGTTCATGTTTTGAAATGTTCGTGTAACACTGTTTCTTGCATTTGCAATCTTCACCAGGAACATGACTCATCGCTCTTATGCGTTTACTCGCATCATGGATTCTACCATGTTTAGGTCTTTTCTTTCCTCTACTCTGATGAGCTGTACGAGTAACATTAACACTTGATTTCATGTTGAAAAATAAACTGATTGTCTACACACCAGTAAAATAGGCTTCATTGAACAACAATGCAGTTTGGTACCAGTAAAAGTAAATGCCACAACAATGCATAGGTATGTAACAAATTAAAACACCCCAAGCTGACCAACATATAAAAAGTTCATACTCTCTGGAAGGAGTCCAAAAATACTCTCATTTAAATTGTATATGGACTCTGATTATTTTTCCATTTCACAGTGGACTACGATTGTTTTTCCCCTGGACACTTTATTTCAATGCTGATTTTTAATGGATTATGAGTGAGTTTTTCCACGTATGAACCTCTTGGAATATAGTACTAGGTACATACAATCCACTGGTACCAGAATCTCAAATTTCACCAAAAGTGGACTTTGATTGTTTTTCCCCTGTACTCTTCATATATATATATATATATATATATATATATATATATATATATATATATATATATATATATATATATTATTTTGCAGATTTTCGCGGATATAAGTATGAATAGGAAAGTTTTCTTGGGTTTTCCGCGTCTTGGATTCAAGTTCGGCCTTTGGCCACTGATTTCGACGTTACGGCATGATTCCACATGTCATTATCAATCATTCCTTGATGGCGCGAAAAACCCAAGAAAACTTTCTTATTCATATATATATATAGTCCACCGCTGTGGTCTCGAGGTAGCGTGCTGCCTTGTCACGCAGCGGGCCCGGGTTCGATCCCCGGTCGGGGCAGTTTTTCTGGGTGAGGTTTTTATCGGGGTTTTTCCTCACCTGTAAGACAAATGTCAGGAAAACTTTAAGGCCCAAACGGTCCCCGAAATCATATGGCCATCATCCTTATCATTATCATCCTTACCATTATCATTATCATCATCGTCCTTCACCGGTGTGGATAGCAACTGGAAGCTACCACACCTACACAATTCCCTAGTAAAGCTGCAAGCATAGCATGAAAATGCTATGATTGCAGAGAAGGACCTGCCTTCGGGCAGAATTACTACGGATATATATATATATATATATATATATATATATATATGGGGGGTTGTGCGGGCGCACGGCGACTGGTTTAACGTGAAACGTGTATGTTAGCCAGTCGCTTTTAACTTTTTCAATTGAAATAAAAACGAGACATTGACTGAGTATGTTCTTTTTATATAGTTTTGAAGTTCTCGTCCGATGCACGCCAATGGCACTGCGTAACACCACTTCGAGTGATGTTGTACGGGTACAGTAGCAGTAGAGATGGCCGTGGCGTCGTTCACTGAGCACGCCGTGTCAGATTTGCGACGCTCCTGAAACATAGGTGTACCTGCACCTGGCTCATACCTTCCTCTTTCCAAATATATGCGTAATCTATTGTTAAGACCACGTCTCTTGTAACAAGGGTAGCGTAATATATTTAAAGGCCTACGGCAAACTAGAGACGGGTTAACATTAATCACTTTCGATTTTGATAATTATTTAGTAGGATAACAAAATCCAGGTTGCTGTGCACAGAAAAATGGAGGTACCTCTTTCCTCTCAGCGGTATATTATCACCGAATTGCCCAATCTATTGACCCAAAAGCAAACCCAAATCCTAATCCAAACTACCTCTTCAGATATCCAAGAGGCTCTACACCAGATTACCGATCGCCTCCACTCTGTTTCTGCCCTCCCTCTCCGCAGAAGGCAAATCTAAATAGTTTTCCCCAACACCTAAAAACGAATAAGGAAAAACGTAATACTAAAATATGGCTAACTGTGTTGTCATCACGATATTAATCGCAACGGTAGTTTTTCAGCCTTGCACCAGGAGACTCCTAAAGTTTGGGTATCAGTATATTCACGTCCGACGTACGCAGCAACAACGCCAGGCCAACGCACCACGTTTGGACCTAAACCTGCACTACCCGCTAGCACAAATCAGGAATACAGTACCAGCCCCGGACCATGTTGCCAACCCACAACAAGGGTTGTATTAGACCTCGTCGCCAATTAACCTTTGCCCTAATGGTTTAGGGCCATGTCTACGAGATACTACACCACGTCAAATGAAAGTCCCTATTGATTCTATATATATGTGTTTTTATTTTGTTTTGTTTGCACTTAATCCTGAATATCCACTGAAAAATAATGACCTATATATGAGGTAGAAGACCGAAGATTCAATGCTCACACAAATCGTAATCTTGTATAAGTACTGTGAAAATATTGTAAGAGCCAAAGCAAATGATAAAACCCTTACTGTGACCTCTCGCGGAGGAAGGATGTTATGCCCCAAACTTTATAAGCCTTATAACTACCTTGTTTATTGAGCCCGTAATTGACAAGGTGACTGCCCGGAAATAACATTAATGGAAAGGACATTATTAATATTAATTCTGCCCTTACAAATATTTTATTTATATAATTATTAAGGCTTTCAGTCAGTTTTTCTCTGTAGAACTTTGTTTGAGATACGCAAACAGCCATATCACAATCAGATCAACGATATGGCCTCACCTAAAGTACGAACAAACAAACAAAGAAACCAACCAACAAACAAGCATTCTTTTTATACATTAGATTAGATAAATGCATATCCAGTAGACGTCTACCAATCACGTATCGACATGAAATGTTGTTCCACGTTAGGGAAAGCGACCCACTTATAGAACTATATAACTCGGGGTTCCAACCCCTAAGTCAACTCGTCCGTGGCTAGCGATCTAACTAGCCCGTACGTATCTCAACGCCATTGTGACCAGCTCTACTTAGATGTCACCCTTAATGTTCATTTGTAAGTCTGCTTCTTTAAATTTGACTTAACATAAATAATACATGTTTTAAAACATTGATTTTTGCAGGAATAAACTGAGTTTTCTATTTCAGTCGGTCAAAGAAATTGAACTTATTAAAGAAACGTTTTATTACTTGCTCAGGCTCAATAAGTCCTCAATTGAGGCAATTTTTCTTGTTTCTTTTTGGTTTAATGTGGTTAATTTGAAGATAGTATATTGATTAACTCTATCATTAATTTATGCTGTTGTTTTTGTTTTATCTTGTTTTCATTTTTGTTTTACATACTGTTTTGATTTGTTTCTTTTTAAATATACTAGTATTTGTTAGTATAATTCATTTATTTCTAGAGAGAGAGAGAGAGAGAGAGAGAGAGAGAGAGAAGGGGAAGGATGGAATATAGTAACCCAAAGGAGGGTGAAAATTGCACCTCGTTCTCTTCGTTGCATTATGGTCCGGATAGAATCACAAACACAACAGATTCCACCGCTGCCAGCAACATGTTAAAACCACGCCTCCTTCAACAAGGGTAGCGTAATATATTTAAAGGCCTACGGCAAACTAGAGATGGGTTAACATTAGTCACTTATGATTTTGATAATTATTTAGTAGGATAATAAAAGCGAGTTTGGTTTACCGTAGACGGAAATAAAGTTAAATATTTTAACATATACCACTGTATTTAAAAGAAACAAATTAAAACAGTATGTAAAACAAAAATTAAAATAAGATGAAACAAAAACAACAGCATAAATTAATGAAACAGTTAAACAATACACTATCTTCAAATTAATCACATTAAACCAAAAAGAAACAAGAAAATTGTCTCAATTGAATACTTAGTGAGCCTGAGCAAGTAATAAAACGTTTCTTTAATAAGTTCAATTTCTTTGACCGACTGAAATAGAAAACTGAGTTTATTCCTGCAAATCAATGTTTTAAAACATGTATTATTTATGTTAAGTCAAATTTAAAGAAGCAGACTTACAAATGAACATTAAAGGTGACATCTAAGTAGAGCTGGTCACAATGGCGTTGAGATACCCGTACGGGCTAGTTAGATCGCTAGCCACGGACGAGTTGACTTAGGGGTTGGAACCCCGAGTTATATAGTTCTAAGTGGGTCGCTTTCCCTAACGTGGAAAGGAATAACTTTTCATTGTCGCGATACCGTGATATCGTAGACGTTCCTACTGGATATAGCATTTATCTAAACTAATGTAGTAAAAACTAATAGCTTGTTTGTTGTCTGGTCTATATGTATTGTTTTGTTCGCCTCACTTCAGGCGAAGAGCCATATACGTTGATCTGGTTGTGATATGGCTGTTTGCGTATCTCAAATAAAGAACTACAGAGAAAAACTGACTAAATAGACCTAATAATTATATTAATAAAATATTTATAAGGGCAGAATTAATATTAATAATGTCCTTTCCATTAACATTATTTCCGGGCTGTTACCTTGTCTATTACAGGCTCAATAAACAAGGAAGTTATAAGGCTTATAAAGTTTGGGGCATAACATCTATATTTTCGGTTGGTTCTTGTGCGGGTTGAGGTCGACAAAATGAATTTCATAGTTTTTTACACTTTAAGTTTTTACATAGAAATATTGTCCAAAATACACGTACTATTTCTTAAATCGATAGGTTTTTACAAACTATACACACAAGCAAAAGAACCACCGCGCTACCACGATTGCGTTACACTGAATGGTAAAGGAGCGAGAGATCAGCGCTGTGCGACCTCCCCGCCAACCCACTCGCCTGCGATGAAAAGCTAAGGTTGTATCTGATATAAATTAAAAAAACTGCATCACAACTCCATAACTACTAGACTCAGAGGCATAAGTCTCTGAGTCTAGTAGTTATGGAGTTAATAAGGCAAAATTATATAGATGTTTTTGTTATGTTATTGCACCCGTGTATTTCGGCGTAATTTTAAAGCCGTTTGACGTCAAAACATTACAAGGTTCTATTGATTCACTGATTACTACTTACGGCTATTTATTTGATGGTTTTATTTCTTGCTTGGTTATGTACAGTGCCCAGTTAGATGCTAGGGAACTACACGGCTAGGTTCTGGGATACCACTGGGGCATCGGCGCGGTAATACGGTGCGCTACGTCGACTCCCGGTTCGGCCAGCTGAACTCGAGAACCATCTGTGGTTCACCATGGGGATGAGGAGCCTGGCTCCGAGCAGGATCCACTACAGCTACAGGACGCGTCCTCTGGGTTGCGTACAGGATCTACTTGTCAGTCCTCCCGGCTATGTCCGAGGGACTCGTGGACCATAGGGATCGGCAGGATATGAGCGCCCTGTCGTACTATTTTCTTACCTATTGGAGCTTGCTAGATATTAAGTTTGTCACTGATAGGATATCATACATAATTGTAAAGGGTAAAAGACATGATTTTGTAATCGTAAATGTACATGGCCCCACAGAAGATAAAAATGACAAGATTACGGATGTTTTATTTTCTATATAATTCAAAACTGTTCTTTCATTTCGTTTATTAATTAATGATGGCAATTTTTTATTATTTGTGATTAGGACTTCGGACCAGATTTCCCTGACATCCTATATTCATAAATGTTTTGCAAAGTTTCTTCAGAATAGGCAGACAGTACAGTACGTTAGGATGTTTAGGCTTTTTAACAGGAGACGGCTCAAAGATAATTGAACTCTCACGTTCCTCACTGGATTCGTTGGCAATTTCAAAGTCTTCAGAACATCCGGCCTGTGTGAGCTTCTGACTGCAAGTGGCACAGTCTTCGAAATCTAAAATATTTTCGCTAAAGTCCTCTAACCCGTTCCAATATTTTTGTTCTATAACTTCTGCCAGAAAATACGCAAACTGGTCATCTTCCAATCCTCAATCCTAATTTTTCGTGTTTTTCAAATGTTTCCTGAACTGTAGATTCTAACGTAGTTAAGACGTAAAATGAATTTATTATGCCCATTTTATTCTTTTGATGAAATATTTTATGGAATCACAAGACTATCACATTTACGTGTAAATATACTGTTATGTCCTAAAAAGAAGTATTAATTTACGCCATAAAATGCTAATCAATAAATAATAAAACAAATATTCTATTGTACTTTCAATTAATTGAGTTTTTATGTTTAAATAGAAACAATTCGTATATAACTGCTGGAGTGGAAGAAACATTCACACTCCGGTGCGCTGCTCTTCAAGTAACCGTGCCGCTCCGTTGCAATATTTATTTCGTTAGTTTATCTCTCTCTACCTGCCCTTTTTTTGTTCTTCCCTCGTTCACCACACTATCATTTTCTATTTTTATTTATGTTATTTTTTCCAAATGTTTTACTTATTTATTCTGTCATATACGTGTGTTAAGCCTCTATTTATTTTTTCCTGTTACTTATTTCCTATTAAATAATATGCATACTATTGAATTTGCAGTGAAATTACTAATATCACGATGTTCAGTATCCTTCGTTCAACATAACCTCAAATTTTTGTTACAATTCAACTAGTCCTTGTTAGCCTTGTAACTAGCTCTGTACTCCACTACTGGCGTAAATAGTGTTAAACATTAGCAGTGAACTGTAGAAATTTATGAAAGAAAATAAGCATAAATTGCAAATTTTTCGAACTGATGTTACCAATAAAATTAATCCCCCGGGACATCATCTGTGTAACGATGTTTCTCTCTACCACAAATAATAAAACCATTATTTGTGGCAAACTCTACTGGGCAAACCCGGTTGTCCCAGTTGGCAGTTTTGTTAATTTAAAAATAATTTGTTATGGAACTGTCACAATAATCTGAATTTTATGATATCACAGACGAGTTGCTAAACAGAATATGAAAATATTTCTACAGTTTAAATATGTTTTTAATATTATATTTATATCATGATATTACTGTATTATATTTAGTCAATTGTGGGGCGACGTCTTCATTTAGCACGGAGAGGCCATTCATAGAATTTAATATAAAATATTGAATTGACTGAACCAGATTTGAAAGTACAATCATATCACATCTCTCCTGTTATTTAAATGATACCTGAAATTATTACGTAACAAAGTGAACATCCGATAACGATGATATATTCGGGGGGAAATCTAATTAGGCCCTGCTATATTCACGATTACCTTGAGCGAGCTAATATTTATGTTCATTTCTAATTTTAATGCAATATGATGAATACATTTGTAATTAGGAATAGAATTAAGTGACCCTTGAGCCAGTATTCAAAAGAAAGTAGAAGAGAAAATTAAGTGGAAGTGAAACTTCATTCGGAATACACAAAGCTCCATTATTGCTGTATTCGAGAAATGGAAAGCTTTATTTGGTATCTTTGCGTAAATACTTGTGACAAATAAAATTCAAGTAAATACTAATATTTGATTTTATTTTGTGGTTTAGTGTCCTGGACAGGTCTAAGCGAAAGTCCTAAGGGAAAGAATATTTAAGGAAAGAGAAAGTGCTGGATACAAATGTTAGGGTATAACTGTTCTAATATTTAAATAGGGCGATTGTTACTCATGTCAAATGGTTTTCAATTCATGATATCAATATAGTTTTGTAACAATTAAGCCGTACAAATATAGTTTAAATATTAGGGAATTATTAGTGGAATTTTAGAATAGTTATATTGCTTTTAGAAATCTCAGGAAAACTTTAAGGCCCGAATGGTCCCCGAAATCATATAGCCATCATCATCCTTATCATCATCATCATCATCATCATCCTTCACCGGTGTGGATAGCAACGGGAAGCTACCACACCTACAATTCCCTAGAAAAGCTGCAAGAATAGCATGAAAATGCTATGATTGCACTGAAGGACCTGCTCTCGGGCAGAATTAGGCCTACTATGGATGGATATTGCTTTTGTAGTTTATGTTGTTAATCATTACATTATTATTAATTATTATTATTATTAAATAAATGAGTTCGAAGTCATTAACAGTACATCCATCCATACATCCATAGTAATTCTGCCCCAAAGTAGGTCTTTCACTGCAATCATAGCATTTTCATGCTCCGTTTTGCAGCTTTACTAGGGAATTATAATTGTGGTAGCTTCCTGTTGCTTTCCACACAGGTGAAGGATGATGATTAATGATGATGATGATGATGATGATGGCCGGACGATTTTTGGGGACCGTTGGGCCATAAGCTTCCTGACATTTGTCTTACAGGTGAGGGAAAACCCCGAAAAAAACCTCTGTAGGAGCCTGTCCCGACTGGGAATCGAACCCGGGCCCGCTGCGTGTCAAGGCAGCACGCTACCTCGAGACCACAGCGGTGGACTAACAGTACATAACACATAATTTTAAAATAGCATTCTTAGTTGTTATCGTAATTCTCACGGTACAATAATTATTATGAAGAAACGCGACTGAAGGAAGGCACTGGGGCTTGGGATGTTCAGGACCTACCTTTAAATTAAATACGAGAGCCAAACTGGCAGTCGGCCTCACTCAATCTATCATCACATAATGCACAAGTGGCGTAAAGTCCATTTATAAGTATTTAGAGATAGGGGTAATTGTTCTTTAAAATGCTTCGGAAATGAATGAATATATCATAACGTCTTATTGAAATATTTAGAATCATCTGAACTTAAACCTATTCAAATACATTATAATACACTGCTCAAAAAAATTAGGGGATATTGTAGAATAACCTATTAAGACTATGTTTTTTGGAATAGTATTAGATGCAATCACTTTCTATTACTCCAAGATAATGTAAATAAGAGTTTGAAGTTGTTACGTAACCTCGGTACCACACCAGAGGGCAGTGTCTGTACTGTTGATGTGAAAGGGTGGTGTGGGGGTGAAAGTATTGTTGCTGTTTTTAAAATCCAGTCCAGTTTTTCAGTTAGTGAATGACTTGCTTTAGGGACAGTAATGCCTCGACAACGTGATTTACCTGAACCAATGGCTGTGGAGGGCCATAGGAAGGATGGAAGCTGGACCAGACACAACAAGAGGTGGCACAAGCCATTGGGGTGTCTCAAAGCGCTGATTTCCAGACTTGGAAATCGTTTTCAAAGAACAGATACTTTTCACAGAAGAGCCCGGAGAAGGTCGACCCACGGGCAACAACAGCACGGATGACGACCATTACCTCTTGTTAACAGCCCGTCCGGCATAGACAGCAGAATGCCACTCAACTGGGAAATACATTTCAAACAGCAACAGGGGCGCAGGGTGTCAACTCAAACTTGTACGTAATCGACTGCATGGAAGTTGTCTCCATGCCCGTAGGCCCATGTTGTGTACCAGGTTAACTCCGCAACACCGTAGAGATCGCCGAAACTGGGGCGGAGGAACTTCGTGGGTGGATGCATGCTGAATGGAGATCAGTTTCTTTTTTCTGATGAGTCGCAGGAGGGGAGGAAAAAGCAAGAAAGAACAGGAAAAGAAGGATGGAAAAGAGCAAAAATCGCGATTCAACATGGAATGTGATAGCGGCGTGTATTCATCTGGATAGAAAAGGGACACGAAACAATCCAGCTTTTGGAGCGTGAAAGCTCCCCATATCGTGGCGGTGGATTGATGGTTTGGGCATGAGTCAGTAGTGGTGGACGTAACGACCTCTACGTCGTCCAAGGTGGTACTTTGACTTCGTTAAGGGTATAGAGATGAGATTCTCCCTCTCCGACGCCGTTTGTCGTGCCTTATGCTGGTGACATAGGTGATTCTTTTCTTTTTATGGACGATAATGCACGATCCCACAGAGCTGGCCTTGTGGACGACATGCTGGAAGTGGAGGGCATCGAGCGTATGCAATGGCCAGCTTCCTCCCCCCCGACTTAAATCCGATTGAGCCTGTGTGGGAAGCATTAGGCAAGGCGCATTGCAAGGCAGACCAGCACCGCCCACAACTGTTCCAAAAGCTGGACATTGCTCTTATTGGAAGAGTGGCCACGGATCCCCCAAGAACTCATTGCTAACCTCATTGCATCAATGCCATACAGGTGTGAGGCAGTGCTGGCCGTTCGAGGAGACCATACACCACACTAAAGAAACATTTTCACCCATGTTAATGTTGCTTTGTTTGTTTGACATATTCCTAATCAGGATCTCATTGACATCTGGTGTGGTACAGAGGTTACGTAATGACTTCAAACTCTTGTTTTACGTTCTTTTGGAGTAATAGAAAGTGATTGCATCTAATACTGTTCCTAAAAACATAGTCTTAATAGGTTATTCTACAATATCCCCTAATTTTTTTGAGCAGTGTAGCACTTTTACGTAATTAATGACATTAAAATACAGTAATTTGGTTTACCGCTGCAGTCTCGGGGTAAAGGTAATAATATTACCTATATTATAGGCTAATTCGTTATGTCGTAGTCACCATTCTCCTCTTTTCTGAATGGTTCGATATATATTTCTTGAGAATCTTTCTTTTACAAGTATCAAGTTGAACAATGGATCATCCGTTAGACTCTTGGTCTCATATACATACTTCAATACTGATTTTATTGCAGTTTTATAAAATGGACAAAATTCACATATTTCGCGAAGTGAAACAAATTGTTAAAGAAGAATATGTTACAATAATACCATACAAGTTATATAAAGTGAATAGTTGTAACTATCTCAATGGTACTATAAAACCCGTAGGTTCACACTCGCGCGGATATAAGCTTTCCAAACATCTCGAAATCACGAGTTAATATTTTCCAATCATTCCCTGTATAATTCATCACTCGTAAATCATGGTCATTGTTATTCTCCCACCTCATTCTTGGCCTACCTACTGGTCGTTTTCACTCTGATATTCCTACAAGAAATTTCCATTCTCCATTCGTTCCATATGTCCTGGCCATCGCAATCTACGAAACTTAACTCTTGTTATTACGGCATATCTGGTTTTCCTTAGTCATATAGCTCACAAATGCGTAGTTTTCTCTATTCACGTGGCTGTTCGTCTCTGATCCAAAACATTTCCTAACCATCGTCTTTTCTTTCTTCGTACAATAAGTGACCACATAAATAGAAGAATCGCCGTTTTATATTGGCCTATGCAGTTTTATTTTAAGATTCTTTGAGAGAAGTTAGGATGACAATATTGTTATTTGTGCATTCTTGTTTAAAAAACACAATATGTCGAATTAATTAATAATAAATCATAAACAAGATATTAAAAGCTTAACATTTTAATGACTTCGTACTTCTAAACGATCTAATTTATAAAAATATACTGGGATAACGTTTTTTTATTGAAAGTAACTTTGATATTACATAACAGTGTTCCACACCGGTGTGTCTTCAAAAGGCGAAAGATGTGACATGAACTGTTTGCTATATTATCATTACCATCATCATCATCTTCTTCTTCTTCTTCTTCTTCTTCATGGATTAAATCTCATAACCATAAGGCTTGTTCCGGTCTCATCCTTTAACACTGTTAAGCTCATCTTACATTCGGTCTTCCAAAATGTCTTATACCGTTTGGGTTGTATATTATAATAAATTAATGGTCGATTTTAAGTTGTATATTAAATCATTATACCGCGAATTTTTAGGAATGAATATAAACTAATTATAATTTATTTACTCAATGTAATATACATTGTTGATATATCGCAATTTGCTTATTGATATAGGCCTAGTCTATTTGTATTTTGCCACTACCGTTGCGTCGGTTATAGTAATTTTTAGCACTGCAGGTTTTGTGTACGATCTACAATTTCCCCCTTAAAAGTTTTCTTAGCCTTAGTTTAACCTCTCCCTTTTAGGTATTTTACATACCCCATGCCACTTGAAATTTTCAGTGACTCAACCTGTATGGAAAGGATTTCTAAACTTTGGATCACTTACAACTTTTTGACCACACAAGGAAATGGAGGACCTCGCGGAATAAGGGATCAGCTCAAAGCGGGACTACCTCCTAGACAGAACGAAGATTTAAGACAAGACACAACAATCAGTCGGTTCATTCATACTTAAACAAGACGAATATTATGTGATGGTTATTGTGGTCAAGTGTTGTTAGGGACTATTTGAGTATTAAAATGTATCGACATTTGTGTTACAGGTGAGGAAGAACCTCAACCAGAAAACTTGTCCCGACCGGGGATTGAACATGAGCCCGCTCCGTACGAGGCAACGCCGTTATCCTAGGCAACACCCGGGCAACACCGATGAACTTCCCTAGAATTGCTGGAATGAATCACATATCTTGCTTTTGTCGCCTTATTGCTGTGGTTTGATAACAGTTTTTCAATACATATTTAACTTCATTTCTCTTGTCTTTGCCAATGGACCCACCCATGGTGATCTCGCATCATTTATACTACAGCTGCGATCTCAATTATTCCGTAAAATATTATTGAAAGTCAAACTAGACTCCTCAAAATTGACTGTAATTAAAATATCATAGAGGGAGGGACTCAAAGCCATAGATGAAGAAATGAAGAAATGTGGATTAGCTTGCTTTGTTTAGCTAAGCAGACCCAAATACTGCATTATACTGAAGCCATGAATAGTTTCATTTACATTAATAATAGATTAAATTCAAAATGCTTCAGCTGGAATTTCGAAACGAATTCGTAAAACACTTTCAATTCTTGCAACATAAAAAATTGTTCATATTATGTCGAAAAATATTAAGTAAATAACTGACACTTTCAAACCTATAGGTTCATGGCCACGCGGACATAAGCTCTCCACACATCCCTATCCTGAGCTAATATTGACCAATAATCTCCTAAATAATCTACATCCCTCAAATCATGGTTAATGCGAATAATATTATATTTAGTAAATATTAATAGATGCCACAATTATTCAATATAGCTATATAAAGGAACTCTTAAAATATGCTCAGATATAATTGGTTGGAATGTGATATTAAAAGTTATTATGGCTATTTTAAGATCAAATAATATACTTTCTTAATCCCACTCTAGGTGAGAGTGGTAGGGAGTTAAGGCTTTCATCTTTCTAGGACAATCGGCACGAGATGTCAGCCGGGTTCTCAGCCCTGCATGATGGCAGCCTTTCCTCAGAACATAGTCTAGTACTCATTTCTATTAGAGGCTGAGTTGGCACCAGGCCATGGTTCCCTGAAGTTCTTTTTTATAAATATGTGCTTAAAAATAGTAATCCTTGCATAAACTCAGTTAAGTTAACCATTTGTAAAATCATTCTAACAAAGAAACAAATGTATTATCTTTCAATTAGTACATATCTGTATTGTAAAGTGGCAAAATGAAGTGTAAATTGTATTATAACTGTGAAAATATATTTTTCGTAATGCGAAATAGTAATTAATTTTATATATCGTTATAATGAAACAAGTAGCCTAAGCAACTTATTACTTGTAAAATTACTAATTACGTTTACCATGGTTTATGTGTAAGTAGCTTATGTTAATGTTACAGAACTGTATTTTCATAAGAGGGTCAAATACTGAAATGAGACAACATGTACGCGATATTCCACGTCGAATTAAAATTCATATAGACCTACCGTTACTAAATACACGTGTGGACTTTTTTTACAACAATAATCCATAGCCGAGCGGTTTAATGTAAGGTGCCTTGGTGCAGAGCTACGGAACATGTGCTGGTTCAAGTCCCCATAGGGGAAGATATTTTCTCTTGGAATTTTGGCCAGTATGGGACCGGTACCCACACAGAATCGTGAGGAATTTTGGATGCGGTTACAGGTTGAAAAAAAAACAGATAACGGCTGGGGAACCCGACATGCTGAACATATATCACCCCTGGCTAAGTGATCGTCCACTCCTGTGATTAACACATGTGAATGTGAGGCTAGCAGCCGGATGGTAGTCCAAGGGCCTTCTAATACCTGTCGCGCCATTGATGATAATAATAAATTATTTATTTTAATTTTATTATTATATATTTTATTGCATTACGTAATTGCATTAGACTAAGAAAGGGATATTAAATGTTCTGGGATAGGCCCTAGTTAACATTTTGGTATGCCATGTAGAGTACGGGATGTCGTAAGTATCATAAGTAGAAGAAGTTAACATAGCACTTCTGCAGGACTAAATTATTTTATAATAAAAAGTTGCATATTGTTCGTGTAGGTATCATTCAATTTACTTTCTTATTTTGATCTTGAATTCATTTTGTAATTTGAAAAAGTAAGCCTATAATTTTTTCTCCCTTTTCATTCACTTTTTTCGTTTTTTTTATTTAAATGCCTCTTCTCATCTCTCTGGCTCTTATTATATTTATTTGATTATAGAAATAGATTATTATTATTATTATTATTATTATTATTATTATTATTATTATTATTATTATTATTATTATTATTATTATTATTATTATTTAAATACTATAAATCCAAAGACCAGAAAAAATATTGATACAATCAATATTATGAACCGTCCACCCCAATTTCATGGTTGATATTTTAAGAAAGCGAGAGATTTTGTGTACATAAAGTTTTTCATAACACCTCATCGGGAAGAACCGCATAGTCCCGGTGTTCCGGTACATCTGTTTGTGTAACCTTGATAGAATAACAGAACTATGCTGAATTCATCGTAACGTTCACATAGTAGAGCAAGACAATGGAGCACATATGTTTTCTCACTAGGTGTCTATTGTCTCGACAAACAGTTTCCAGTATGTCAAGTTTATAGAACTAAAGAGAGAAAAGAAATTTCCAGAGTATTATTTCAATACGTTGTCATGTTCATAGCTGAATGTGAAATTGCACAGCTGATATTTGTTTCTTGGATAATATACACGACACGCTCACATAAAAAAAAGATACTCCTGCCTGGGTAATGCAATTTTGAGGGATGAGATAAAACCCCTATTATAATAGAAAACCTGGCCAGGATCCGGTTCGTCCATCAAGAATCCCACATGCTGTAACCGAGATCCGAACTCGGGACCGACCATTCTTCCAATAAACATAACAAAACTATATTTAAGAAATCAAATTGTATCTATCATTTAAATTATGTGAAAATTTTTGTTACTCATCATTCGCGCTGTAAGATAAGTGTAATATTGCAACTTATCATCCTCATGATGAGACAGTACATTCACGAATTTAGGCCATTTGTTGACCTGTTTCGGCCTCAAGAGAAACACCGTCCAGAAGTCTTTTGAGTGGACATCCTGTTCTTCTTCTTCCTGCAGGTTGATTACTGCAACTTATTACTATTTTAATAGTGCAGGCCACATTGAGGCTGTTAAGGCGAATTGTTTCAGGGGTCGTGTCATTTATTTGTTTCAAATAGTACTTGATGTACAATGTGGAATATAATTGTACATACAAACGTTCAAAGGCTGCTCAAAGGATGTTGACTGCTTTGATACTGAGAACCCATGGTCTCTGTTGGTTTTAAAAATATCGTGTTACGAGTAGTGATGCGTTAGACTTGTAGCATGTCATTTGCACCTTATAATCTAGCGCCAGGATGTGGCCACAAGCTGAGCTATTAAGTATGATCCACAATACAATTTTTGACCAAGTTGAGAGAGATTACGTAAGCAGAAATTAGAATCAATTAATCGTCACTTGAAGTAGGTGCTCTAAACTTACAAGTACTCACTAATCACACGAAACGATGTGTTGGAAACAATTTTGTATTTTTTTGGTAAAAAATGTCTTTGCTCTTTCAGGATCACCATTTTTTCGTACATTATTACTTATTTCTGAGAATAATTTAAAAAACGACAAATGACATTGTGGACCGCATGCTATGTGTTATGAATATATAGTCCTTTATATAGATTTTTTATTGTTTTATAGATTATTTTAATTATTCAAGCAAAGTCTTTTGAGATGGAGTTTAGACATTCAAAGTCTGTTGAGATAGAGTTTAGACATAATATAGTTCAGAGCAAAGTTTGCTTAAGCTAACTGTAAACATCCCTACATTTAGTTCATTGGAATGTTAGTGAGTACAGTTAGGGTATTTCGAGGTCAAATTGAGTATATAACACTTAAGAAGTGAGGGTCTCGTGTCTGTCTGTGTGTGTAAACGGCTGAAGGGTAAGTCCACGACCATTTTTCTTAATATGTAGTCTGTAACTTTTATAAAACGAATCAATTACCTTAACTGTTTGGATATTAAAGTTTCAAAAGGGATATAACATTTTTAATCATGTAGAATAGGTTAGATTTATAAATTCCACAACTCCCTCTTCTCAACCCCCCCAAGAAAGTACTGTAGTTTTTAATATAGGCTTAGATTAGATTTAGGGCTAGACTACTTAGGGTTTCTAATTATTTATACTTTAGTAATAAAATAGTTTAAAATAAGACTCCATTTGTTTATTTCAAAACATGTATACTGTACATCCTCATACTAACGCTCGGCTAGATAAACGCTACCAGATTTTCCAAGTCCCGAAGGTCCTTTAAGCCTAAGAAATCCAGTTGGGTTCATAATACTATGTATTCGAGGGCCCTGGCTTCGAGATGTCTTGTGTAGGTCAACCTATAATATTATAATGATGTGAAAAGAAAAATTAATGCCTGAACCAGGAATCGAATAGTGGACCTCTAATTCTCCAGATTAGTGTGCAGCCACTACACCATTCTAGATTTGGCACAAACATTAACAATTCCTTCCACGTATACAAATCTATAATTCTCGTTTCGTCTGCTGCCAGGTAGGTGTCAGTACCATAGCCAACGGCCGGCTTCGTTTAGAAGTATCTATATTTGAGAATTTTACATCACCACTTTTATATGCAGTAAACGATGTTATTTAACATTTTCCAATACTTTTATTTTAACACAGTTGCAATAATGGGTATTGTGAAAAGAAAAATTAATATATGAACCAGGAATCGAACCGTAAACCTCTAGTTCTCCAGACTAGTGTGCAGCCCACTACACCTTTCTAGACTTTGCACAAACAAGCCGACCGTTGGCAGCGGACGAAACGAGAATTATAGATTTGTATATGTGGAAGGAATTGTTAATGTCCGTGCCAAGTCTAGAATGGTGTAGTGGGATGCACACTAGTCTGGAGAACTAGGGGTCCACGGTTCGATTCCTGGTTCAGACATTAATTTTTCTTTTCACAATATCATTATAATATAATATGATCCATTATTGGAACTGTGTTAAAATAACAGTATTGGAAAATGTAAAATAGTTCAACCTAGACAACCAGTTTCTCGAAAATTAAAAACAAATAATCAAATTACATGGGTACAATATTAGTCATATAGACATGGAAGAGTCTTCTACAACATAGTTAACTTACGATAATTCGATCCATAAAATATAATTAATGTGTAAACATGCCAATCCAGTATAACCTAATAATGATCCATCCATAACAATTCTGCGCGAGGACAGGTCTTTCACTGCAATCATAGCAGTTGTATGCTATGTTTTGCAACTTTACTAGGGAATTGTAGGTGTGGTAGCTTCCCGTTGCTTTCCACACCGGTGAAGGATGATGATGAGATGATAATGACGATGATGATGATGATGGCCATATGATTTCGGGGACCGTTTGGGCCTTAAAGTTTTCCTGACATTTGTCTTACAGGTGAGGAAAAACTCCGAGAAAAACCTCACCCAGAAAAACTGCCCCGACCGTGGATCGAACCCGGGCCCGCTGCGTGACAAGGCAGCACGCTAACTCTAGACCACAGCGGCGGACCTAATATTTATGGAACATATTATAGTCAATTGCTACGATTAAATTCCTTAATATAAATTGAAAAGAACGAAATGCATTTTAATTTCATAGTGATTTTAGTATTTTACGGTCTTATTAAATGGAACATTACAGTCGGGAACTGTACTATTTACAAAAATGGATGCAAGCTTACCAATACATGAATAAACCATGGAAAAATTATTTTTGTAATTTTACAGGTAAACAAGTAAGGGTAATCAATATAAATCATATGGATATAAATAATAATTTCATATAATCAACATTTAATTTGTTATAAGGATAAATAAAATTAATAATTTCACGTAACAAAAATGTATTTTAACTGTTATTACAAAGTTTGCTTTTCAATTTTTATATGGTCTTAGATAATACGTTTACGTCATCAGTACTTTGTTTACTACAAATTAAATTTCATTTAGTAAACTAGCAATACTGATCCGTACTCAATGAATTAGCTTCATTTATTTGTTACACGTAATACTGTAAATAATTGAGTTTATGCAATGACAATTTACTTTACGTATTAAAATTATTCGTATTTTAACTTGAAATGGCCTTAATAACTTACATATTACATGCCATAATACGGAGCAAATTTTAACTGTGATTTATGTATTCAGGTAGACTTTCACGGCCGGAGTTGCTGTGATGATCTTGAAGATTTCCGGGCTGTAGGCCGTGGTCGTGAGGCTTGTAGTTCCCCGACGTTTCACCAGAGACTGTGTCTGGCATCCTCAAGGGTTGTCTCAAGCCTCACGACCACGGCATACAGCCCGAAAATCTTCAAGATCACTTTAACTGTGATTTTTTGTATCGTTGTTGAATACGTAAGGCATGTGTCAAAATTTAATAAAATAATGAAATTTGACATGATTTTTTTTAAGCTGCAAGGATTCAAAATGTCTTACAAATTAGTTTAATAATTTCGGCCTTAGTTAGACTTTGGTCGTGATTAACCTAATTCATCCTAAAATATCACTTTCAGTCATTGTAACATAAATAACTACTAACAGTATAAGTAGTACGTGTGCTGTTTAATATTAGTATCATTTATTTTATATGTGTCTACCGTTGTGGTCTAGTGGTACGCCGGTGCCTCAGACCAGCGGTCCCGGATTCGACCCCCGGTTAGGACAATTTTCCTGGGTGAGGTTTTTTTCGAGGTTTTTCTTCGCCTGTAAGAGAAATGTATAAATGTTAGTGCAGTATCGGAGTGGCCAAGGCATTGAGCTGATTATTCATCCAGGGAGGTACTCCAGTCCTTTTGTGGTCAAAAAGTATGTATATGATCAAGATATAAAATTCTCTCGCTACAAGTCGTGTCGGTGTAAAGCCCAGGTGACGTGGGGCATGCAAATGCTTCTACAAATAATGAGGTTTAAATAAGGAAAAATAACTGTATATGTATTACTTATATGACTTAATATGGATTAAATTTAGAGGTAAATTAAATATTTCATAAAATAATGAAATTTGACATAATATGATTTTTTTAAGCTGCAAGGATTCAAAGTGTTTTACGAATTCGTTACATAATTTCGGCCTTAGTTAGACTTTGGCCTTAATTATCCTAAATCATCCAAAAAAGCACTTCAGCCCTTGTAACGTTTAAAAGGTAATAAAAAGTATAATGTAGCTATTTCTGACAAAACAAACGAGAATTAGCGGAGTCGAGGTAATGCAATGAAATTATCAATTTCTAGTAAATATGGCTAATATTCTAAATTACTTCAAAATTAATTACTGTAAATTATTTTGATAAATTTCTGAAATAAGTACATGATAAATATAATTTTCCAATGTAAGCTTCATAGAAAAGCTGTTAATAATTTAGATCCACTTATGGTACAGAATTAATATGTCTTAATTTTGGGGCGAAATTCAACTTTTCGCTTTTTTTAAAATACGGTGTATCGAACTTGAGTGGAAACAGTTCATGTTTAATCGTATTGTTATTATTCCTTATAACCCTGTAATTTGACACAAATTTATGTTATATCTACCAATTAATTTTTCTATAGTTTTATGAAATATTATACATTAATTGAAACCAAAATATTTTGCAGGATATATTGGAAAATGAAGGAGTAAATATTAAACTCTTGATAATCAAACAGTAAGTTACTTGAGCAAAATGTAATTTAATTTATTCATTTTAGATATTCATTCTTATTGTAATAGTGGGCTACTTCTAAAGTGAGTTTAACTCGACTTGGGGCCACTAGCGTGGACACTGTGTAGGCTTTTTCCACTATCGGCCGCAGGTCGAATAAAACTCACTGTAGAAATTGCCGATTAGTGAACATCCGCCTGATTCCTGCATAATAAATATAAGCAATATCTAAGCAAGGATGACCAAGGCCCGTTTCGGGCTGTAGTGCCATTGATGATCATGATGATGAATATCAGAGCATGGAAGTAAATGTTACTAGTTTCTAACTAAAAGTTAAATATCTGCTTAACTGCACAGATTGCTATGCTTACAGCAGTACATGCAAGAGTACACTTGACGAGGAACTTTATTTAAGAAGAGGTGTGAAAGTGGACAAGAATGTCTTTATTTACTATTTGATGACTAAATGACGGACGAAAAATTGTGTAGTAAAATTAAGCCCTATGCTTAGAGCTTGAGGTATACAGAGGGGCTAATAAGTATAAATAGTGGGGAATGAAGTTTAGGAGGTAAATGGTTATGTGACGAATATCCATTAAAAGTGTTACAATCATAATATTGGCGATTTCACAATTAAGAATAAAAAAATAATTATATACCTATTATTATTTTCACTATATTTTAAGGAATTTTTTTTTACTTACGTCGTAGTTTAATCTCAACTTTTTCTGAAAACCGAACTTCCACGTGAGTTGCTTCTTCATTGTACTCATGATAGCACGAGACTGTGGATTCGAGTCACTGACTCCGAGAGACTCTCACCGCAGCGATACAGTGGCGGTAAAAGCTGTTCCACATATTCAAGAATGTATTGGATACCGATAACGCGAGCCTCCCCTGATCATTGGTAGTGGGTCATGGTAAGGAGGTCAAGTCTGGAGGTGCCAGTAGCACAGAATTCTTACCCTTCCTGTGTGAAGAATGTAACACGTCTCACTTTTTTATGAATATCATTGAAAAAGTCAATTCTCGCGCCGTAGCCGAGTGACTTAAGGCATGATGCCTTAGGAACTTAGTCTGGTTCAAGTCCCACAAGGGAAAATTCTCATGGAATTTCGGTCATTATTGTAATGGTGCCCACCCAGCAAAGTGAGGAATTAGGTTGAGATGTCCAGCTATAACGACTGGTGAACTCGACATGCTGACCGCGTATCACCACAATATTGACTACACGATCGTCCATCTCAGTTACTAGCACATGTGGATGTGAGACCAGCAGCCGGTTGGTAGGACAATGGCCTTCTAGACTATCACACCATGGAATTGATAGTTATCGTACTGCAGTATTACATTCAGTCTTCTACAAAAATTATTACTGTCTACCTCTTTAAAATGCGGTGTTTTACAAAGTCCTAGTCTACATAAATATTTTAAATATAACTAGACTAATTAGTTTATTTCCTGAAAAAAATGAGCTTATATTTTTTGCCACTTAAATCGCTTTAATTGGCCAAAGTGAAAAATATCAATCATTTAACGTCCTTTAAAATGAGTGCCCGGATATTCTATTAGTAATCTCGGCCGGGGTGTAGAGTTTAATTAGTATAGACCTCTTAGTGTCGTTGGAATGATAACTGCACAGGTGTTAACGACCTGTTAATGATGAAAAGTCAATCTAATGGAAATACAATAATTAAACAGAACAAAGTAACAGATGAATCTGTATAAAAATGGTAAAATCAGTATTAATATATGGCAGTGAAACATGGACCTTGTCCAAGACCGATGTGTTAAGACTGACTTCATTTGAAAAGAAGATATTAAGAAAAATATAGACTATGTTCTAATTTACAACAAGAGAGAATAACGTACAATATATAACTCTGCGCTCTATCAGATGTGTAAGTCTCCTGGTGTAGTTCCATCAATTAAAGTTTCAAGATTTCGATGGACAGGACATGTGGAAAGACTGAGCATGAGATACCCATAAAATTATAGAATGTAGATTTGGAGGAAAAATGAATGTCGGACGACCGAGACTGCGTTGGGTGGATGGAATTTTGTAGGAAGCTAAGAATCGAGTGTTGGTGTCTGGTTGCCAGAGGCAGAGATGCCTGGAAGAGGGTTCTGAAGGAAATCGAGGCTCGAATCTGGCTGTAATGCTGCTGCTGATGGAAGTAACTGAAGACTGTTTTGTCTATATTTTTAAAAAAGATATTCAGTCAAAAGTTGTGTAAAAACAAATAAGACTAAATTATAAAACGATCTAAACGGAAATGGAGCATGTTTCCGCTGAATGAGAATAAGAATATGAGATTTGCTCAATGCATCATACGTTATCAATACCCATCGCGCGACAGGCCTAGAAGGCCATTAGCCTACCATCTGGCTGCTAGCCTCACATCCACATGTGTTAATCACAGAGATGGACGATCATCTAGTCATCTTTACTTACTTAATTTTATATTATATTATTTTAATTTTGTTTTATTCCATGCTTTATTAGTATTAGCCAATATTAGATCGTATCCCCATTGTCTTTTGTTTAGTCTACATTTTAATAGCGTTTTTAAATGATTGTAATAAGTATGTAATTTTTGTATGATGTTACAATTCGCTGGTTGAGTGGAAGAGAAGGACTTATGGCCTTATCTCTGCGAGCTAAAATAAATCATTACACAGGCCTGCTAGTATTTTGCGTCATGAGACATTTTAATGCAAACAAGTCAAGTTAAATACCCTGATAACTGAACTGTTACTAGTTTTTGCGTATCGCGTACATATTTTGCACAATTCTATTCTTAACAAAAAGATGGGAGAGCGCGGTCCTCCACTTGTATGCGGTATATACGTATTCCATTAAAATATGCAAACACCTAAAATAAAGTACAATTTTATGATATAATCACTGATTTTAATCATACTACTTTTTCCTTGTATTGAACTGAGCGTAGGTTCATCCTAAGGCCTCTACTGATTATATTACACCGTTTCCGATGAAAAACTGCGAAAGCAATAAGCCGCCAGCACATGGGTAAGATATCAAAATTCCAATACCACCAACAACATTACAAGACAGTAGTACTAGCACTCCTTTAACCTCCAGCACAGAATATAGTTTCAATTTGTTCCTAGAATCAAAAGACAACAATCCACGTCCTATCAATTAATCAAAATTAAACGATTTGGTACGCGATTTGGGTCTTCCAAAAAAAAGTGAACTTTTAGGTTTGATATTTAAAGAAGACAATCTACAAAACAATAATTTATTGAAAATAACTCAAAATATGCTTAATTATTCAATTTTGTAGTGATAATTTTGGTTTAAGTTTTATAAAATTTGTATTGAAAAAATAATCACAATTACTTTTGAAATTCAGGGGATTTATGAATTTACCCGTTTGATGGTCGCCTGGGAAGAGTCTATGAACTGGCAGATTGGCATATAATTATTGATTCTAGCCTAAGAAGTCTAAAGGGTGTTTTTCTGCATAATATGAATATCTTATGCTTCAGTTCCAGTGGTTCAGTCAGTGTACATTAAAGAAACAAATACAAACATATGTACTATTCTAGAAAAAAATATAATGAACAAAAGTGGTACGTGTACTGTGACCTTAAAGTGTGTGGTACTTTATTGGGGCAATAAACAGGGTATACGAAATTTCCATGTTTTACGTGCGAATGGGATTCCAGAGCCAGGGAAAGAACATTGGAAAGTTACTAATTGGCCGAAAGTAAAACAACTGGTGCCAGGGACAATAATTGCCCATTAATTGATTCTGAAAATATATTGCTACCTCCTTTGCACATGAAAATAGGATTGATGTAGCAATTTGTTCAAGTTTTGGACAAAAATGTCCCTTGTTATCAATACATTGTTAAAAAAATCTGTTACTGTCTGAGGCAAAAGTGAAGGAAGACATTTTGATGGTCCAGATTCGCAAACTTATTAGGGATGTTACTTTTAAAAAACAGCATGTCTGACATGAAACTGCAAGCCTGGGAATCATACAAGGACGTTATCGAGAAGTTTCTGGGTAATTTTGAAGGTGGTCAATATGAGAAAATTGTAAAAATCAATGCCCAAAAGTTCAGGGCACTGGGATGTAACATGAACCTGAAGTTACACTTCCTCCACTCTCATCTTCAACATTTCCCAGAGAATTAAGAGCACTAAGGGCAGCATGCAAAGATATTTGTCTCCTCTCAATTACTTCCAATCACCGGTGAGCTGAGTTTTCCGTGAGAACATTCATTTATCGAATTAGTGAGATGCGCACCAACGAAGCGTAAAACTTGACTCATTTGTTTTTTCCGTCAAAGTTAGTAACAAAAATACTTGTTTCAATGCTTTGCAAAGCATTTCTCTATTTTTTTAACTTGCCTGAGGCGTATTATAGCAAACAGCTGCTGACTAATGGATATATTCGTTTCTAAAATAAAATTTAAAAAAATACCTGTAATTACATGGTTACAAAGTAAGATACAATAGTTAAAATAAATAACGAGCAAATTTTTACTGAATATGGACGCTCTCAATTAAGTAGGTCTTCAGATATATTTCTACTCTTTAAAACCTATGACGCGACTTTTTTAATTCCTTCATAAAATCCTGTCAAATTTTATTCTTAGGGTTTCATTTTTCAAATTATTTCCTACCATTTACACATTATTTTTTCATTTTTTATAACTATTATTTTAATTATAATATTTAATTTTCTATATTCGTGAAGACCCTCAAATGGAAATCCCTACCATTGTCTTAATGTGATTACATGAAATTACGACATTATCACTTTTATGTTTGATTATTAGTTTTATTATTATTCCGTGTGAGGTTGATGCCTAAACTTAAAAGAAACCTAAATAAGTAATTTAATATGGTACGGCTATTGAAATATTTAACATAATTTTCATATTTTTAGGTTTTAAAAATTGTGTACCATATTTATAACTCATAAATATAATGCTATTGCCTAATAACAAATCACTGGCACTATCAAACCCAAGATTTATGGCTGCACGGGCATAAGCTCTCCAAATATCCCTATCCTAAGCTAATGGTTTTCAGTCATTCCTTGTATAATTCACTTCTATCAAATTATGGTTACTGTTATAAGTTTCCATGTCCCTATTTCATTCCCCATGTTCTGCACATCACAGTCTATGAAACGTAACCATTCTCATTACATTTGGTTTCCCATAAATATCATGTGTAGTAATTCCAACAACTACAAGATCATATTTTTGTTCTCAACTTTGTACACAATTCTAACAAATATATTAGTAAGCAGACTTACTCCTTACATTGATGACATTCTAGGAGATCATCAACGTGGATTTAGAAGAAACAAGTCTACAACATATCAAATTATTAGTACAAAACAGATTTTAGAGAAGAAATGGGAATATAATGGTAAAAGTAAAGTGATCCCACAACAGGCCCGGAAGCCCTTGGGGTAGTAGGAGGTTAAGGCTCCCACTTTTCCTAGACAATCGGCACTTTATGTCAGCCGGGTTGTCAGCCCTGCGTGACGACCGCCTTTACCCCCAGAACAAGCGTCTGGTACTCATTTCAGTTAGAGGCTGACTCGACCCCAGGGCCATAGTGCCGCCAGAGGGTTTGGGTCAGTTTAAAAATCCTGACCCCAACGGGACTTGAACCCTTGCCCCTCCGGCTTGTAGCTCAGTGCCTTAACCACTACGCTACGGCGTGCCCCGAATATAATGGTACTGTACATCAATTATACGTAACTTCAAAAAGGCATACGATTCGATTAAGAGGGAGAAGTTATATAGTATCCTTCTGGATTTCGGAATTTCTAAAAAGTTAGTTAGACTTATACGAATGTGTCTAAATGGCACAAAGAGTAGAGTGCGTGTAGGAAAACAGTTTTCGGATACTTTTGAAATCCACAATGGGTTGAAGCAACGATATGCACGATCTCCTCTACTATTTAATTTTGTACTAGTGCATGCCATCAAATCTTTAGAGGGTGAAGAAGGCCTACAACTCAATGGTATTAATAAGCTGTTAGGTTATGCTGATGATGTAGTACTATTGGACGATAGAGAAGGGCTACTAAAGGCTAACACGCACACACTGTTGAGTAACACTAAGAACTTGGGACTGGAAGTAAATATCAATAAAACTAAATGCAGGGTGTAACAGGACCTCACGGACAAAATGATAGGGATGATACAGAGAGGATTATTTTTTGTGAAGGAACATATAGTCGTAAACAAGTCGTTTATGAGTTATGCGCAAATGAAGGTGTTCACCCGTAAGGGTGGGAATTTATTACAAAGAATTGTACACATATCATTTTATTGAAAAATACATGTTTTACTATAAGTGTTCAAACAGTCGACCATGTGCCTCATTGCATGTTTGATATCGTCGCAGCAACGATCGGCCAGCACGGCCGATCATGGCAGGATTCTTGTTGGCGTTGTCAAAACACATATTGTTTGAACACTTATTGTAAAAACATGTATTTTCAATGAAATTATATGTGTATAATTTTTTGTATTCAATTCCGACCGTTACGGGTGAACACCTTCATCCGCGCATAACTCATAAACGACTTTTTTGCGACTATGTGTTCCTTCCGAAAAAATGGTCCTCTCTGCATGGTCTATCATCCCTATTACCTTGTCGGTGATGTCCTGTTACACCCTGTATATGGTTACACATAGAAATACAATATATAATGGAAATGGACAGCTAGTCAAATTAGGGAAATTTTGAGGAAGTGGCTGAATTCAAATACCTAGAAACAATAATCACAAATAGGAATGAGGTGCACAAAGGAATTAAAGATAGGCTCGATTCTGGAAATGCTTGCTATTATGCATTACAGAGACTCTTGACATCCCAACTACTTTAAAAAAATGTTAAACTGAAAATATATAAAACTATTATCGTACCAGTTATATTATATGGATGCGAAACATGGACTCTTACTTTAAGGGAGGAAAGGAGATTACGATTTTTTGAGAATGAAGTTATTAGGAACATTTTTGGACAAAAGACAGATGAACAGGCAGGTGAATGGAGAAGACTACTTAACAGTGAACTACATGGTCTTTATAGAAAGCCAGATATAATAAAAACAGTTAAGTCTCGTAGACTGCGATGGACAGGACATGTGGCACGAATGGGGAATGAAAGAGGTTCATGGAAGCTTCTTGTAGGAAAACCAGAGTGAAAACACCCAGTTGGTAGACCAAAAATTAAGTGGGTGAATAACATTAACTACGATTTGAGGGAAGTAGATTATACATGGAATGATTGTAAAACATTAGCTCAGGATTGGGATGTATGGAGAGCTTATGTCCGCGCGGCCATGAACCTAAAGATTTGATAGGATAGTGCCAGTGAGTTAGTTAGTTATCTCTCTGCTATGCAGTCTTTTCCGTTCACCTGGCTGTTTATCTCTTTACGATTTAAAATTCTTCCCAAGAACTTTATTATCTGATCACCTAATATTAATGCATCATCAATATATACCAAGAAAGTATTAAAACCATTTTAATTATGCCTCTTCTTTATCATCTAGAGATTTGATTATCTGCTCTAGTACAAAATTGAATAGCTGAGGAGGCACAGCATTGACTTGCCTTAAACCATTAGATAAAGAGTTTCTATTGTTATTTTTTTAAAAAATGTAGATATTATTAATTCTAGAATCTACTACAGTTATGCCTAGATTCATGAATGGATGTTAAAATTTAATAAATTGTTTATCACAGAATTTAAAAAAATGCATGTGTTTTATGACAAATGTTTTTTTTTAATGAGATTTACTGAGTGCAAAATTATCATCCTCTTTCCTTTAAACAAATGGTATGAATTTGAAAATGATGTATCTTAAGCAGATTTGCTCTGTTCGTATAATTATTGCTGTATTTAAAAAAGGTGATATGGCGCACTGCACATTAGCAGCATTGTTTTATTCTATTTAATTGCATTAACCAAATACTCTTATGTTAGGTCAGATGGTAACACACCTGCCTGATGATCTGTACATCTGAGTTTAAAATCTGATGAGGTAGAATTTTTTTTTTTAGCTATTAAAACCGCATGTAAGAAGTATAATGACAAGATTAAGTGAGTAGTTCTGCGTATAGCCAAACAGTTTAACACATGATGCATTGGTGCATGTTCGAATTCCCGTGAGAGCAGAATTTTTTTCAATTATCTTTGGGCAATATTGGACCGGTGTCCACCCAGCATTGTTGAAATTTGGGTAGCTACAATAAGAAGCTGTTGAGTTTGAGAAAACCAGCTATAATGACTGGTGATCTGATATACCGACTACATCTCACCCTAATATTGGCTATATGATCGTCCACCTCTGTGATTTACACATGTGGATGTGAAGCCGACAGGTAGGTCAAGGGCCTTCTAGACCTCTCGCGCTATGGAATTAGAGATTAACCCATTAACTGCCAAATTTTTTTCCCTGCAATTTTCACTTTTATCATGTTTATTAAGGTATTTGAAGATGTGTAAAAGCAAAAACAATCACTTCATTTGATTGTTCTTCTGACAGGCATATATCATACTCTCCCTGACAATCATGTTCAACATTGCCTCATCAAAAAATTCATCAAATAACTCTACTGCAGTTTTCCCTCTCACACTTGATATCAAATCGCTTTTTTATTAAATGGCTTAAATATGACGATCCCAATTGGGGCTCATGGCGATTGCTACCTTGTTAACTTACAATTTTGTTACACTTTCTGTTTACTGTGCCAGACAGAAAAGCAGTCAACATGAAGTCCTACATTGCACACACAAACATTGTTTTCTTGGATTTCTCTTGCCAACTGCACATTTTATTTGTCATCCCAAAGTCTTGCTTTCGATCATACGGCCAGAACCAGATGTCCTGATCTCCACTGGAACACTAGAATAAGATGGCCTCATTACCACTGAAGCGCCAAGACCCATAACTGCAACATCCTCTGTGTCCTTACTTTTACATTCACACACTGATATCTGGTAACAATATCCGCTTTGGGAGCAACACAAAGCCCATTGCTTGAAACCAAATCTCACCGGCTTCCCCTGAATTAATTGTTTTAGATAATGATGACCATATCTAATCATTTGTTTGTCCTATGATTAGATTTTCAGAGAAAACATCGAATCTCAAAAATTCTTATTGAGATGATCCATGAAGTGACGAATTTTTAAAATCTTATCTCTTTCTTTCACTGGGATGCTACTTAGAAGCTCGTTATTATTGAAATGCAAATAATGTTTTATCTCTAGATATCTATTGCGACTCATACATTTTCTCACACATTTTATGTCCTCATCGTCGCACCAGTATAATTGCTCTTTAGAAATTACAAGATAACCTGTGAAGAACAGTATTCCGATAAACTTCTTAACACGTTCAACTGAAAGTAGTGATTGTTCTTCTGACAGGCATATATCATACTCTCCCTGACAATCATGTTCAACATTGCCTCATCAAAAAATTCATCAAATAACTCTACTGCAGTTTTCCCTCTCACACTTGATATCAAATCGCCTCTACGCTTTTCAATTTCTTGCAAATCAGCATAAGTTCTGCAGTTCCATCTTTCTTTGCCCATTTGGATTCGACACCAGTCTTCATTTTTTCCTCTTGGCATCTTCACTCTCTGTAGTAGAATTATACTCTGAAGTTTCAGGAAACTTCACTCCATGGATAGTGTGCAACTCCAAACTGCCAGAAACATCAGCTGGAAGCGTATCATCTAATATATTCACATCAACATCCTCACAGTCAGATATATCATCTACACGATCCGGAGGAAGCTCCACGATGTCAATAGTTTCAAACAAATCATCTTCACTGTCAGATGCCATAAAATTGGGATCATTAACTATATCCTCCAGTTCATGAGAACTAACGGCCCTTAGTCTACAATGACGTTTCATTGAAATCTGAAAATTAAAAAAATCTAGGTGGCATTTATCATGAGCCCCAAATGGGGATCGAGCTTCTAGCAACCGTTAGAGCAAAAATAAATTATATGTGAAAGTAAAATGACAATGGATGTAATCTACAAACATTATTAAACAAATTAATATATAGAAATAAAAATTCCATAGATAATTACACTACTTACATTTTTTAAACTGTGATATAATACAATGTTGAAATTAATGCTCCCTTCTCACAAATCACTCTTTACAAATGGCCTGCTTTAAAATTTCTAACTGTCGCATAATACACAATTTTAAAGAAACTACACACAACAATACAAAGAAGAAATCAAGCCTGCCAACATGAAAATAGCTACAAAATTAAAAAAGAAACAACAATCCCCAAATGGGAATCATGGCAGTTAATGGGTTAAATAGATATCAAACATCTGGATTAATTGTATGAGCAAATATACTGAACTGTTGTTTGATAGGGATGTTAATCCAGTGTTACATAAATTGCAATATTTCCAAAAATGTTTATGTCTACTGAAAAAAAATCATGCAAAGTTTATCTACTAATCTGTGTAAATTAAAAAAAGAAAAAATCTTATTGTAATATTTGACAGAGTTATAACGTAATGGAAGAAAACAATTAGGCTCTCTATGATAACAATTTTAGACTACGAGATAGATTTTTTTGTAATGTTGTGATTATTTTATACTGGGATATAATGAAATACCTCTAACAAACATTAACCCACGAATGACGATACTTTAGCAAATTAATTGCCATAGATCATTTTGCTAATTGTACACACATACATATTATGAAGGTCTCTAAAAAAATGAAAAATAGGCATAAACTAATTTCTCGTAAAATGTCTTAAATAAGTTAAAATATCATCACAGCGTACTAACCTAGTTATAAATAAATTTAGTTATCATGATAAGAAAATTGTTAGTTTAGACTACCGTTTGATACCAAACTAACTAAACAACTCACTGGCACTATCGAACCCGTAGGTTCATGGCCGCGCGGAAATAAGCTCTCCAAATATCCCTATCATGAGCCAATGTTTTCCAGTCACTCCCTGTATAATCTAATTCCCTCAAATCATAGTTAATGTTATTCACCCACTTCATTCTTGATCTACCAACTGGGCGTTTTCCCTCTGTTTTTCCTACAAGAAGCTTCCATGCACCTCTTTCATTCCCCATTCGTGCCGCATGTCCTGCCCATCGCAGTCTACGAGACATAACTCTTCTCATTATATCTGGCTTTCTATACAGATCATGTAATTCAATGTTACGCAGTCTTCTCCACTCACCTGTCAGTTCATCTCTCATTGGTCCAAAAATAAGAACTTCATTCTCAAATACTCGTAATCTCCTTTCATCCCCTAAAGTAAGAGTCCATGTTTCGCACCCATATAATATAACTGGTAGAATAAGAGTTTTATATATTTTCAGTTTAACATATTTTGAAAGCAGTTGGGAAGTCAAGAGTCTCTGTAATGCATAATAGCACGCATTTCCAGAATTGAGCCTCTTTAATTTCCTTGTGCAACTCATTCCTGTTTGTGATTAATGTTCCTAGGTATTTGAATTCAGCCACTTCCTCAATATTTCCTTCATTTGTCATTAGCTGTCCATTTCCATTGTATAATATATTTCTATGTGTGACCATATATTTAGATTTATTTATATTTATTTCTAGTCCCAATTTCTTAGTGTTACTCAATAGTGTGTGCGTTTTGGCCTTCAGTATATCCTCGCTATCGCCCAATAGTACTACGTATATCATCAGCATAAACTAACAGCTTGTTAATACCACTGAATTGTAGACCTTCTTCAACCTCTAAAGATTTTATGGCATGCTCTAGTACAAAATTAAATAGTAGAGGAGATAGTGCATCTCCTTGCTTCAACCCATTGTACATTTCAAAAGTATCCGGAAACTGTTTGCCTACACACACCTTACTCTTTGTACCATTTAGACACATTCGTATAAGTCTAACTAAATATTTAGGAATTCCGAACTCCAGCAGGATACTATATAACTTCTCCCTCTTAATTGAATCGTATGCCTTTTTGAAGTCTACGTATAGTTGATGTACAGTATCATTATATTCCCATTTATTTTCTAAAATCTGTCTTAAGCTAAAAATATGATGTTGTAGACCTGTTTCTTCTAAATCCACATTGATAATCTCCTAGAATGTCATCAACATAAGGAGTAAGTCTGCTTACTAATATATTTGTTAGAATTTTGTACGAAGTTGAAAGTAATGAGATGCCCCTATAGTTGTTGCAAACAGTTTCATCTCCTTTCTTATAAATTGTTATGATAATCGATTCTTTCAATTCACCTGGAAGAGCATCTTTTCCCCAAATCATATTAAGCAACTGGCGAATCTTGTCCATCAATTTTTCTCCCCCTGATTAGATCAGTTCTGCTGGTATCTCAACTAAACCTTATGCTTTATACAGCTTCAATTTTTCTATCGCCAATTCAACCTCTATTGCACTTGGTTCTGCGATTAGCATTTCGTCTCTCTATAAATTATCCTCTTCAGTATCCTGTTCTGTATGCACATTTAATAATTGATTATTTATTTTAATGAAACATTATTAAATAATTGTATTTTCGCCCATTAAAACCTAAGTAAAAATACTGTTATGTACTTCATTTTCAATTATTAAACAAACAAATGTGCCAATAATGCCTAAAGTTTGTGTAACTTACTATAATTACGTACGAAATAATTGAAAAATCATTATTTTAGACTTCCGTTTGATACTGATTAGTATTGAAAATAAATAATTAATTCTTTGATATTCGTATTATCGCCCCATTAAAAACTAAGTAAAAATGCTGTTATGTAATTCATTATTATTTATTTAACAAACAAAAGTGCTAATAAGGCTTAAATTCATGTGTAACTAACTACATACCGTACGAAATAATAGAAAAATAATAGATAAATAATTTTTTAACTTAGTTAAATATTATTTTTTAACAAAGTTTCGTATGTATTATTAGAACTAACTTCAAAATGTTTACGACATATTTCAAGAAACATACAATATTTACAAATTGTTTATATAAAATAAGAGACATATAAGTCGCAACAGACAATAATGACAAATATTTTACGATATTAAGAAAAAATATATACATTGAAGCAGTCATAATTGCAGACAAGTTGGTCATAATTTCACGCTTGAACGCGTAAAGTCAGGTGAGCTGGCGACTTATGGAATTTCCACTCGAATTGACAATTATTATCGCATGAACAGATTCATGAGCACGGAAAACGTCTTTGGAACACAGAATCTCAAATGTTTAAATCTGAGTACACCTTTTACGCATGAATGCGTTCATACATACCAGCCTAAGTGGAGAAAATGGTGAGAGATTCCATGAAGACATAAAAGAGAACGAAACGAGGTACCACGGTCGATGGGATATATCCAAGTTTGCCGACTACCGTTGGTGTTTAGTAACAAATCCTCAGTAGGAGCATAAACGCCAATCAATTCACCATTCATTTATTGCTAAGCGGAGGAGAAAATAGAGATCTTAAGGCATATTACAGTCAGATTCAATCCAGGAAGTTACTGTGTGTTTAGAATATGGAACTGGGTTGCCATTTTAACTGTATTTTCTTGAGAGAAATCCTTATATAAAACTGAAGATTGCAACACAACAGGTACATAGTTGTAAGTTCTAGCCGTCAGATTCAATCCAGTAAGTTACTGTGTGTTTAGAATAGGGAACTGGGTTGCCATTTTAACTGTATTTTCTTGAGAGAAATCCTTATATAAAACTGAATATTGCAACACAACAGGTACATAGTTGTAAGTTCTAGCCGTCAGGCCACCATCTCTTAAAAAAACAGTTACCACTTGTCACTGAGCTCGTGCAGATCTGTACTGTCCTGTATGAAAGTGTCGACTCTCACATTTACTCTAAAACTAGTTTGCATGCCGTAAAAGAAAAAGTATGTTTTTTTAATGTATAGTACATAGATTTGGAAAATTACTGCTAACCTTGCCCCTCCGCCCCTCCCTAAACAAACAAATACCGTTATCATGAGTTTGGTAACATCTACCTTCTGTACGTAGGGAGACACTGGTGTAGCCCATAAGGTCTGTAGTAACTTCCTGGGTTGAATTAGAGTGTAGTAGTTTATTTACTTGTTTTAAACTGTTTTAACTTAAAACTGATATTATAATAAGCCTCTGTAATTATTGTAGCTATTAAAAATATTATATCGATTACATATAATACAAAAATTAATAAATATTTAATTACAACATGGCAAAAAAACCTTACGTAATACGAAAAAACTGTTAACATATTTAAAATCAGCACACCGAAATTAGGTTTAGAGACCTGTTAAATCCTAGCCGCAGAAAAATAAATAGTAGTTTTAAAAACTAAAACAGCACACTTTATTAGAAAACCGAACTAAAAAATGAAAAATAATTTTAATTTCCAACACGCTTGGGATAAAATTAAAGTGGTCAACAAAAAAATCATCTCCAACTCATCTAGAATAACACTAGAGTTATCTACATACAAAAAAAATTGCCATCAAAAGCTCTATATCAATTAAAATATTTGATAATAAACAGATATTGGTAAAAGTAAAGTCTCTAAGAAGAAAACGTAAAAACCATAAAAAGCACCCCACGCTTTTGATGGTAAAAATATTTTTTGTAGATAACTCTAGTTTTATTCTAGATGTGTTGGAGAAGATTTTTTTGTTGACCACTTTAATTTTATCCCAAGCGTGTTGGAAATTATTATTTTTTTCATTTTTTGTTTGGTTTTCTAATAAAGCGTGTTGTTTTAGTTTGTTTCAACTATTATTTATTATTTTAATTTTTAGTTTAATTGATTGCCATCAACCGGAATCCCATGAAAATTTAATTGCTTACGATATATTCAGTGTCTAGGCACGAATATAATTATATATATATTTAAATTATTATTATCTAATATTTTTATAATATGTTTTAACATTTTAATATAGATAGATAGTTACAGTTAATTGTATCCTTCTCATATTTTTTGGATAAATTACAATGTGGTAAGTTTACAAAATTGTCATTAATATTTTACAGAATGAGATGAAAATGTAAATATCTTTAAATTCGATACTATTGTAGTATGAGCTAAAAGTAATACTCTTCTAAAAATCCTCCGGGCCGGATTTGAACCAGCGACCTATACAACGATGGACTAAAAAGTCGATAAGTCCGCAACCTATTATACTGGTCTTTATTTTTTTGATGTCGTGATGATCCTGAGCAGAATCTTAGAAAAAATTATGAACTTAATGTATTGTCATTGGTCCTTTACAGGTACACAAAGTTTCAAGTCGATCCAATGTTTTTAAGTGGGTGAAAATCGTGTTGAAAGATTCCGTTATATAGACAGATGCAGGTTAAGCTAATACTGTATAAAGCGTGTAAAAAGTTAAATTCGCAGGCCTGTGTTATTAAAATATACTGATATGCGATATTTTCTAATATGTAAATTAATTTGTGCATATTTATCGTCCACCGCTAATGTATCGGGATAGCGTTCCTGCCTCGTACGCAGCGGGCCCGGATTCGATCCCCGGTCGGAAAAAGTTTCCTGTGTGATGGTTTTTTCGTGTTTTTTTTCCCCTCGCCTGTAAGACAAATGTTAGGAACATTTATGGCCAAAATGTTCACCGAACATCATCTGGCTATCATAATCATCCTCATCATCATGTTCGCTATGTTTAATATGAATGTGTGAATGAATCATGTGTTTGTCTTAAATGCTCGTGTTATCTCGGAGGAGGGCTTGTCATTGAGCTGATCACTCATTCGGTAGGCCCTCCTTGTCCTTGTGTGATCAAAAAAGTATGCATGAGGCCCAAAGTTTAAATCCCTCTCCGGGCAGATCGTTCCACTGTAAGTGGGGCACGTGAAAAGTGTATGTTAGATGAGAGGTTAAACTACTATGGAGAATAAGATATTTGTTATCATATTTTAAGGTTTTTATAATCATACTTCCATGCATACTTATTTCTTTTTAAGGCAAGAACATTCAGGCCCTATTTATCATAAGTAATGCCACGAGTGATTTCCAAATTATCGATAAATTCACGACTCACGAAGTGAGGAGTGAATTTATCTAGAGAATTTGGAAATCATGAGTGGCATTTGTTAGGACTATTTAACGAATAAAATTAAGCTGTTTACTCACAAAGCATTATTTAACTATAGTTATTTCAAAATATTTATATATTTAATGTAAACGGCGATGTTTGAAAACAAATGAGAAACGATAGGTACGCTTCTACTGCTTCATTTGTTTATCACTGCAACCAGATCATACTATTTATTGCCAAAGGAACGCAATATTGTAAGGAGGAGCTTTCTTTAATATGGTAATTATAACACTGATAAATATTTGGTGAAACACGACTCTGATTGGTTGTAAAACAGAAATCATTGAAACGTGATTGGTCATTGACTCCCATTTGGAGCATGAGTTAAATAGTCAGTGAGTTACCATACATGCATTATGCCTTGGAGAGTAAGTGTTCTTGTCCAATTTTATTCGTTATTGGCGGATCTGTTTCTTAATATACAGATAATGTACGTTTACGCAATGTAAGTTGCATGTATATGAGCCGTGTGTATTCGACGGTTCACGAGAATATAATTATTATAAACATTTCCTGTTTTCTCTACTGTACACAAACGAGATGAGGTGTAACATACAGAAAATTTACCAGCCATCAGGGAGCAAATTGTTCTTTATAATGTCCAATAGTTCAGAATTATTACGAGAGAAACAGAAAAGTTTATTTCCTGATTTAATTTGTTTATTTAATTTCGTTAGTTTAACCTCTCCCTTTGTAGAATCTTTCACTTTACCCACATCACACGAGACATGATTTGTCGGACTCATCAGGGTCATCACATACTTTTTTGACCACAACAAGCACATAGAGCAGAGACGTCCAAACTTATTCGCATTGCGGATCAAATGGGAGAACATCAAGGTGTCGCGGGTCATAGGTCCTATTATAGCTGTTGCCGAATATTATTATTATTATTTAGCAGGATTCAGAACATATTCCTGTGCCCAGGTAATATACGGTACAGTCATTCCAATCTCCAACGTCCAATCCTTTCTCCCTTATGATGCTAAAAAAACCACCAATCCACGTTATTTTTAACGTCCCCTTTTTTTCTTCTTCTTCTACCAAGTGGCACCCATTCTAGTATTCTCCTTGGGAATCTGTCATTCTTTTTACATGACCATACTATTTATTATTATTTGTTGTTACTCTATTATTATTATTATTATTATTATTATTATTATTTTGATATTAGAAGATGAAAAGGGGTATATTAGAGGATGTGAAGAATTTGAGTATCTGGAAGTAAAATTAGATAAAGAGGATAAAGAAGAAAGTGATATTAAGAACAGAATTTTCTATAGGATCGTAACAGGTCTCGGCCTAATACTTGGAAGGAAGAAGAAAGAAGATAAATAAAGGTAGAGCAATAACAGCAATGATGAATGGAGTCTTATGGAACAGACATATAACCAGGACAAATAAGTTACAAATATATAATTCAATAGTGAGAAGTACTGTTACATATGGAGCTGAAGTTTGAAAATTCAACAAAAACTTAGAACAAAAACTTATGTCAATGGAAATGGATTTCTTGAGGAGAGCAGCAAGATGTTCAACATTAGACAAAATAATAAATACTGTCATAAGAGAAAAAATGAATATTGGTTATTCAATAGTACGGTGTAAGCAATTAAATTGGTATAGGCACGTACGACGAATGGAAGAAGGAGGAGAGGAAGACCTCGAAACTCGTGGATGCAGGAAATAACTGGAATGAGAGCAAGAGGACTGGAGGACAAGGATTGGATGGAGAGAGACGAGTGGAGAAGAAAAATAAAACTTTAGGCACAGAAAGATGTGTAAACATTAAAATTCTGTATATAAATAAAATTATTATTATTATTATTATTACGAGTATTATTATAAGCGTGTGTTGATTTGCTACTTTCTTGTTATGTCGTTATAACATATTTCACAAGTTCTTGTTCCGTTACTGATAGACTAATATTATAGACCAACCCTCAGCATATGTTAATTTATTACAATGCTACAAACCTACAGGGGCCGAATAGAAAGTAATGGAGGGCCTTATCCAGCCCGCGGGCCGTAGTTTGGGTGACCCTGGCATAGAGGGTCTCTACGGATTAGTCATCAGCTCATGTCAGGGCCACCTCTGAGGAAATACGAGCAGTTAAGATAAAATACGCCATTCACTCACGCATTCATACTAAACAAGGCAACTGTTATATGAATTATTGTGTTTTCCAATTGGTGTTCGAGTTTTTCGAATTTTTTCTAACAGAGGAAAAAAAAAAAAAAAAAACTAACCCAGCAAACTTTTTCGGTCCGAGGACCCAACTTCGGTCCGCTGTTTAGGTTATCCTGAGACCATGAAAGTGGACAAGGTTTAATGTATTCTGTCTAAATTAGGCATTCGTAATTTTTCAGCCGAATATAAAAAAAACTACGGGTCCGAATATTGTAATTAGACATTTCATTCAACACTACCTAATAAATTAAATGTCAACCTTCCTTCTGATCTCGTGGTCAGTGTTCCTGAATATTAAACAATAGATTCGATATTCGATTCCTAAGAGATTTTTTTCTTAAGACAATTGTCAGGTATTCCATCAGGTCTTTGTGTGTGTGCGTTTATATTGTACAATGTATAAAATTAAAAAAACGGAAAGGTTTTGTTTACATCTTAATACTAGCAACACACTTTTCTCAATTTTACTGTATAGTTAATGCATTGACAACCGACGAGAGAATAGTAATATTTCTCAAATCTGCAACGAGAACGAAAACATTTTTGTTAGGAAAATACATCTGTATACGCTCGTTAGGTTTATGGAATTTGCATGAATGTAATCAACGTGGCACGTGCAATTTCTCGAGGCCAGGTGTTAAGTTCCAGTATTCATGGCATGTACGGCTCAGAGAAAACCTTTTTCTTAAGATCCAGTCAGTAAGCTAAAAAGAAGATGTAAAAGTGATTTTTATTGGTTGACATCATACACTGTATCGTAGGTTAGAAAGTTCTGATGGGTCCTACTTGCATGACGAAAGGAGAAATGATGTGAATTAATCATTTTAACAGGTACATATGACCTCATATTGGTCTACAGGGTGCTCTAAAATTCCCCTTACAAATTTCTACATACATCCCTATCCTGAGCTAATACTTTCCAATCATTCCCTGGATAATCTAATTCCCTCAAATCATAGTTAATGTTATTCTCCCACCTCATTCTTGATCTACCAACTGGGCGTTTTCCCTCTGGCTTTCCTACAAGAACCTTCCATGCAAGTCTTTCATTCCCCATACGTGCAACATGTCCTGCCCATCGCAGTCTACGAGACTTAACTGTTCTTATTATATCTGGCTTCCTATAAAGACCATGTAGTTCATTGTTATGTAGTCTTCTCCATTCACCTGTCTGTTCATCTCTCTTTGGTCAAAAAATTTTCCTAAGTACTTTATTCTCAAATACTTGTAATCTCCTTTCCCTTAAAGTAAGAGTCCATGTTTTGCACCCATATAATATTTCTAGGACTTGTAATAATATTAATAATAATAATTTATTTTAGCTGGCAGAGTTAAGGCCATAAGGCCTTCTCTTCCACTCAATAGAGGGGACTGGGTTGATAATATTTATAATTGGAAACCATGTCCGGAAACTTACCGTTTCTGTGCTACAGCCGTTTGAAAACAAGCAATGCTTGGCCCCTCTACAAGGTAATAGCTTCGCGATTAGTCCGCCTAAAGAGTTACATGAGGAGGGGCGCTTACGTCGCATCACGTGATGTAAATTTACGTTTATCCTGCCTCTCAGAGCTGGTTCGAGCCTCACTCACGTGTTTTCCAATGTTAAGGTATGTACACATATGCGCGCCGCATGGACGGCGCGCGCGCTGCTCGTGTTATGTTCGTCGAAATTATTAATTTCAACGAACCTCCTGCGATCCATAGGAAATCCACAAACCTTCAGTAGACATTTTGCAGAGACAAAGGCCTACACTTAGTCATTCCATGTCTCCTTATTCTATTATTTTCTTTTATCAAAACTATTTATTTTCTTCTGGATGGGATACCGAGGAATTTTTACCTATATACCATATTGCATTGTCAAATCATTTCAAAACTACAATCACTTCAAAAATGTTTTTAACCAATTATTGACATTTCATTTAAAAAAAAAATGAAGGAATATCAAATGTTTACTAAAATATGAACATTTCGCCAAAATACGAAATATGAAAAAAAATATGTTGGTCTTATTTGATTCTATAGATTATAAAATGTAAAGATACTCTATGGAGCAACAAACATTTTTATAGAACGCAAAAAATATTATTATAATATATTAATTTTAATATCAACATAAGTACAAATTACAAATGTAATACATTACAAAATTATGTATAGTATTTTATGTATAGTATTTTATTCTTTGGCATATTTCTCATTTGAGTGATTTTTTTAAGTAGATTGCTGTCGTTGTTTAAAAGGTCATGAATCTTTTCACAAGAATTTGTTAAATTATATTTCACACATAAAATAACTTTCAAAGTCTCAACACTCAATTTCGATTTTTTTAATGTCCACACTTTATTTGCCAAACAATGGTGGTCGAATCAACAATGTAAACTCTGATAAGCAGTTCTCAACAATGATTCGTTATTATTAAAGTTTAACATTATAAAATTAATAAAAAAATATAAAACTCATATCCTGGCGAAATAACTACATGGGCGCCGAAAACCGTATATTCCCTTTCCGTTCTCCCGCCGTTCCCTAGCTTGTCGTGCATTCTTTCCCAAAAATCGGGACTTTTTTTAAATGCCGCGGGACGCGGGACAAATTGTTAAAAATCGGGACTGTCCCGCCAAAATCGGGACGTCTGGTCACCTTACACAATACGCTTATTACTGGTATGTGTTTATATATTCTATTGTTTTGTGATACTCCACACATAACATTATGAAATGAACGTGTTTAGTACACACAAAAAAAAAACACATAACACTGAAAAAAAAAGGCATGCTGTAACAATTTTGTGAAATCATTTTTTTCATTCCTTAGAGTAAAAAATATCGATAGACACCAACGTGCACACTGACCTGACGATCTTCACTATTTATTGTAGCGCCAAACCAACAATACTAAGTTATGTGTCAACAATATAACAATATTTTACTTTTCTCTCGCCGGTAGGAAGAAAGTAAAGTAATTATCTTCTTCCTACATGTATCCGGAGATATATCCATTTTATATCTTATTTCCCTCCAGGCATCTCCTTTCAATGATTTTTTAAAATGATCTTTATGTTGAGGATCCCACAATAATTGTTTATTTCTATAAAGATCAATAAGTTTTAACATGTTTCCCTCTGACCACTCAAATAATAATAAGGTGCGCGCCGAAAACAAAGAACCTCTCAAGTACCCGTCCAAATCTAAACAGCGAACCATCAAAGTGTTCGTGGAAAAAACCGACAATGAGTGGATCGTGGTGCGCCGCATGTACGCGGCGCGCGCGCACCTTAAAACCCCGTACAAATGTGACGAACATGGTGCGCGCGGCGCACAAGTGTGTACGCACCTTTAGAACAACATGGTTGAGTACACATTTGCTGAATACACCGACATGATCCTTCTGTATGGCAAAGCTCGAGGTAATGGTATAATTGCTCGTCGCCTTTTTCAACATCGTTTTCCACAACATCCGACTCCATAGCATACCCATTTCGCCACAATTACTCAACGTCTTCGAGAAAGGGGTACCTTCACCGTCAGCAGGAATGACTGGTGCTCCAAATAGACGCCGCACTCCAGAATTGGAAGAGGCCGTACTGCATCAAGTTGAAGGGAACCCGTCAACGAGTACACGAGCAATTGCGTGTGTAATGGAATGTTGCTCCTAGCATCGTCTGGAATGTTATGCATGAAAAACAACTACATGCATACCACCTCAAAAGGGTACATTCACTACTGCCAGCAGATTTTACTCCACGCGTTGAGTTCTGTACGTGGTTTCTGCACCGCTGCAAAAACGAGCCCCTATTTACACGGCGCATTCTCTTCACAGATGAATGTGCAGTTACTAGGGATTGTGTACTCAATTCACGAAACAGCCATGTCTGGGCAAACAAAACCCTCATGCCGCGTATGTCCAGGGATGCCAACACAGTTTTTCAATTAATGTGTGGGCAGGAATTCTGGATGGTCATGTAATTGGACCGTACATGCTTCCATCCAGGCTAACAGGTCCCATTACTTATCTTCCTACAAGTATTGGGCGTGTTGTTAGATACTGTGCCATTGAACGTCTGTCAAGACATGAGGTATCAGCATGACGGCGCACCCCCTCACTTTTCACTTCATGTTTGGGAGCATCTGGACCGACGATTCGAACAAAGATGGATAGGCCGAGGTGGACCAATTGCATGGCCTCCGCGATCACCGGACTTGACTCCATTGGATTTTTTTCCTCTGGGGTCGTATGAAGAGTTTGGTTTATGACACTCCTATAGAGGCAGAAGAAGATCTGTTGGCAGGAGTTGTAGTCGCTGCAGGAGAGATTGCAGATATACCAGGTGTGATAGAGCGCGTTTACCAAAACATCATTTGTAGGTACAATGCGTGCAACGAAGTTGCTGGTCGCCATATCAAACCGCACTTGTAGTGGCTCTGGATGTTAACGATCATTTCGAAAGGACAAAAACAGTTAGGTTTAATTGTAAACAATTGTGTTTGTGAAAAATTATTCAGTTTCCATTTTGTTACTTTGGTTATTAATGAGTTGAATTGTAAAACAAGTGATGTACTGTGCCACGCCTCATAACAAATTACTTGTAAAAGTGGTCGCGTTAATAACATGTTTTCAAACGGCTGTAGCGCGGAAACGGTAAGATTCCGGACACTGTTTCCAATTTTATATATTATCAACTCAGTCCCCTCTACAAGTCCTAGAAGATTGTAAGGGGAATTTTAGAGCCCCCTGTATATGAATAAGATATATAAATAAAATATGAGAATAATTAAAGTAATGTAAATTAGATAAAATATATCATAATGAATAGGAATATTGAATAAAGAAAATAATGATCTTATTTTTGCGAAGAGGCCATAAATATGTAGCCTTCAACGAGACTAAGAATTCTTAGGTTGGGTTTGTTTGAAAACCTCACGTTTGGGAAACTTCAAGCTTTTAAATTTACAACTTTTGGAAGTCCACTGGGTAAACACGATCCACTACTCGTGGGAAGAAATAAAGGAAATAGGTGGGATTTTAAGAAAAATATTAACGCCCCTAGGAGATATGTAATTGAAAATTCTAGCCAATAAAGGTCAGAGTTAAGATGCACAACGATGTATGGAAATAAATGGTCCTGACTTCGATATCATACTCACGAGGACAAACCAACGGGACTTACACTTAATAGTTCGTGGAGAAAGGGTCTAAATTCTATTTTGAATAATGTCTTGCCAGTGACAATTACGGAACTTACAAGTAAACTTTCACCTGGGTAAAAAACAATGGAAATGAAACTACTATTATTGTTGTGATCAGTATAATAAAATATTAATTTTCTTGAATTTCACAAGCCCAATGCAATGAACACCAGAGATAGAGACTAATGAAGATGTAAGTTGACGGGTCCATCTTAGGTTGCGGGCACGTATAACATACACTGTGGTATAAGCGAGAGTGACCACAGCATTTTTCTATGCCTGCTGTCAGTTGTGTTGTGCTATTGTGAGTGGTCTGTTTTCTTTTGGTAAGTGGAGAAGATGAATCTTGTAAATATATTGGTTAAAGTTATCGCTAATCTAACAGAAGAAGGTTATAAAGAGGTAGAATGTGAAATGTCGCGAAAGGAGCTTGAAGTTGTTGATGCTATGTATGATCTAATAAAGAGTTATGAAACGGAATCAGTTGAAGGAATTCATACTCTGGACATTGATGAAAATGAACCATGAGATGATGATCGTTACGTGCCTCATGTACAAGAAAGCGAATCAGAAGAAACAATTGCCTTGTCAGAAGAAGAATCGAGTACTTCACACAGCATTCTGGTTCTCTTTATTGTAAGGAAATTGAGTATTGGATACTGCCAGGTACACCAAGGAACAAATAGAAATCCTTTTAACCATAGGTCATGGAGCAGTACGAAACACATTCTCATGGCTAACAAACGAAAGCCGCCTCTACAAAATGAAGCAAGCAGTTGAGCAACAAAATGATGTTATAAATAAAATGAAAAGTGTGCACCGAACAACATTTGAAGAATTCTGTCTGCGGCGGTCTAGAAATAAACTTGTAAAAGAAAGTGACATAAAGAGAATTGCACTCGAAACAGCTAGTGATTTGGTGGGCACAGATCAAACCAACTTCAAAGCAAGTCTTTCCTGGTTACCAGTGGCGTGTATTCAATGGACGTAAGATATGCATTGCTTACCTAGGACTAAAAAAATTAAAAAATGAGAAACATTACTGGAATAATCAGTTTAACATAAATGTTCAATGCAATTTAAAAATAATTTTCGCCATCAGGTCCGTATTTGCGTTGTCAATTTGTTCCATCCAGCTCCCCAGCTATAGACCACTCTTGCGCTAGGAGCTGCTCGGATATGATCGTTTGTTATCGGTGGTCCTGCACTTTCAGATGTGCGAGTCTTGATGTATAGCAAAATCTTATTTTAAGTCATATTTATTCAATTTTGAGGGGGTGATGGATGAAATGTTCGACATTTTCAGTCAAATTTAGCATTTTGTAGTGTAAAATGAAAATAAAGATTAAAAAAAAAACAGAGCAAATCTTCCAAAATCATTGATACTTTCATGAATTGTGAGCATAAATACCTATATCCAAAATTAATCTTATATCAAGGGCAACAAAACCACTGTTGGCCAGTGTAATTTTTAAATAAAAAATAAAATATGTGTAGTAATTTAAAAAAATCATATGCAGAGGATGTATATATTTTTCCTTCCTTCATTATAACGATATAGAAAAGTTAATGCATAGTGTTGTTCTAAATAAGTCAGTGGTCGTGTAGAAATAAAAAAATTTACTAAAAAATTATGGGACTTATTAAAAATTTTAATATGCAAATTTTTAAATGGATTTTTTCAATAACTCAACGAAACTTTAATATAATGTTACCTATTATGGCATGAATGTGTGTATAAAAAATCAAGTATGTAGCTTAAAACATGTAAAAAATAGAAATTTCACCCATCACCCCCCTTAAATAACACTTGTGGTCCTACATTTCTCCGTCATAATTGTAGTGCCAATACTGAAATGTTTTTATAGTTAAGATAGTTTTATTATAGTGTAAGTTTATGAACATTTTAATAATGGAGTGTTTAAAATGGAGGCTGTTCCTGTATTGATGTATGGATCAGAATGTTGGACGATCACTAAAAGACAAGAACGAAGATCGGATGCAGTTGAGATGAGATTTTTAAGAAATATAGCAGGATATACTCTGCTGGATAAGAAAACAAATGAACATATAAGAAAAGAACTAAATATTTTCAAACTTACAGACCAAATAATTAATATAAGAATGACTGGAAAGAACATATTGATAGAATGCCAAAAGGAAGATTTCCAAAATTATTGCTAAATTATAAACCGCACGGAAGAAGAAATGTTGGACGCCCACACAGAAGATGGTCTGAACAATTTAAAAAAATTCTAGATTTCATCAAACCGGAATGAGCCAACAGGCTTAATCTCTGGATGATGATGATGATGAGTGTATATATGTGGTAAAAGTGTAAGGTAGGCACTTTGCTCCTTGCATACAGCAGTGAGTCAGCGCAAGCAATGGACAGAGCGCATGTGACAGTGTAATATGCGATGTTCTAAAATGTAACTTTGCCTCGCGCACATTCGAAGATAAGAAACGTATAATACAAAGTTGTAGGCTTACTCCTGAGTTAAATATCACAACTATGGGCCGGTTTAATCAACATAGGTAATATTTCACACTTACCGAAGAGTTATATAACCAGGTGAAAAATAACTAAGCGTGTTTGCGTTTCACCACGCCATATATGACCGACGTAAACAAACTGGTGGTTTACCGTGAATATGATATTGAATCATATATTTCTCATACCTCATATTCAAGCGGAACAAATTTGAAGGAGGAAAAAGAAATGCTATTGGTTGTTACTTATCGCGTTACCATAGAAACCAAAATAAACAAATTGAACCAACACAAACATGTTCCACAGATCATATCGTATATAGTGCATGTGGTACATAGTGCCAGAAATAAAGAACATGCCCAACGGAAGATTTTCAAAACTATAATAGAATTAATAAGAAACGTTGAAACTATTTGAAATAAGAAATTACCTATAAAACATGCGTAACAGCGAAAAATATTTTTTCTTGATTAGGCCTGTTTTTAAATTAACCTAATGATTGATTTAAAAACACTGTTTTACATTAATATAATATGATAGTGTATTATTATTATTATCATCATCATTATTGTTGTTGGAATGCTTTTGTATATTTGGGTTATGTAAAAGTTTTCATGGAACAAGCCATTTTAATGGTATAAGAAGAGTAATTATTTTGGTTAGGACCAGGAATAGCAGTGTTTAGAAAGTATCTAATCCATCTCCTGACAACGTTGCTGCTGTCAACTCTCATTCTTGGAAGAATTATTTATTTAATAACATGCAAAATGATGATGATAATGCAAGCCATGTTATATATATAAGGTGATTTGAAGCCATCAAGGAACAAATCTGATGAGAGGTCCTTCAAAAAAAATTCCAACATTTCTCCCTCTCAATACATAGAATTGCTAGATTACAAACCCTTGTGCTTCATGGTTATTCTGGTGTAATCATAATGTAGAAAAGTCCTGTCTGCGGATGAACTTGTGATGGAACAGATTAGTTTAATTTGTAAAACTTGGAGTAGATCTTGGGAAGCTCAATTTTTTTGGTTGTTCCTGGACCAATTATAAGAACAGTGAGAGTTTCCTTTTTGTCTTACATATATTCAATTACTTTCATTGTTGCACTTTGGAATACTCCAACCCAGTCTTAAGGAATTTCACTAAAAATGTTTGATTTTATCAGACCCATACCCTTGTCACTTTCTAGGTATGTAGGTCCACTTATTGGAAATGCGACAAGTACTGACTGCAAATATGTCTTCTCATGAACAATGTAGTGTAAATATCTAAAGAGCATGTAATTTTTATTTGCCTTCCTGCAGATTCACAGAATATATTTAACTACTGGATTTTTTGGGTTAAGGATGTTTGTAATATACTGATTAAGAAATGAAGTTACTTTATTGGCTCCTTTCCTACCATGAGTTTCAGAATAAATATAGAAAATGGCCTTGTTATCAGACAACTTGTGAATGTTGAAAGAAAAGTGGCTAAATTGTTGCTTGTAATATACAATATTTGGACAGGGGAGACTTTTCTGAAAATCCATGGAAATAAATTTAGTACTTCTCTTCCATGCTTCCCTCTGGCCATTATAAATAATCTCAGTTCTTCCTATGTGAATCTTATTTTCAGTTTCAAGATACATTACCTTCTTCTCTATCTCCAGCCTCATCTCTTCATTTGCAGTGGTACTTAACTGAACAGGAGCGACTTCTTGTTAGCAGTAAATTCATCACAGACACTATATGAATTGTTTCTGGGGTATTCGAAGGAAATGTTGAACTGTATTATGAAAATGGTTTAATACATTTCAGAAGATATAAAGTTTTCAGAATAATTGTCTTTATACATGTTATACATTGTTAAAATACACAGTTCCCCAGGTAAATACATCTTCTGTTTTCTTTATGCTATAATGGCTTTCAGGACCCTTAAATGATGTGTGTTCCATAACCAGCTTTGGATAATTTGTTGTGCTTGTTGGTGTGTTTGCCTCACATATCCTTGCTTATCTCTGCATTAGTATTTATAGATTTTAGGATATTTTCAAATCTCCATTTTGAAATGGCATTTATAAACCTGAAACTTTTTGACATATATCTTTAATTTTTTGCATCATTTTCATCTGAAATTCTTACCTTGTATTTGAAACTTTACTATGAAGGAGAGCATCATCTTCATTCCTTTTTGGCCTCCTCTGTTTAATATTGTGGAATGTAATTAGACCAAAAGTATATACAGAGTGAAAATTATTTAAACCAACAAACTCTGGGAGGTTGTAGGGGACACCAAAACAAATATTGTTTCCTTAATGTCATTTTTTCCTATGAGGATTATTTAAACCAGTAAAGGAAGATTTCTCTGGCGGCAAATTAATTAAACCAACAAACACTTTTGTATTTTTTATTACCAAGAGACAACACATTAAGACAACGCAATTACTTACATTACAGTAAAAAGTAAAGTAAAGTAAAGTAAAGTGATCCCACTACAGGCCTCAGGAGGCCCTTGGGGTAGTAGGAGGTTAAGGCTCCCACTTTTTCTAGACAATTGGCACTTTATGTCAGCCTGGTTGTCAGCCCTGCGTGACGGCCGCCTTTACCCCAGAACAAGCGTCTGGTACTCATTTCAGTTAGAGGCTGAGTCGACCCCAGGGCCATAGTGCCGCCAGAGGGTTTGGGTCAGTTTAAAAATCCTGACCTCAACGGGACTTGAACCCTCGACCCTCCGGCTTGTAGCTCAGTGCCTTAACCACTACGCTACAGTAGAGGTTTAAAAATGCCTCCATTGACATGTAAACGGCAGATCATGTTCTAACACGGGCAAAAATTCCAGGAGAATCGTTAATTGCTCCTGCTGCTACTACTATCCGGACAGCCAGATCCTTTTCTGATGCAACAGGAGTTATGTAAACAAGGTTGCGCATCTCTCCCCACACAAAAAAATCCAAAGGGGTCATATCTGGGGATCGAGCAGGCCATGGTACAGGACCACCTCTGCCAATCAACTTTTCTGAAAACCATTGATTCAAGAATCGACACACACTACTGAAATGTGCCGGTGCCCCGTCATGTTGGAACCACATGCATTGTATTTTAGGGAGCGGGACGTCTTCCAACAATTCTGGCAATGCTCTGGCGAGAAAATTGTAATAGTGCCTGACATTTAATGGCCTAGGTAGGAGATAATGTCCCAATTAAACAGTCCCCAACAATACCGGCCCACACATATCAGTGTACTCACTCCAAGTGTATCGCTCAATTAGTAAACAGATACAATTCACTACTACACTGTGAACAAAACAATTCCTACCATCAACAGCAGTTGCAGTCATGACAACTGAAGAGCCTAATACGCCCTCTACCGGTTTAAATAATCCTCATAGGAAAAAATATTTGTTTTGGTGTCCCTTACAACCTCCCAAGTTTGTCGGTATAAATAATGTTCACTCTGTATAAAGTTAATAGCGAGTGGAGAACATATTTTTAATAACTCACCTCATCAATTTCAAATTTATTTGATTTAAGACCATTGGTTTTGAATGAATTTTAAATTCATCTTCAGTTTATTTTCATGACACCAACTGTTGAAATCCTATGTTTGTTGATTTTGCAATGGTTACCTCTAGAAATTTTCTAGATTGCACATTAAATCAGAGATGGATTGGATGAAGAGGAAGTGCTACGGAGTTCCCACCTCGATCTCCTGTTTTTAACCCCTCTAGACTTATTTCTTTGGTGAACTGTAAAGAACACAGTGTACGCCACAAAACCACAAACACTGGAGGAACTGAGAGATCAGATTGAACATGCCGTCAATGGCATTCCAATAACAATAATCCAAAACATGTGTCGCTCTGATCAACGTCGTTGTTGGGAGTGTACTGCGGCAGGAGGTCAGCATTTTGAACATATATGGGCTTAAGAAATAAAACACAAAAAAAATTGTATTTCTGTCTCATTTCGTTGCTGAGAAATAACATTTCAAAGAGTGTAAATATCAATTTGGGACACTCTGTACAATTCAGAATGGCTAAGACATGTGACAGCTTGATTATTCATTAATGGCTTCACTGAACATTCACTCACATTTTCCTGATCTCCTAATCAGAGCAATTCAATATTAACCCATTCGCCACAAAAGACGAGGTAGACTCGCCGGGAGTTAAATGACCAACTCAGAAGACGAGGTACACTCGCTTAACTCTGCTGTTATATTGTACATCCCTTGGCGGGGTAATATTTTGTTAACATTTATGAATAGTAGTTGAACGTGCTTTGGCCTTTGCCCTTATTGTGATCTCAAGTACCGTTATCTTTTGTTTGTTTTGAATGTCTGAAAATAGTCAATATAATTTATGGTAACTTAAATTCTGTTTCTGAGAAAATGCATTGAACATTTAAAACTGAAGCGAATGGGTTAATGCTATAAATATTAATGCTTATCTTGAGAAAGATATCCATCAAAAAGACTAAGATTGAAGACGTCAGAAAACTTCTTGCTTATGTTCCTACACAAGAACAAGACTTCTACAGAAATATCATGTTATGATCAACAATGGATACAGACAATGATGAATAAGTGGACCTTAGTATTAGATTGTCATGCAAGTTTATTTATTTCATTCTATGTACAGTGGAGAAAATTGGTATAAAGCCACTAACTTTTGGTAGTAAAACAACCTGAAATATTTATGCAAATACCGTATGTGTGTCATATATTACATATAATTATCTTGGACATAATTTCATACAGGTCTCCTCATTTTGTATTTATTATATATGTAAATAATACATAAAATCTAAGAAAACGCTGTCCTAGGGGTGGACATTGGTATAAAGGCAGGTCAACTTCTGGCTCTTACAGAGACATAAATGTAAACAAAACACTGCAATTACATGGAGACGACGTGTCTGTGAGCATTGTTCATCAGTTACAAGTCAGCAGTACGTACAATGCCACGTGGAAAGCCTCTATCAAATGAAGAGAAATCAAGAGTTAGTGCCTTCAAGGAGATGGGCCTATCCAATAGACAAATACCTATGAAATTGGGGCTTCAAGATGTGTCATTGATAATTTTGTCAAACTGGGCTCACAATATGGAAAAAACGGGAAATATGGACGGACAAGAAAATTGTCTGTGCGCACTAAATGTCTCATTTTACGTAAAGCAAAAGGTAGAGTATGTTTTCTTCTCAAATCCAGGCTGATTTGAAGTTGCCAGTAACAGCCAGACGAGTAAGACAAATTCTGTCATAAGACAAGAACCTAAAATTAAAAAAAAAAAACACCTCTGAACGATGCACATAAGAAAGTTAGAATAACTTTTGCTGAAGAACACATGTCCTGGACCTCAGAATGGACGGGCCTGATGGCCTTCAGTATTACTGGAACGACCTCCATACTGAAGAGCAATTTAGAATGAGTAGAAACTTCGGTGGTGGAGGCGTTATGATTTGGGCAGCATTCTGCTTTAAAGGAAGGTCAAAAATAGCATGGATACACATGAAAATGAATTCTGAGTCCTACACTGAGGAGCTTCTGGAGTCCTAATTGATACGAATGTATGAGGAATTTGGCGAAGATCTAATTTTTCAGCCAGATAATGCTTCCATTCACGTGTCTGCTAAATCAAAGGAGTGGTTCAGGAAGAAAGAAAATACCACTTTTGACGTGGCCAGTCAGAAGTCTTGATTTAAACCCGATTGAGAACTTATGGGGGATCCTGGCAAGGCGTGTGTATTGCAATGGACGGCAGTTTGGGACAGTGACTGAGCAGAAAAATATTATTCAGGAAGAGTGGGCTTCAATCTCAGTGGAAAAAATAAACACCCTCATCAAGTCAATGCCAAAGGGAATCTTCCAAGTAATTAACAACAATGGAGGTTCAACTAAATTTTAGAACTTTGTTGTAAACTTTGCACTCAGTCTTTTTGGTTTAATCTGTGAAATACACAAAGTGCCTTTATACTAATTTCCACCCATATGTGAGAGTGGTTTCAGTTTTCATGTACTTTTTTGGACGGAAGTGGATAATTAATTTTGACATTATTTGTGTGTTTTTATACTCAATCACCTCCTAAGTTAATATAGAAAAATGCTATAGAAAGAGTAAATAAACTTGTGTTAACCCTTTTAACAAGTGCCTTTATACCAATTTCCTCCACTGTATTATTTTGAAGAGAGCACATTGAAATATAAACTAAAGTGTATTTATAAGAATTAAATGAATCGTGATTTCTTCTTACCTCATATTTCTATGTTTTTTTAAACACAGCACTGCAGTATCAGGGACCATCATCACCATTCTCAGCTGTTTTCACGACTGTCAATTTTTTCTTTTGCCAGTAATTATCCAAACTGCCATCCGGTGTTCTTTTGAAGGAATTATTTTCTAAACTGCCATCTGGTGTTCTCTTGAAGGATTACAAAGTTCTTAAAAAATACTATTGCAAAAGTTGATAAAGGAAACAAAATTGTCATTTTGGATCAGGATGATTATGTAGATAGAATGAACCATCTGTTAGACTCCAAAGAATATGAAGAAATAAAATCTAACCCTCTCCCAAAAACAATCTGGACTGTGGAAAACTGTGTCTCGGCTAGTGTTTTGAAGTGTTAGTTGCAAAGGCGTATTATTTAGAGTAATGTGTTACCAGTAGACAGTTGTTGAAATGTACATCTCAAATACAAACAGACTAATAATATATTTAGGACCAAGTGATTGTGTTAAAATCTCTGTGTAACGAACAAATTTGTAAAACTTTCAGGATATTCAAAACTTGTATCCGGAATAACTAACTTACGGAAGTACTTCTTTTTTTATTATAATTACATTATAGATTGTTTGTTGATTAGGTACATAGATTACTGGAGAGAAAATAACAAAAGTATGGGAGTAATTAAATTAATATTTAATTTGTCCCTTTAAATTCCGCTGGCACGGAGACATGGGGTATTTAAATTCAGTCCGGTCTGTAAGTGTTAATCCATAACTTTGCTGCCCTTCCATGTTGATAAGTTATCATATAAACATAACCCCATTAGTCCTTAGGATGGACAAAGTTTATTCTGTTCCTCTTGTAAACCGTGACATTTCCTTGTCAGTGTAGGATTAGTATACAAATAGTATAGTTAAATTTCAAACAACTGAATATATTGTGCAGTCACACCTTCTATTTTCACTATTTACACAGTGATAACAAGAGCATATCTTCTTACTGGACAAAGTGAAGTAAAGCCAGACTGCATGGTTAAAAAATGAAGAGTGAATGAGAAAGGTTAAAAGTGAAATTACAAATAAAATCTATTATAGCAGTAGTTTGGCACTTTTGAACTAAATATGTATTGATTCATATTCACATTTACAAAAGCATATTTGAAAATATTTTATCAAAAATTACTTTACAGGTCACAGCAAATAGATTATGACCTAGCACGCTTATTCACCTTATCGTAAACATCAGGGAATGCCTTATTACATTCAAGGCGTTGTCGCAATCTGTCATACAATTTGTGATTGAACATCTTGCGGAACTCTTCCTTTGTCCTGTATGAATCTGCATACAACATCTGAAATCTGTGACAAAACATCAAAATTACTTTATTTGTTTATTGCTACATTATATATATATACTGGGTCTGCATCATAAGTCACAATTCATGAAGTGGGTTTTTTAAAGTGAGCTATGCGACTTGCTTCAGCGGGTGATGAACTCATCTAGTTTTGCCTTCACAGCATGTGGATACAGTTAGTCGGCTTTAAATTATCAAGATGGTGAAACCAATTTTGCTGGTTCATTGTATTTTCGTGTGTAAAAATTATTTTAATTATGAGTCTGCTCGATGGGTATGTGATGAATATATGCACTTTCTGCTGAAGTGCCACCTTCAAGAACACATATTCTCATAATTGTTAATAAATTTTAAAATACTGGCACAGTACAAAACAAAAAAAAAATGTGTGCACTCAAACAGTTTTAATAGAATAAAAGCAAGACGAGATTGGTATGAATCTTGAACATTAACCAAAAAAATAATTTTCAAAATTAGCACAACAAGTAGGGGTTTCAGTTTCTCCTGCACACAAAGCAACAAAACTGTTAAAATCTCGGGAATGTTTGCAGACAGAGTGATCAGTGCTGGTCTCTTTCCACCTCGCTCCCCAGACCTAACGGTGTGTGATTTTTACTTGTGGGGTAACTTGAACAAATCCTCACACATTGGAGGAACTAAAAGAAAACATTACGAATTAAATAAAAAGATATTATAGTGGAAGAACTTACTCGCATCGGTCAGAATGTGGTTTTCAAGATACAATGCCTGTATAACCCAGGAAGGATGACACTTTCAACATATGTTATAATTATTTATTACATGTAATACTTTTTATACAGTTAAAGCAGGGAAGTCGCGCGCACATCGGGTGCAGAGAGTGAAAACACTGCTTGCATGGATATATATATATATATATATATATATATACAGGGTGTTACAAAAAACACCGACAATGGACATAAGCTAGTAAATTGAGATATGTTGATCATTTTTTAATAAGGTACCAATGTCTGGAAATGATGCATTTTCACACTAAGACTAGTTAATTATGTCTCAAAATCAGTGTTAGTTCGAAGGATTTGAAGACTCATTACTTGACAACACCTCACAGGTAGGGGAACCTGTGATACATGAGTTTGCAACGGAATGTGGCTGCAACACGATGGAGCTCCAGCTCACTTTGATGCCAATGTGAGGAGACATTTTGATACCACGTATCCAGGTCCATGGATTAGCAGAAGGGGACCAATCCCATGGCCTCCGAGATCAGCTGATCTCAACCCTCTTGACTACTTTTTGTGGGGCGACAGTCTGTTTATCAGATTCCAGTAGAGTCACGTATGGATCTTTCAGCCCGAATCCACGTTGCAACAGAAACAATTTAAACGAGGCCAGGCATATTTGAACATGTGTGCCAATCACTACACTGCCAATGTACGCACTGCAATGAGATGGGAGGTGGATATTTTGAAAACTTGATGTGACTGTGACAGTATTGTCTATTATTGAGCCTTGAAATCCAACTAACGGAACTCTTGAGAAGTTAGCAACTCATAGAGTGAAAACACTTAATTTCCGGTCATTGGTACCTTATTAAAATGTTATCAACATATCTTAATATACCAGCTCACCTCCATTGTCAGAGTTTTTTTTTTGCAACACCCTGTATATTATATATACACCTCATACACACACAGTCAACAAGCATATTCTTGTAATATATATAAGAAGGATTTCATATCTGTCACTCTTACACATTTATCTCAATAGTAATCCATAACAACACGACAACAGAAATAATTTCAAAACTTCATTTAAATTTAATATAATAAATTTGGGAATTTTAACATTATGAGGTTTTCTTAATAAGAAACAAATGAATCGTGAATTCTTCTTACCTCATATATCTATGTTTTTTTTTTAAACACAGCACCACAGTATCAGAAAAACATCATCTCCATCATCAGCTGTTTTCACGACTGTCAATTTTTTCTTTTGCCAGTAATTATTCAAACTGCCATCTGGTGTACTTTTGAAGGAGTAATTTTCTAAATTGCCATCTGGTGTATTTTTTAAGAACTTTGTAACCAAGCTTGGTTCGTCCGGAATATCGAAGTTCATGGTTCTAGTATAGTTTTTTTTAATATATATATTTTCCCAAACTGTTAAGTCCAAAGGTTTAGATAGATGTTTCAAAAGTTTTGCTTCTTTTTCAATTCTATGATTCTCTAATAAACTATGTGCTGCTATAGCTGATTTTTCAATTTCTCCATTTTTTGTTTCTAAAGTGTTCTTTTTTATGAGTTTCTAAGTTCCTTTTTGTTTTTCCTATATACACTTTATTGCAATCTTTGCAATTAATTTGATAAATTCCAGCTGATGATGGAGAAGATGTTTCTCCGATACTGCAGTGCTGTGTTTAAAACACATAGATATATGAGATAAGAAGAATTCAGGATTCATTTGGTTTATATTCATTTAAATTGTTGAATGCAGGCTTTCATGGCCAGTAATCATAATGTTAAAAGATTCCAGGCTATGTGGCCATGATCTGTTACTGGTGTTCCTACCAGACGTTTTTCCCTCAACTGCAGAGGGCATCTTCAGTGGCGAATAGTTCTAGATGTTGTTCTCTGGTTGGAAGCTCGACTGTGAATAAGCAGTGGACTGCTGGAAGCCGTTATTTATACTAATGGTAGACCCAGGGTGGCTGGACGTGGTTGATGCTGTTTGGCTAATCATCATCGATCTAACATCTGATTGGTTCTGAAGTAACTCCTTTGTTATTGATTGTGTTAATACACTTATTGTCTAATGTATGATACCAGGCTTTAGCCAATTTGATTCCTTCTTCTTTTCTATTGAAATTTTCCTTATATTTGTAAATTTCTATAGCATCTCTGAATAGTATAGGAAAATAATATGGTGTTGTGGCTAAAACTTGTGTATCTTCATCCAGAATAGGATGTCCGTTTATAATAGCATGTTCTACTATAGCTGATTTGTCCATTTGTCCTTGTCTGCAGTTCCTTTTGTGTTCCAATAATTGGGTGGCTATACTTCTTTTTGTGGTTCCTATGTATGATTTTCCACACAAACTCTGGAAGTAGATATACGCTGCAAGTCAACTTCCATGTTTGTGTAGAAAATCATACATAGGAACCATGAAAAGAAGTATAGCCACTTGTTTATCGGAAGACAAAAGAAACAGCAGACAAGGACAAATCAGCTGTAGCAGAACATGCTATTATAAATGGGCATCCAATTCTGTATGAAGATACACAAGTTCTAGCTGCAATGCCCTATTATTTTCCTAGACTATACAGAGAGGCTATAGAAATTTACAAATATAAGGACAATTTCAATGGAAAAGAAGAAGGAATCAAATTGGCTAAAGCCTGGTATCATACATTAGATAATAGGTGTATTAACACAATCAATAACAAGGAGACACTTCAGAACCAATCAGATGTTAGATCGATGACGATTAGCCAATCAGCATCAACCACTTCCAGCCACCCTGGGTCTACCACTAGTATAAAACACGGCTTCCAGCAGTCCACTGCTCATTCACAGTCGAGCCTCTGACCAGAGAACAACACCTAGAAGTACTCACACTGAATATGCCCTCCGCAGTTAGGGGAGAAACGTCTGGTAGGAACACCAGTAATGGGCCACGGTCATAAAACCCGGAATCTTTTAACATTATTTCATTTTAATTATCTATATATTACTGATGATGATGATTTATTACTGTATGATGATGGTGCATAACTCACCCGCCAACTTTTTCAACAAAATCTTCTATCTCTCTAGTTGTATTAACAGAATGATATGTTTTCCCTTCCGGCACCTTAGGAACCCCATATACACCCACATCCACATACATCTGCTCTCTGTCAGCAGCTGGATGTACCATTCCTGGGTCATTTGCCAAGTTAAAGGGGCACAACCAAACTGGATAGACCTGTAAGAAATTACAACTGTCAAACCTTTAAAAAATAATTTATTTAAACTCATAGACTTAAGGCAATAAGGTTTTCTCTTCCACTTAACCAGTGAAAAATATTATATACAGAAAAATCTATATAAGATAATAAAATAGCACGAACAATTGTAAGAAAAAATTTATAAAAGTAAAATGAATCAAGTCAACATTTTTAGAGAAATGAAAGATAAGAATTCATCAATTAATATGCAATGAATCCAATTTAGAAATTTCTTATTGTATTTTCAGAGATGTAAAACATGTACTCATACTTTAAAGGGGAAAAGATCCTTGTATTTGAGAATAAACAGGAAAAATTTTCGACCAAAGAGAGTTGAATAGACAGGTGAATAGAGAAGACTCCACAACAATGAGCTACATAAACTTTATGTGAATAACTAAAGTTAAGATGTAATAAGAACAATTAAGTTTTGTAGACTGGGATGGGCAGGACATGTGGCATGAACTATAATTGAAAGAGGTGTATGTAAACTCCCTGCAGGAAAACCAGCACTCAGGAGCTGGGCCAAAAATGTGGTGGGAAAATAATATTAACCAAGATTTGAGGGAGGAAGATTATACAGTGGATAACTGGAAAACAGTTCAGGTTAAGGAAGTGTGAAGAGTTTATGTCCATGTGGCCATGAACCTCCAGGTTCAATAGGTGTCAGAAAGTTGTTAGTTATAATAAAATATTCCATGAGCTACAACTGAAGAAAGTCATTTTGTAAGGAATATTATTTCTGGCTACATATATTAATTTTTGTATAACACATCAAAATTCTAAAAAAAAACTATCAGCAGTGCACATGAACTCATATTCACTGATCAGCACATTTTACTAAAATTTCCATAATTAAAAACTTATGAGCCAACAATTGACTATTACAAAGATAAATACCAACTAGATAGTATAACTGTTACAGGATTGATGATCGGGGCAAGAGGTACTATACCAGGATTCCTAGCCAAATTTTGGAATTCCTTAGATTTGGACAGGTTGTATCTTTCTAAAATTGCCATCGCTGCCATTAGAGGATCAATTTCAATTTTAAGAAACCATTTTTACAAAATTTCTACTTTGTATTACGTATACTTCAATTAGGCCTACAATTTGAATTTTTTAAATGTATTTACAAAATGTATTTCATAAATTCAAAAAATTAATTGTCTGTATCACTTTGTCCTTGAAGCAATCTTCTAATGAGGAAAGTTGTATATAATAAAAAGAACAGTCTATGACATTCTCTATGGCACTCGGTGGCAAATGAACTCAGCATCAGTGCTTGTCATTCCCAACTAAGGGGGGGCCACTGCAGTTGCAAGCTACAGTCTTTCTCTTTATCTTTCTGGTCCTGCCATCAAGATTAAGAAACAAAGCCAACTCTTGCATTCCATCCCATTCACCAGGAATGACAAGTGCCGATGCCAAGCATGTTTTGTCACTGAGTGCCATACAGAATGTCATAAACTACTTTGTATATTATTCCAATTGTAGCATAGTTAAAAAAAGTAAAGTAAAGTATTCCCATTACAGGCCTCAGGAGGCCCTTGGGGTAGTGGGAGGTTAAGGCTCCCACTATTTCTAGACAATCAGCACTTGATGTTAGCTGGGTTGTCAGCCCTGCGTGACAGCCGTCTTTACCCCAGAACAAGCATCTGGTATTTATTTTTTTGGAGGCTGAGTCAACTCCAGGGCCATAGTGCTGCCAGAAAGTTTGGGTCAGTTTAAAAGTCCTGACCCCACCGGGACTTGAACCCTCGATCTTCCGGCTTGTAGCACAGTGCCTTGACCAATATGCTACAGCGTGCCCCTTGTAGCATAGTTGGTAACTCAAAATGCTACCATTAAGAAGGTTGGGAGTTTGAGTATCATTGGAGTCAGGATTTTTAAACTGGCCTAAACTTCTGGCAGTAATATGGTCCTGTGGTCTACTGAAGATGAAACCACATAGGTTTTGATACTGGTATAATAAGAAGACTGGATATGATGTGAGGTAAAAAGAATTTTAAAACTGCTCCCAAGTGTCCAGAACATTGGTTTCACTATGTAGATGACACATTTGTAGTATGGAGACATGGCAACAAAGAATTAGAACAATTCCTTCAACACCTTAACAGCAGACACAATAAAATACAGTTCACCATAGAAAAAGAAGACAATGCAAAACTTCGGTTCCTCGATGTTCAAATAATAAGAACTGACAATGGAGAAATTCAGCACACAGTTTATTGAAAACCTACACACACAGCAGACCGATATCTGCACAAAGACTCCTACCACCACCCAAGACAAAAGCCAGATGTCATAAAGACACTTGTTCGACAGAGCGAAGAAGTTATGCCAACCACAACATCTTAAACAAGAACAACACCATCTTTTCAATTGTTTCCAGAAAAATGGCTACACATCCAAAGAAATAAGACAAACCACAAATCCACAAAGACAAAATGTCAGAATGGATATACACCCTCAGTCAGCATTGCCTTCTTACCATATATACAAACAGTAACGGATCGTATCGGAAAACTCCTACAAAAACACAACATTAAAACAGTCTACAGAGCCACAAGAAAAATAGGAGACTACCTTTGCTCAGCCAAGGATCCTCGGCCACATCTCCCCACTTGCGGTGTATATCGACTTCCATGTTCATGTGGAAAATCATACATAGGAACCATGAAAAGAAGTATAGCCCACCCATTTATCAGAACACAAAACAAAATGCAGACAAGGTGAAATGGACAAAGCAGCTGTAGCAGAACATGCCATTATAAATGGACATCAGATTCTATTTGAAGATACACAAGTTTTAGCCACAACTTCCTACTGTTCCCTAGACTACGGTTGGTTGGTATCTAATGTTGAGCACTTGATAATGAAATCATTCGCTCTCTTGCACTCCAATATTTAGCAGAAAGGCTGGTCTCTTCTATAAAAGCTGGACAACGGAGGAGATGGTTTCTTTCCATATCTTCATTTAAATTGCAAAAAGGGCATTTAGGTGAATCTGTTATGCCAATTCAGTGTAGGTGTTTATTCAAGCAGTCATGTCCCGTTAGCAGTCTGAATGTTGCTACTGCAGATTTTCTTTGTAATGTAGTAATGTCATAAGCTTGTAGATTTTCCCATTCCTTTCCAGATGTTTTGGTGGTGTATTCTTCTCTAAGTTTATTGATATATTTATTTGAGATAATTCTTTTGACAGAGTGAAAGGAAGCTGGAGTTGGGTTTGAAACAATTTTGCTACCCTTCTTGGCCAGAAAATCAGCTATTTCATTGCCTGTCACTTCACAATGGGCCAGAATCCATTGAAGTACAACTTTTTTATGTAGACGGGATAACTGTTTTATCATTTTGTGACATTCAATAATTTTGATGCTTTTGGGTGTTGTGTCTTGTGTTATAGCGAGAATGGCTGCTTTGGAGCCACATAGAATTACAACTTTTGTAAATTTTTGGATGTGATATAAAAGATTTTGTAAACTTAAGAAAATTGCTAGAATTTCGCCATCAATGTTTGTTGAATTTGTGTTTAGTTTACGATAAAAGGAAAAAAGTGGACATACTGCACCAGCACCAGCACCAGTGCCACCGTCATTTGGTAGGCTGGAGCCATCTGTAAAAGTATGTATCCATTCAGGAGCTGGGTATCTTAGATTTATTATTTCCAGTGACATTTGTTTTAAAATATATGGAGGAGTTTCAGATTTCTTGATGTCTTCTGTTAAATGAAAGTTATATTCAATTTCCAAAAATTCTAGAGGGTTGTTTCTCATCTGCATATTTTCTTTTGATTGTGGAAGTTGCAATTTCCCTAGACTATACCAAGAGGCTATAGAAATCTACAAACATAAGGGAAATTTGAACAGAAAAGAAGAAGATATCAAATTGGCTAAAGCCTGGTATCAAACATTAGATAATAGATGCATTAACACAATTGATAAAAAGGAGACAGTTCAGAACCAATCAGATGCTAGTTTGACAATGACTAGCCAACCAGCAGCAGCCACACCCAGCCATGCTGCATCTACCACTAGTATAAAACACGGCTTCCAGCAGCCCACTGCTCATTCACAGTCGAGCCTCCGTCCAGAAGTACTCACCACTGAAGATGCCCTCCGCAGTTGAGGGAGAAATGTCTGGTAGGAACACCAGTAACGGACCACGGCCATGTAACCCGGAATCACTCAACATTATAAAGTATTTTAATTTAAATCTTAAAATAGTCTTACGAGGGAAGTACTTGTGTTGGACCAGTTTGTATTGTAACAAAAATTGGAGGATATGTTGAATGAAGGATACTGAACACCATGATATTAGTCATTTCACTGCAAATTCAATAGTATATATAATATTTAATAGGGAATAAGGAACAAGAAAAAAATAAATAAAGGCTTGGCATCGGTACATGAAAGAATAAATAAGTAAAACATTCAGAAAAAATAAAATAAAAATAGAAAATGATAGTGTGGTGAGCAAGGGAAGAACAAAACAGGGACAAGGAGAGAGAGAGAGATAAACTAACGAAATAAATTATATTTGAAGAGAAAAATTTTCGCCTAGACCGAGACTCGAACCCGGGACCCTTGGCTTTCCGGGCCAAGTGCTCTACCAACTGAGCTACCAGGCGAGTTGCGATCTAGATGCAAATTTTTCTCTTATATACATTGTAATTCCCTCGCGTCAAATGCTTGAAACCATAGTTTCTATCTTTTGCAAAATGGCGGCTTCTTAGTTAAGAAGACATTTATTGGGATATTGGGAATTTAACACTACTTTATAAAGCCAGTAGGGCTTCTATTGACGATTTTATCATTAATTTAACACTTCTCACTGAAGGATAAATTATATTTGAAGAGAAAAATTTTCGCCTAAATATAATTTATCCTTCAGTGAGAAGTGTTAAATTAATAATAAAATCGTTAACGAAATAAATATTGCAACGGAGCGGGACGGTTACTTGAAGAGCAGCACACTGGAGTCTGAATGTTTTTTTCACTCCTGCAGTCGAGTATTCGTACAGTATATACATATTTTTTCCATTCAAACATAAAAAGCTCAATAAATTGAAAGTACAATAGAATATTTGTTTATTATTTATTACTTAGCATATTTATGGTGTAAATTAATACTTTTTTTAGGACATAACAATATATTTACACATAAACGTGTACATTTGCAGGTAATAGCCTTGTGAGTCCATAAAATATTTCACCAAAAGAATAAAATGGGCATAATAAATCCAATGTTAATATTATTTGTTTTTAAACACCTTAATGATGGACAAATTACATTTGAAAAAAAAATAATAATAAATCCATTTTACATCTTAACTACGTTAGAATCTATAGTTCAGGAAACATTTGAAAAACATGAAGAACCTGAATTGGAGGATGACCAGTTTGCGTATTTTCTGGCAGAAATTATAGAACAAAAATATTGGAATGGGTTAGAGGACATTAGTGAAAATACTTTAGATTTCTGACTTGCAGTCAGAAGCTCACACAGGCTGGATGTTGTGAAGACTTTGAAATTGCCAACAAATCCAGTGAGGAACATGACAGTTCAAGTAGCTTTGAGCCGTCTCCTGTTAAAAAACCTAAACGTCTGTCTATTCTGAAGAAACTTTGGAAAACATTTATGAATATAGGATGTCAGGGAAATCAGGCCCGAAGTCCTATTCACAAATAATAAAAAAATAGCCATTATTAATTAATAACCAAAATGTAAGAACAGTTTTGAATTATATAGAAAATAAAACATCTTATCTAGCTTCACAATTCAAAAACAGGGACCCCTATAAAATCGCCCAAAATAAAGACTACACCCTTAATAAGTTTCAAGATTCTCGAGATCGGGGATTGACAGTGCACTATTGGCATTTACAATCGTGGGCTCTTTTCCGAGCGAAGGCATTGGGTTTGAATGAATTTAAGCTTCATATACATTAATTTCAAATTTCAAAAAAGAAAACAATATTTCTTGAAGAAAGTTACCAAATTTGTCACTGTCAAGGGCATTGAAACTAAACTCAAACTATTGAAAATGCAAATAAGTTTGTAAGAGACGTTAATCAGAACCATTCGAGAAAACTGCATAACAACAAAGAATGTGTGGAACTGTGACCAAAGTCAATTTAATTATGAAATGACAGGAAACAGAACACTGGCAGTCAAAGGCAAAAAGCTCACTGTTGCTACAGTTCGAAACCTACATGGAACTACACATTCTTACACGATAGATGTTCTTATTTCAATGTGCGGGCAATTTGGGAAGAGGTTATACCTCTGTTTTCAAGAACCTACTGGAAACAAATTTGGGCCCAAAGTTCAGAAGAAGATAGAACAGAATACACCGCCAAATGTGTATGTCGACTGTAGTGTCAGTGGAAAATGACAAAAGAACATTTGAAAACATTCTTAAAACATGTGTTTAGTGAAAACATTGAAATGATTTCACTTTTAATGTGCAATTCATGAGTCAGGGCATATGGACGAACAATTGCTACAGGACTGTTTACCCAATTAAAATGTAAGGCTGAAAATTATTCCTGCAGGAGCCACCAAATATATACAACCACTTAATTTTTTTTTTGTCAATATAAGTTCTATGTGCGACAACTTGAAGAATATGTGTGTCTAAAATCAGATGGTGATGTGAAAATGTCTGATAGATTCTTTATTATAAAATTGCATTTTCTTGTATATAATCAACTGTCAGTAAAAATTTACAAAGATGTTCGTATTTATGCTTTGACAAAGTCTGGCTATAACGTGGACCAAAGTGTAACGAGATTCACAAATGTGATTGAAAATGCATTTGACATGGGTATTACTGAATGTGCCACTGCTATAGGATTGCCATCATCAGATGCTCATGGTGTTCGCAAAAACTTTGTTACAACCATTTGATCGAAGACCCTCATTATCACCATTGATGATATGGTAAACTATAATTTATTTTTATTACTCCAGTATACGAAATTATAACCGAATCTGAATTTCAAGTAAAAAAAAAGAATACTGTGCTCTACTATCTGCATAAAGTAATCAAAAATAGTCATTTATGTTAAGTAGGAGGGAAACTAATATTTACGTTATTCGAACCACTAGTAGCACTTGTGCTTGAAACCAGCTGCAATGAGCAACCATGCCATTACGAACCAGTCAATGAGACTGAAATTTAATGACAAATAACACGAGTTTTATTAAATTTACAGCAAAATGACTAATGTCATCATATTTAATGTCAATTAATTAACATATCCTCCAATTTTTGTTACAATCCAACTGGTTCAACATAAGTACTTCCCTTGTTTGGTGTCTGTTATCCAGCATATTCTTCATTTTATAAGTAGTATTTTAAGAGAAATTTGTATCCGAGTTAAAAAATTATAAATCTGAATATAATTCAGATTTTGCCATGGATGTCACATGTAAGTCATAATTCCCATTTCATTAGTTTGAACTTGATAAAAAATTACCTCAACAGCTTTGTGGAATGTAATGATGGACTCCTTTAGTGACTTCACTGGAACCAACAAATCTTGAATGATATGATTATTTTCATACAAATCAGTGATAGCTTTTGTTTCAGTCACTTTAAGCAATGACACTTTTGGTGGCATCATCCAACCCAATAAAAATCGGAAAATTACATTGTTGCCAAATGGGATTATATTCTGGAAAATAAATCAGACAACAATCAACAAAAATTATAAAGACACAGAATATGCAGTAATTGAAATATAATATTAAGTAAATTAGTTTCTTAGATGTATTTCTGCCACTTAACCACTGCACTATAAGTGTATAGTAATAATATTGTTATATTCATATATTCCTAATGTATTTCTCTTTCTCTTTTTCTTTTTGTTACATAGTGTAGTCATTTATCTGGAAAAATTACAAGTTAGATAGAATCAGTTGTATATAAGCCTCGTCGGTGAAAAGCACTTTTGAAAAGAAATCAGGCTGTTCAACCAGTCGCTCAGAGACACAGGTACAAAACTGCATGCGAAGCCCGAAGTCTAACAGTGTCAAGCACTGTACCTTCAAAAAGTGGAAGGGGTGAGTCCTTCTTCCTGCAAGATCTGCCACACACTGACATGGTTTGTACACATGGCACATGTAATTGCTCGTGTACTGGTAGGATTCTCTTGAATCCTGTCGAGCACTTTTTCTTCGAAATACAGGTTACGACGAGTTCATCTTGTGCTGGAATCTGGTTTATGTACCACCAGGGTTCCAGTTTTCCATAGACACCGGTGGATGGTTTGGAAAGTTGAATGATGATGATGTTGTCTACCAGGATATCTTTCTCTGTACAATTGTGCAGCTGCTTGCATATTTCCTCTTGCCTCACCATAAACATAATGCATATCTGCTAATTCATTGAATGCATAAACATTAGCCATAACGTTCACGTGAATGTAAATATTGTTGCTCCTACAAGATTCAAAGCAGTAGTGAAACAGGCTGGTATCAGTCATTAGTATCATGGACACATGCATGAGCAGTTGGTATGAACAGACTAAATGTACATTATTTTAAAAATAATTTTTACCTGTGTATTTCATGTAAATGAATCACGCAATTAGTTTAATTAAAAATAAATACTTATGCTTAAATATAATATCAGAAAGTCAATTAAGTAACTACATAAGCAATATCCTCCTCTGAATAAAAATAAAAAGGAAATAAAAATATAAAAACCAATAAGAGAGATTTGAACCCAGCATTACAACATTCAGTGTTAAAAGACAAAATGTCCATAAAGACATGGCTCAAAATGTTGAAAATGCTGTTATACTTGCAATTAAAACTAGGGTTATCCTACTATTGGAGCAGAACTGAAGTATTTCCAAGACAAACCATATTCATAGTTTGCTTCATTGTTGAGCAATGAGTAAGAACATCCAGTTTAAAAAAAGTCATATAACTTCAAAATTTGGCTTAACACACCCCAACTCCCTTATCTCACTCAAATTGTTCATCTAACTCTCCTCTGTAATATCTGAAAGTTTGTCGGTGTTATTTATTAACACCCTGTATATTTGAAATTTAAGGAATCATCAAGGGTCATGTTAAAAAAAAATATTAACATAACCTCAAATATAATCACTGTCAAGTACATCTAACAATTTTAATGTATGTCATATATTATTTAAAATGAATTTTATAAATTAAAGAAAATCATATATCACAACTTAATTTCAAATTTTTTCTGGGAAGTTAAACATTTTTCAGTTCTTCAAAAACTGAGTGATACATTATGGGATAAATGATGTATATTTAATTTTAAAAAGTGATTTTAGACTTAAAAAAACTCAAAATAGGAACTAATGGGTGAAGTAGACATTTTTGGGCACAAGTAAACTCATCCAGGTCATAACTTGTACCCACATAAAATTGCTTTCTATTACTTTCTTCAGGGAAAATGGTCATAAAATTCAAAATCCAACATACATTTATTAGCAGTCCTATATAACCTACAAATAATTAAATGATTATAAAAGTACACTCTGGCTACTGAGGTTATTCTCATGAAAAGGTAAGTTACCTCAATCTCCCAGAAGAGTGGTCTGGTGTGTCTGTGGTAATACTCTCTGAGTGGTACATACTCATATCCAGGCCCAGTCTTCAAGAAATTCCTTACATGAGTGAAGAACCATGGTTTATACCATTTGCCTATTTCATTAAGCTGCAAAACAAATAATTTACCTCATTATATTTTCATACAACTACTGTTCAATATCTCAGTTCTGTTATTTACTTTAACCCCAATTTTAATAATATTTAAACTAATATCCTTTGAAAATTACTGGTCAATTTGTTTGATACTAGATAAACTCATGATTAACCGAGATGTGGGCTATTTATATTCACCTTTGAATAGTTCTCACATGTGGTGAATTTATATGAAAGCCAATTTGGGAGCAGCCAAGATAGCTCCATTGTTTTGATATGTTGTAGCATACACAATCTTAAACTCAAGTATTTAATTTCATAAAGGTTTAAGTGTCAATCATGATTTCTCAGCTTATAATTTTAAATGCATCTATATGTCCAGCCTAATAAGTTTCAGAAGGGTCTATGGCAACTGAAGGTCACATTAAATATACCAAGCAGCAGAGTAGTTGAAGAGGAGAATTTGTGTTGGAATGGGAAGGAAGCCTGAATTACCTCAGTGGTCAGAAAATCAGGACATAAAACTTAAGTTTTAGGGTTTGATTCGTGGTTCAGACAAAAATTGTTATCTTTACCATTATTACAATATGTAGTGTATTTGTAGAATGAATCTAGTGCTGTTAATTATGGAATTAATGTATTTAAAAAAGGGGTAAAGTGATCCAATTACAGATTTTAGGAGACCCTTGGCATAGGAGGTTAGGGCTCCCACCTTTCCAGACAATTAGCATGAGATGTCAGCCAGATTGTCAGCCTTGGGTTATGGCTGCCTTTATCCCCAATACATACATCTGGTACAGTACTCATTTCCTTTAAAGGCTGAGTCGACCTCAAAGCCACGGTGCTGCCAGAATAGCTTAAAAATCCTGACCCCCTTGCTACTCAAATCTTCAAACTTCTAGCTTGTAGCATATTGCCATAATCTATTATGCTGTAGAGCGCCACATTTGTATTTTTCAAATATAAAATATAAACATCATGCCACACATTTAAAAACATTAATTACAGTAATATTTCAATTTTTTTGTCCAATGCCACCAGGTTGTCTTTTATGACATCTCTGGCTTTTTCCACTGGCATTGGCAGAATTATAATCCATTTCTTAGGTTAGGGTACCTGGAAGGTGGAGTTACATTACCCAGATTATATGATGGATGATAAATGATAATTGAAGCATCAAATCCTAAACTTATCCTAAACTTAATCTAAATTCCAAACCATAGGCAACCACAGGAATAATTCCCTTTAAAGAAAAATTCCTATGGTCTGACCAGATATCGAACCCAGGATCTCATGAACTGTAGTCAGAAATACTGAACACTAGCCCATAAGGCTGGTCATTTTTTAATATACAGTAACAATAAATAAAGCATTTTATATTACAGCTTTTAAGAGTTCTCTCATATACAGTGAGAGAACCCTTGCAAATAATTATGTTAAAGTTTTCATTCTCCGAATTTCTGTTATTTGTTCCCTAATTTTATCTCCATATTTTTCTTCAATGAATTTAATTTTAAATATGTTGTCAGTGGCATTCAACATCTAAAGTAGAAAGATTTCAAAACAGTGAAAAAAAGTAAAATATAAAATTCAAAATGAATAATTCAAATAAATTTAGCAAGTCACTGGAAAATAATATTTTTTACTTATATTTGAAAATCTGTTAGGAATTTCCTGTTGAGGATATACAAGAGATGTAAATAAAGTAGTAGCAACATTCAGGATGATAATTTAAGAAAGAAAAATTAATGCTTTAACCACGATTTGAACCCTGGACTTCTCGTTCTCATAATGAGAACGAGAGGTCAAGGGTTCAAATCCTGGTTCAAGCATTAATTTTTCTTTCTTAAATTAGATTTTATCCAGGATTGGAAAATGTTAATTGAAATAAAAACATTGACAATTCAGGATGATGTTACTATGTTGTACATTCACTATCAGACAGTGATGAGTCCTGCTGTATTTAATACCAGCAGTAGTTGGTACAGCTAGTACTGCTATAATGAGGATGAATAACTGGCCCTCTGACATAGGTGTTATGACGAGGTTCTATAATGAAAGTATTTTTAGAATCTATATATATATATATATACATACACACACACTACATGTGAGGAAAAGAAGTAGTAAAAAAGCATAAGCAATGAATGCCCCCTCCCATGGAACAATAGGTGGTTTCTTTTATAGAGATAGTTGCAATTATTTTTGAACACATTGTACAATACAAATATGGTGATAGGTGTAAAGTTTTCCAACTCATATTTGTATTCTGTGGATATATACCTCATTCCCACTTCCCATAATCTAATATATAAAAATGTTTGTTTTTTTGTTCGTACTTTATGCATGGCCATACAGTTGGTCCCATTGTGATGGGAATTTTTTGCAAATGTTCAGGAGATTCCCAGGATGAACATAGGGTATATGAGAGTTGAGATACTCAACTCCTACATCCTTAAAAAACACTTTTTGTAGTGAAAAACGTGAAAAGTCCTTTTTTTTTTACCCTTAAATGGCTTATGCTGCCTAAACCATAACAAATACACAAAATTATTGTACACAGAATTGAATATCTCAAAGAACTCTACAAAAAAGTCTGTGACAGCATATGTTTATCTTTTACAGATGACACCCATAGCCATTTTTGCCTTTCATTGATGCCAAGCAGACCGGCAGACCGGGATAATAGATTCCTGGGCAAGCATGTGCTGTCATACCATTCATCCAATTGTCATGGCTTTTTGCAAAATGTTCAGGATTTTCCCAGGAAGGTTATAAGAGAGTTTTAATGCTCAAGCCCTTCAGCCTTAAGAATCACCTTCTCTAGTGAAAAAACGTGAATGTCGCTTTTTGTAAGCTTAAATGGCTTACGCTGCCTAAACAATAACAAATACACAAAATTATTGTACACAGAATTGAATATCTCAAAAAACTCTACAGAAAAGCCCACAACAGCATATGTTTATCTTTTAAGGATAACTCACAATAACCATTTTTGACTTTCATTGATGCCAAGAAGTTCGGGATAAGTAGATTCCCAGGCAAGCAGCGCACGGCGGGTATTCTTTTATGTATAACTCAAAATAACAAATTTTGTCTCTCAGCTCATTTATGCCAAGTACTTCAGGATGCGTATATTCCCATGCAATGTTGTGTAATCAGCATGGGGTATCTAAAAATAATAATGCTATAAATTTATATTTATTTTTCCTTTTACTTATTCAACTAAAACACATTATCATTTATTTAGGTGTAGCAGCACACACCGGGTATTAGCTAGTTGTTAATAAACTCTGCACTATGTCTACACTAACCTTGTCGAGTTCGCAGGTATCACTCATGGTGCCTGTCATTATCACAGTTTCATTAAGACTAAACATTAAACCTTCCACAAAATCATTTTCACCTTTCTTCATGCTTTCTTCCTCGAATAGTTTGACTGCTTCATCCAGTGTGTACACTGGTTTGTAGTTAAGTTTTCACAAATCTGAAAGAAATAATTAAATTTCAGACATAAATGCTTTAAGCATTCATTTTTAACCAAGCGCAGCTTGTGAATTTAAAATCATGGGAGGCTCTCAAATATCACATTGGTAATATAAAAGAAAACATGCACATATTTTGCTAATATTAGGCCTAACATGTTACATGATGAATTCTTATCACTGTACTGAAAAGTGATTAACCAATAACCTGAAAATTACTGATCCAAGTAACTTATTTTCTGATTTCTCTATGCAGGACTACTATTTTAAGAGAATGTCAAATTAGGATATTTAATTAATTAGGCTTTGAAATATCCTAGGATTTTCAGAATTTGCACTTCCTCAGTATAAGCTTTCTTGCAACTACACTCCTTTCGAACTTCCACAATTATTAATTGTGGTCGTACATACCATAGTGATTTTAATTTTTTTTTTGTTTTTTTTAATATTTAGACTTTTTTTAACATATTGTACTTTATCACTGCCACTATCACACTCACAAGGAAATTAAAGTATTGGAAGTTTTAAGACAAAAATCTCTGCTTTTATAATAATAAAGCTCTTATGATAACCGTTCACTAGGGATAAAAGTTGTTAGACATTTCTGACCAAATCTGCAATAAATTTTGAAGGGAAACTACCTTGCAGCAGTTACGTGCCAATATAACAATATTGGTTTTGGGAAACATGTCAGCTGTATGTCTTTTAATACTGCATACTCTTACTTACTTACTCTTACTCACTGGCACTATCGAACCCGTAGGTTCATGGCCGCACGGACATAAGCTCTCCATACATTCCTATCCTGAGCTAATGCTTTCCAATCATTCCCTGTATAATCTACTTCCCTCAAATCATAGTTAATGTTGTTCTCCCACCTCATTCTTGGTCTACCAACTGGGCGTTTTCCTTCTGGCTTTCCTACAAGAAGTTTCCATGCACGTCTTTCATTCCCCATATGCGCAACATGTCCTGCCCATCGCAGTCTACGGGACTTAACTGTTCTTATTACATCTGGCTTCCTATAAAGACCATGTAGTTCATTGTTATGTAGTCTTCTCCATTCACCTGTCTGTTCATCTCTCTTTGGTCCAAAAATTTTCCTAAGAACTTTATTCTCAAATACTCGTAATCTCCTTTCCTCCCTTAAAGTAAGAGTCCATGTCTCGCACCCATATAATATAACTGGTAGAATAATAGTTTTATATATTTTCAGCTTAACGTTTTTTGAAAGGAGTTGGGACATCAAAAGTCTCTGCAATGCATAATAGCATGCATTATCAATATTAAATATATATTAAATATATTTATTAAATTATATTAAGTATTAAATATCATATCTCATTAAACTAAAAGTTTAACCTTTAAACGCCCAAGAGCCCATATGCTGAGTTTTAAATTGTACGTCCAGTCTGCCCGCAGACCCAGCGTATGGGTACTGAGCAGGCAAAACTGTTTGGTTGCTTGAAATTATACTGGATAATACTACTTTTGTTACATACCTTTTTTCAGGCTTATCAGATGCTTGGCAACTTGATGTGAAGATAGCATTTGTTTATTAAAGGTTTGTTTTTGTGTGATAAGTCTTGAAATAATCACCAATACACAAATCGACTTCACACTTTTTACACTTCACTTGCACACGTTTTCTGATTCCCCGCGCAGAACACACACGACAAATTAGTCTTTGTAAAGCTACCGGCCAATGTTGACTAAAGTTAACTTCAAGTCACAAAATGTCTGTACTCAATATACTAGGTCTACCAACCAGGGAGTCATCTACATCCTCCTACCACAATACTGACACTAGGTCACAAGATAGCAGTCTGCTAACAATTCCTCTTCATAGCACTTCCTCCTATTCTACTTCCTTCACAGTAGCCTCCGCCCGCTCCTGGAATCTCCTTCCTCAAGATATCAGGGGTTGCCGCACACTTGGCACCTTTAAGTCACGCTTATACAGTTACCTGTTGTCTAATAATTAATTGTTCTCTATTTATTTAATTTTATGCTATGTCATTAATCTTTTCCTCGTTTTTTTATATATCTTGTACATATTATATATTTAATTCGTTAAATTTAGAGTAAATCAAAATACATTATAAATATTAATTGTATTGTATTCATAACTTGTAATCGTTTATATATATATATATATATATTGTAATTTAGATTTAAGATTTTCTTTTGTATTTTTTTAAACCTGGTTGAGTGGTAGACAAGGCCTTAAGGCCTTAACTCTGCCAGGTAAAATAAAGCTATTATTATTATTATTATTATTATTATTATTATTATTATTACAGAGTGTTCTATCAGCCTGTTGCAAAAAGTCTCTGACAAGTCTAAGTCGGAAGTCTCTATATGTTGTTTTGGCCCAATGTTGACTAAAGTTGACTTCAAATCACGAAACGTCTGTACTCAATATACTAGGTCTACCAGGGAGTCGTCTTACAGAGTGTTCTATCAGCATGTTGCAAAAAGTCTCTGACAAGTCTAAGTCGGAAGTCTCTATGTGTTGTTTTGGCACCAATGAAGTCAGAAGAAGAAAACTGTATAGAATGGTCAAGTCTAACAAATGAAAAAGTAATTTCTTGGTTGAGTAAACAAGCTATAACGGCTGGGGGACTCGACATGCTGACCACATGTCACCCATACACTGGCTACATGATCATCTACCTTTGTGATTGACACATGTGAATGTGAGGCCAGCAGCTGTCTGGTACACTAAGGGGCATCTAGGCCTGTCGCACCATGGAATTATTATTATTCTTAGATTATTAGGCATCCCTTTTCTCTTAGGTCTTACTATCCTACAACACCTCATATCCCATTAGAATAATTAGGCCAAGAAAAAGGTACATTTCTGATTCTGTCACGTCAGGGGGAAGAGTCAGTTTTCTTCACTGTCAATTCTAGTTTCATGAACCCAAGACCTGACAAAAGTCAGGTGACTCACAGCTATAAGTGTCAGTTGATTGTAGCTTGTGATTACCATTGTTATCGTCTTCGTCATTGTCAGAGTCCGAGAATGTCTTGTATTTCAGCGGAACTTAGTGATTTTGTACCAGACATATCGTAAACTTAATTCTGAGTCACAAAACTGAATGAATATGGGCTGTGAGTGGAATGTGACCTGTTTTTCTTTCAAACCTATTCTGCTTTGGGAGAAAACTGACCGGATGCAACATAAGACAAATTCTAAACAAAATAATGAACGAGGGTTGGAATATAGTTTTTCACTTCTAACCTGATTCACAACACTCTAAAGTCCCTAAAGTTATTTGGTAACTATAGTGAATTAAAAAATTCTCTCTATGGTATATAACATCACTACGAGTTTTTGCCGTGAATACCACCAATTTTACAATAATATTTAACACTTTAAACGTTGTTTGATGTTTGTGACCCCACAGATTTTAAAATATGAGTTAATAAAATTAGCAAAGTTATAGTCAAAAGCCAAGGAGTTTAGAAGCTAGGTGGACATTTAAACCTGGGCAGCCTGCCGCTACCTGGCCATTTAAACTTGGGCGCTTAAAGGTTAAATAAAACCTGTCAATAATCTATATTTCATTAGTAATAAATGAGATACACACTCTTTGGAAGCATCATAACTACATTTTTTAAAAGTTTTTACTGCTTTTTCCTGGATGGTAGTAGAAACTTATCAATGATGACGACCACCCTCTCATCACTTCAAGTAATCCTTGTCTCAACCTCTCGGTGGTTATATAGAGAGACAAATGGTTCAGATAATTTCTTGGCATTACTGATTTTCTGTTATGGCTTGCTTAGAGCCTTAGAGATACAGGGCATTTGTCATGATGGGGTAATATACAGGGAGTATCTCCCAACCTACGACCGGGCTAGAGAGAAAAGTGCATGCAGCCGCTGAGTCTTCACTCCGTGTCACGTGGCAGAGCAACTGCATGGCTCCATATTTGGTTCGTCTTCCGGGCTTATAGGCCGTGGTCCGGTTGTCTTCATTCTCAACGTTTCGTCTACTGCTGCGGTAGACCTCATCAGGAGATACTGCATGCTCTCTGTGAACTCCTCAACAGTCGGCTGCAGACTGGCTGGTCATTGGAAACTGTCTCTCTATTTATAGGTAAACCCCGGGTGGTGGGGGGGTTTTCTGCACAGTCCAAGTTTGTGCTGTTTTTGTGCCGTTTGTAGAAGTCATAGGCTTCATTGTCGTGTTATGCAGTGCTGGGATCCATATTTTGTTTATCTTCATGGTTTCTTCTTTTTTGTTGAAGGAATTTTTATGTTTATATATTTTGATGGCTTCTCTGTATAGTCTGGTGTAGTAATGTGATATTTGTGATAATACCTGAGTATCTTCGAATCTTATAATATGTTGTTGGTTGTTCATCAAGTGTTCCGCTACGGTCGGTTTTTCATTTTGTTTTAGTCTGCAGTGTCTCATGTGTTCTTGCAATCTAAAGAAAACAAAATGAAAAATCGGCTGTAGTGGAACACTTGATGAACAACCAACAACATATTATAAGATTCGAAGAAACTCCGGTACTATCACAAACATCACATTACTACACCAGACTATACAGAGAAGCCATCGAAATATATAAACATAAAAATTCCTTCAACAAAAAAGAAGAAACCATGAAGATAAACAAAATATGGACCCCAGCACTGCATAACATGACAACGAAGCCTATGACTTCTGCAAACGGCACAAAAACAGCACAAAACTATAAATAGAGAGACAGTTTCCAACGACCAGCCAGTCTGCAGCCGACTGTTGAGGAGTTCACAGAGAGCATGCGGTATCTCCTGATGAGGTCTACCGCAGCAGAAGACGAAACGTCGAGAATGAAGACAACCGGACCATGGCCTATAAGCCCGGAAGACGAACCAAATATGGATCAAGATGCCGGCCGTGAAAGCCTACAATTATATAACTGCATGGCTCTTTTCCTACTTCTTTCACTTGGTTCGTGCTTGACCATGAAAACATCAAAAATAAGTTATATACCTTATGACAGGAGATGTTAACAATGTTCTCCTACTTTTACACATTTTTGGCACCTTGCTAGGAAATCCTCATTCACACGCATTAGTTGCTGTCCTATTATTGAGTTTATTTCTGTCTTTCAGATCTTCTAATGTATTGGGGTTTCTTGCATAGCCTACACTTTAATTTTTAAGTACCCCCACAAATGAAAAAAGCAAACAGTTAAATCTGGAGGCTGTGATGGACACATGCCCGCACTAATAACACAATCTTCAAATATTTCACTAATTAATTTTAACGAGTCTTCAGCTATATGTACAGTTGCAGAGTCTTGCTGAAAATGTCCATTTCAACAGTCAATATCAGTCAGTTCTTTGAAAAATGGTTTCAGTATGTCATCTCTGTATCTTTGTGCATTAATTGCGTTATTAAAATAAATTGGTCTTAAATTTCTGTAACCATTCACTGCACACCATACTCCTATCCATTCGTCATGCAAGGTAATTTCACGTATGCAATGGGGGTTCTGCTGACTCCAATACCTGTTATTCTGCAGACGAAGCATACCCATGCAAATGGAACCTGGCTTCGTCTGAGAACCATATTAAACACGGATCAATTATTCCAATATTAACATTCTGCAACATCCAATTACAAAAACATATCTGCATCTCAGGATCACGTGGTTGAAGTTTGAGCATTACAATTATTCTGTATGGTTTCAAACATAAAAGTTTCTTAGCTTGCAATGCTGACGCCTTCGAAGCACCAGTTTCTTGTGCAAGTCATTCTCGGGATTTTGTTGGCATATGTTCTAATCTTTTTCATATTTTGCCTCATTTTTCCTCAGTAAGCACACATTTTGTTACCTCTGGTTTGTTATCGAGCACAGAACCTGTTTCTCTAAATTTGTTTTCAAGTCGTCGAACTGTATCTGTATTTGGAGGTTTACATCTGGAAAGTCAATGCCTCATCTGAGCGGCAACATAACAACGTCAAACTGCTATATTCTTTTTTGTACATGGTTCATATCATACTAGACTTTACAAACATACAGTACCCATGTTTCCTAGATTAATTATTGGTACTATAACTCTTCTTTAATTGTCTCCTGTGTTGGCTCAAATAGTAGCATGCCTGCTTTCTCACTAGCAAGCCTGGGTTGATACCTGGTAGGGTTGAAAATTTTAATAACTAACTAACTCACTGGCTCTATCAAACACTAAAGTTCAAAGCCACACGGACATAAGCTCTCCATACATCCCTATCCTGGGCTAATGTTTTCAAATCCTTCCCTGTATAATCTACTTCCCTCAAATCATAGTTAGTTATTCTCCCACCCCATTCTTGGTCTACCAACTGGGCTTTTCCCTCTGGTTTTCCTACAAGAAGCTTCCATGCACGTCTTTCATTTCCCGTTTGTGCCACACGTCCTGCCCATCGCAGTCTACAAGACTTAACTGTTCTTATTATATCCGGCTTCTAATAAAGAACATGTAGTTCACTGTTATGTAGTCTTCTCCATTCACTTGTTTGTTCATCTTTCTTTGGTCCAAACATTTTCCTAGGTTGATAATATTGAAGTCTCTAAATTTGTATCTGGATACATTTGTATTGGACAACCAAGTTTCTTGAATGCATATGATATGAGGTTTCTTTTCGTGAATTTCTTGTTTCAATATTTCTATTTTGTTTCTTAATGATTTTGCATTCCACTGTAATATTTTTTAAAAATTTGAAGTATTATTCCGTTTTACGTTTACATTATCCCTCTGTTTTTTTCCGCTCATGATATGTAGTGCCTAATGATATATGGGACTTATTGATTTTAGCCTTTGTTCTCATATGCTGATAAAATTTCTCTGCTTATGTGACACCAAGCTTCAATTCTTTTGTGGGGGGCCTACTCCCCTAAATCTGAGTAATATGGATGTTTTGATACTCATTACTTTTCTAAATTCTTTAATGGAATACTTTTTAGTATTCCAGAAAAGAACTTTAAGCCTGTTTTTAGAATCCTCTATTGCAGTCTCCAGAGATCCGATTGAGAGACTATTTTACCTCCGGATGATTTCACTTTAGAAGATTCCATACCATGTGTTTATAGCAATGGGGCTGCATTGGTGTATTTGCAGCTTATGTGGGCATTTCTTAAAATTTTGCTAACAACTTAAATCCTCTCTTCCCATCAAGGTGAGTGCCCATGATGTTGCTACGAGTAGTTTCTAAAGAAAAGATAGATATAAAGAAGAGAAAGTTGGAAAAGATCTAGGCCTCAAATGCTCTAATACCATCAGAGTCGAAGAAAACAAGAGTTAACCAAGAGAGGCTACTTAGGAAAGATGATAAGGAAGGGAGACTGATACTGAAAAGAAATTAATCAGTCTCGGTCAAAAACTCATCAAGCTGATCAGTGCTATTTGATGAGTAGCCCATCCCTGTTTGTTCATGTTGCCTAAAACAACATGGTAACAACTGCAACATGAGAAGGTAGGGATTGGACACTAGGTTATTGTCCAGGCCAGTTCCTTTAAATCCTCAATATAGGCAATTAAAGGGTCACCTTCCTGTATTAGACAATAACCCTTACACAGCCTATAACTCCATCCAGAAGGATCCTCCTTCGGACTAAAATACCCATTCCAAATTCAGGTCTTTCTGCACCTCCATAGTATAATGCAAAACTTCCTGACTCCTGACTACCTTCTCCTGGCCATTTAATTTCCTGTAAAGTGACTATATCTAAGGGTGATTTATATAATTCCTGTGTTAATATCTCTAGTGCCCTGCTATTATATAAAGTCCTAATACTCCATGTTCCTAGGTACATGTCCCTGTGTTTGAGCCTTGGCATGGATTCCCTGAAGTAGTCCCTGCCCAGAGAACTGAAAATTTTAATTGCAAAACTAATTACTTGATAGTAATTCATCCGTCAGCTGGGGACATTAAACCAGGTAGCCCTCTTAGTGCTTTTTGACAAGAGGGGTTTATGTTCCAGCACCAAGTTTCAGCTTCTCCCTTCTCATTATTATCATGACCACCATCCCTCATATAACACAGTTGACACTACACAAACATTCATTCTATACCCCTTCTGCACACATTAAAAGAATACAACATATATGTAAAGTGATCTACCGAAGTGGTGTATAAATTGAAAATAGATCACAATAATACCATCTCTATGCCTAGTGCATAACCTGAAGTAAGAAAAGTGCAGTGGGTGACTTTAGAATACACACACTTTTTAAAATGAATTTACTTACTTCTTGGCAGGAATTATTTTGATGACTGCTGCTGTAAGAAACCCAAGAGTTCCATATGACCATGGCACAGCATAGAATAAGTCAGGATCAGAATCCTATAGAATAGAGAATCAATAATTCTGTTACAACAATCAACATAAATTCAAACTATTTGAAAGTAAAAAATAGCCTAAAAGACCACATAACATCAGGCAGGCAGACATTATCTGAGGTACTGGTATCTTCTATTTAAAATATGCAGAAAATATACTCTGGATTATGAGAAGTGAGAATCAGTTGTGAAATAGATAATGCTAGGTTCAAAAGGATGTACTATCGTACAACATAAGGAGATTCAAAATAATGAAAATAAATGTCTCTCAATTATCATAGACATTTTAACATCATACAGTGTATCTCAAACATTTGGGGTCAAAATTAAACAGATTGTAGAGCCTATAACTGAGTATTTTGAGATAGGGAACCAATGGTTGAAAATGGATACATAAACATCATACATTTCATAACATCAACAACTATCAAAGGTAGTGTTGAAAGTGGTCTCAACCACCTTAGCAAGCAGATCCTCATCAGAAGCTACTAGGGTTTCATACACCATCAACTTTATATGCCTCTGGAAGGAGATTGTGTACTGGATTGTTTTACAAGCTAGGTCTACCCAATGTCAATGCAGGAGGCAGTTGCTTGCTATGAAAACAAAAATAGCTTAAAAAAGTTCTTCATGCAAGATTTCATGGCACCAGAAATATGCATTTCCAATCATTGGATCCCTATTTCAATATACTAACAAAGGGAGGCTCACAAAAATGACAATTGGATTCTAAAGAAACTGATAAATAAAATAACAGTCCCAGCAGTCATACCACCTATAAACATGGGGCTGTAACTCCATAACTTTCAAATAATTAATGAATTACGATTTGGTTTGAGCAAAACCTGACATCCGGTCTCGGTAAGGGCTAGCATATAACATTCTGCATTCACCACCCCATCTGATTTCATGGAGCAGTCAGTAGAGCGTCTAGTTGAGAACGATAAGACAAGGCCCTGGTTCGATACCAACTTTCAACCATTTTTTTATAATCAGTATTAATCTTCATGATTATTGTGGTCATGTGAATTAATTTGTAAAATTGTATGAATATATTATTTAAATAATTTTCCAAGATTCCAATAAAACTGTGTGGTACTGGCAGGGTTATAATTTCTTACGAATAATGCAAATTCCTTAATTTAAAAGGGGCATGACTAACAAGTTAAATAAAATAAATTACATAAAAATGCATATGTATTATACCTGTCTGTAGTTAACAAATAAGCGACCTGTATTCTCTTGCATGTGTTGCTGGATGGCATTTATCATAAAAACAAACATAGATAACACCACATACTTTTACTTCCATGAACCATGATTCGCTGTAGAAGAACAGCCACAGACTAAAGCAAGAACATAACATACCCTTGATAACAATGTTTGTTTGTATGTGAGATGGGGTACCAGCAAAATAAACGTAGAATTATGTCCTTTAAGTACTTGCAATCACTCATTATCTCTCTATTAAAACTGTGGGCTTCTCTGTTAACCCTTAAATTGGCAAAACACAAATTTCTTCTGTTAGTTATTTGAATGTGGCGGACCGCAGTGAAAACGGAATCTTATATAATTAATATTATGTATATTGTATAATTAGACACACATTTAAGTGGTTTCTTTTTGTTTGTTTTCTTCTGATTTATTTAAAATGTTAAATTAATTAAACCAAGTGATGTATCCAAAAGGATACATTATGAATTTAAGGGTTTAAAGTGGATATCTAGAAGTAAGCAAAATTAAATGCTTTCATATTCATCAGAGATTTCAAGATCGAGTCACTGTATTTCTCACAACACACACAGTGCCTCAGTGGATCTGCGCAATCATATTAGTATGTTATCAAATAAACTCTGCTTATCATGTGATTATCACATGAAGTGAGGAGTGGAAGGTTGCCACAAGCGAATATTGGACCACTTATATGTCCTTTAAATCTCTGGCTAATATGAAAGCTGTAGCATTGTTTTCATTAACAAATAAAGGCCCCTTCCTATCTGCAGTTTTAATTAGTATTATTGATAGTTTATATATAGAACTTGCATATATTATTTGCTAACATCTGGCTATTTATTTGCCAGTTTGTTTTTTTTATACATTACAAGAGGTGACTATTATGAAGTATGTGTAATTTGTTATAGCAGAGAACTCCTCAATCAAGGCAAAATACATTGAAGATTGTAATGCTGCTACTTTTCTGCTCACAACTTGAAAAATTATTTAAATATTATTCATCCACTCATAGTAATTCTGCCCCGAGGGCAGGTCTTTCACTGCAATCATAGCATTTTCATGCTATGCTTTGCAGCTTAACTAGGGAATTATAGGTGTGGTAGCTTCCCTTTGCTTTCCACACCGGTGAAGGATGGTGATGATAATGATGATGATGATGATGATGATGGCTGGATGATTTTCGGGGACCATTGGGCCCTAAGCTTAATGACATTTGTCTTACAGGTGAGGAAAAACCCCGAAAAAATCTCACCCAGGAGCCTGTCAACCAGGAATTGAACCAGGGCCCACTGCGTGACAAGGCAGCACACTACCTCAAGACCATAGCAGTGGTCTTAAATATTATAAACACACAAAAAAGAGAAATATTAATACAATTTTACAAATGAATCCACATGATAACAGTAATTACCAAGATTAAAAACTGATTATATAAAAGTAGTCAAAAGTAGGTATCAAACCCAGCCTTCATGTTCCCAGCTAGACATTCTACTGGCTGCTCTACAAAAGCAGACATGGTAGTGAATGCAGAATAGTGTAGGCTAGCCCTTACCGAGACCGGACGTCAGGTCTTGCCCAAACCAAACATTAATTAATTAAATAATTACTCGACAGTTATGGAATTGTGGTCCCATGTTTAAAGGTGGTATGACTTCTAGGGCTGTTTTATTTAATTTTAAAGTGGTTTCGTTAGAATCCATTGGTCGTTTTTGAGAACCTTTCCTTGTAAGTTCAAATCCTCTACCACCTATATAATTTTGAAGCTGAAGTTTTGAGACACCTTGTATTTCATATATTAATTATCTAAACAATAAATTATCAGATGAAATTAAAGATATGTATATAAGAAATTAAAAAATAAGTTAAGCCTATTTTAATTATCCATTAATGATAGGTAGGTAGAAATAGAATTTTTCTTGCTGGAAATGTTCATGCACAGCAATGTCAATAATTCTCCATTAGAGAATAGGCATAAAAGGCCCTTGGCATACGAGCTGGCTGAAGACTTCACATCCACATGTGTTAATCACAGAGGTCTCGCCCTAGCCAAACCATAACTATTTCTATCTATCTTCGGGTTTTTACAGCTGCTGCCGTCTTCCCGTGTCAAACCTCCAATGCCTACAATCTTGGGCATCTTCAATGCTTAACCCTCTTTCTTGCATTACTTTCTTCATGTTTTCCTTCCATGTTTAACTTTGGTCTCCCTCTTTTTCTTCTTTCTGGTCAGATGCCATTGATATAGTTGCTTCGGCCATCGCTCATCTTCCATTCTTAAAACATGTCCTAACCACTTTAATTCCTTCTCCTCAATTCTTTCAATTATGCTTTCTTCTGCTTCCATTATGTTCCTAATTTTCTTATTTGTGACATGTTCTAATTTTGACTTTCTGGCACTTCTGCATAAATAATCCATTTCTAGAGCTATTAGTCTATTCTTGTAGTACTTATCGATTGTCCATACCATAATTAATTAATTAATTAATTACTCGAGAGTTACGGAATTGTGGTCCCATGTTTAAAGGTAGTATGACTGCTAGGACTGTTTTATTTAATTTTAAACTAGTTTCGTTAGAATCCACTAGTTGTTTTTTAGAACCTCTCCTTGTAAGTTCTAATCCTCTACCACCTATATAATTTTGATGCATCCAGTAAAGGGGTAATATTGTCAGCATATTGGGTCTCCAGCCATTATAGCTGGTTTTCTCAACCCGGAGCTGACTACTTATTGTAGCTACCCAAATTTCTCATGATGCTAGTGAGTACCGGTCCAATATTAGCCAAAATTCCACGAGAAAATATTTTTTTTATATCAGGGACTTGAACCAGCACAAGTCCTGCACCAAGACATGAGGCCTTTAACTGGTCGGCTAGGGTGCAAGACAAATAATAAATTAACAATACCAAGAAAAAAATTAAATTAAATTTATACACAGTAAAATACAAGACATAACCTAACTCATAAAATTTGTCATGTTATATAGTGGGTTAGTCATCAATGCTATCTTAAGTGTCATCCAAAATTCATTAGATGGTAGCCTAATATTAGCATATGTGAGAACACACAGATATATTTTCAAAGTTTTATGGTTCATTTACTATTTTAACAATGCTTTGAAAGTGAAACAGCTAAAGATTTTTAAAGACTTCCTTACATAAGATAGGCGTCTGATATGATTAAGTTTGTTTCTACAATATGGTCCTAAAATGTAGCCTATATAACCAAGCTCAACAACATTTTTAATGAATGAAACAACCAATCAGAATACATGCAATGTTTTCAACTATACGGAGTGTTGTTTCTGATCTCTGATAACAAATGATTTTTAAGTTTTACCTTAAGAAAACCCGTGTCTCCACCATCGAGCATGCTCTAATTGTTGGCTCTTAACCCGAGCTATGGTTCGGGATCAGAGTTTCCGCTGCAGAAGACTCTTACGCAGCACAGCCATGTCTAGAAGTTCCCACTCCTCTTTACATGCTTTCCAGAGACCGTCCATTGTTCGAGGATGCCTGTTTCCCAGTGCCTTTTTGAAGAGTCCAAAGACACAAAGTCCATCGGTGATGCATCAGGAGACTTCACTAGGATGTTGCTGAATGGAGTAGCATGTATTCCACTTTCCTGCTCCATTTCTCCAGGAATGTCAGGGTTGAATTCGAAGTGTGACTAGAGGCCTTGTCTTGGTGCACCCAGACTCGGTTTTTGTCTGTACCATAGAGACCTGGGATTGCAGTCCGGTAAATTGGGGTGAGAACTTCTTCCTGGTATTACTGGGAGTTGATTTTGGCCTTTTTTAGCTACTCTACGAATGGTCAGTTTTTCATTGTAGCAATATCCCGCGATGACCATAAATCCCTTGGAGAAACTTTCTATGCATTCGGCATACCACTTTTGAAAATTTTTTTTCACCCCTTTCTCTATAGTAAATTCCCCGGGGTTTGTTGCAGTCACCTAGATAAAACATATGCTTCATCAAGTGTGACCAAAATTTTCCATTTTTCTCCTGCCAGGTGCTTTTCATAGTTTCCTGCTGTTGGTGCTGCATTCGGCAATGTGGCGTGTGGTACAATTTTATGAACCCTGCTTTTGTGGCGCTTCTCCATGTTTAAATTTTGTTTATTATGGTGTTTACAGTTTTAAGGGATATTCCCAATCTGTTTGCAATCACCCTTTGTGTAGCAGGATTACCACCAGAGATAAGGATCTTGACCTTTCTAATTACATTTGGGGTGCGGGTAGTAGCAGGTCGTGGATTTGCCCGTTTTTTCCCCTTTTGGAATTAATCCCAAGCGACCCTTCTCCCTTTTTATTAAGCACTGAGCTAATTCCACACTTTGACACCACAAAATTACGTTTTTGCAAGCCTCAATAATCGCGGAATAACTATAATTGGCGTCGGAAAGGGCAGTAATGTATCCTTTCCAAAACGGGTCTATCTGCTTAGGCATTATGAGAGCAATACGCATGTGAGTGTAACAGAAGCAGCACACTGACTGGTTTGATCACCTCGCATCCTCCTGTCCTGATGACTCACACTTCAACGTCACAATCTACTTGGCAAATCGTTATCAGAGATCGGAAACAACCCTCCATATACTGCAATAGCTGCAAGATCACTGCACAGTTTAGTGACCCACTGAATGTCATGTTGTATGTATAGCACTTAGCCTATTTTATTATTTCAATATTCATGATTATCATTGAGTAACTCACTATATGCATGCACACATTTCTTTGTCACAATACAATACAACTGTGCATTTATGATCTACAGTCTTACAAGACTTTTAACCTGAACACCTTCAGAGAAAGGTATAAAACTCTGACCACTAATGCCATGTAAGCCAGTATCTCACGATCATCATCAAATTTGGCACAACAGTCCTCATTAAACCTCAGCCTTCTTCTGAAGTACTGCCAAGCTTCTCTATCATGGACTAACTTTGCCAATTTATTTTACCCAGAGCTTTCACATCCTCCATTATTCATCTTCCCATCTAACTTTGGATCTTCCCTTGAATCTTTTTCCTTTTACAGTTGCAGCAAGGATTTTATATAAAATGTAAGTGATCATTAAGGGTCGTATGTTAGAACATTACTCTCTACTCAAATTACTTCCAATCACTAGTGAACTGATTCACCGTGAGCAATTGCTGAGAACGAATTAACGGCCGACTTATCGGTCATGCATGAGAGTCGACGTTTTCGTAATATTGGCAACGAATTACCCAGAATTCTCAGCGATAAAACCACTTCCGTTATTTTCGTCTGCTATAGAGGAATGCATTTATGCTTGCATCCCGCAAATAATACCGTATACAAACACGTCTGCGACACGCAATATTACGCCGATTCTCCTGTTCTTCCAGTTGAATTCTTTGGTAGACTCTATCAAATTCCTCTTCCCGTGTATACCGAAAACATGATCGAAGTCTTCAAGGTCCAACATCTTGGATAAATGTTGGATAAAGCAGCAAAGTACATCGATTACCATCGGTTCCCGTCGGTTCCCTTCGGGATTTTAATTTGAGTTGCTCATTTAAGCTACCTCCGCAGGTAGCTTACAAATTTAACCAATTATTATCGCATGAACAGATTTCTGAGTAAGCAAAATCGTATTAGGATACAACTTGCTCAGCAGAGAAGGCATTTTACTGTCTAATGCATCCAAACATGCGACCCTAAATCTTATCACATGCCCTGCCCATTTTCAGTTCTTGTATTTTGATATATGTGTCAATATCCACACCTTTATTCAGCATAGAGCTCCTTGTTATAGTGTTTAATGCCACTCTCCATCAATGTTTATTGCGCTAAATTTGACTCTCAAAATTTTCTTCTTGAAAACACTAATATTTTTTTACTATTTTGCTTAAGACCCATGTCTCAGATCCATAAATTAGTACAGGTTTAATCATAGTTTTGTACAAATTAATTTTACTCTTAATTCTTAATAACTATGATCTTAATTATTTTCTTAGTCTATAAAGACATCTGTTAGCTTGAAAAGGGATTTCTTGATTTCTACTGAACAGTCATTTAATGAATTAAGAAGTGAGCCTAAGTATGTAAAATTATTTACAGAATTAGTCCAGTGCCATAGCTGAGCAGTTTAAACCACCATGCCTGATACAGGGAAGTTATAATAAGTAACAGCTCCAGTTTGAGAAAACCAATTATAATGGCTGGGGAACCCGATATACTGATCATATCACCCTGGTTGGATGATTGTCCACCTCTGTAATTAACACACGTGCATGTGAGACCAACTACTGGCTGGTAGATCAAGGGCCTTCTAGTTCTGTTGCACATGACATTTTTTTTATTTACATAATTATATTTATAATAATAATTATTAATCAAAATGTTATCATATTTCCATTGGCCAGTAATCATGTATACTATCTTGACTTGGTTAATTTGTATACCCAAGTTTTTGGTGTCCAATTCCAAATCACCAAATGTCTCTTAATGCAGGAAGTTATTTTGGAATCAAACCAATGTCATCTGCATATGTTAAATAAAGGTTGTACATGTTTTGTGAATATTGTGCCATTTTTTTTTTTAATTCCAGAATCTCAGTTTGCCAATTTCAGGATTAGATTAAATAAAATACTTGATAATGCATTATCCTGTCTGAAAACATTATGTACTCATATTATTTCCATATTTAATTCTGCATGTTGCATTATGCATTACCAAATGAAATTAGATTAATTAAAATATTTGGAATTTTAAAACTCTACAATACAGCACACAAAATCTAGCTTCCCAAATAGAGATTCATGCTATTGTAAGCTGATTTAAAATCAATAAAATATATGTAGTATTGACATATTCCTTGACTTCTCTAGGATTTGTTATTCAAAGTTCTTTTACGAGCCTGAAAATCTTCAGACTTGTGACCCATGGCTTAAAGTCCCTCCCAGACGACTTGCCTCTTGGATGTTTTCATTCTAAAAATCTATTGACCCCGGCCATGTTTAAACCTGTGACCCTCGGGGCTAGAGGCAAGGAACATAACCACTAGACCACTGCAGCCGACACTTAGCATTACATTTTCAATAAATTGAAAAAAAAAACAATTTTTTTTGTGTTTATATTTGCAAAAGCTGAAAATGGCATACAAAATTAGAAATAACTAAGTATGCCCTAAATATCCTGTAACTTCCACTAAAATTAGCATATTAATGTATATTGCAATTGCCTGTACTTACCTTTGAGCATGTAACTACACTTCCGTCAGCTAGGACCAGTTCATAGGACACACAGATATGTTGAAAGAGACCATATTTATGGGAGGAAGACTCCACTCCAGTGCCCATTACCAAACCACCTGCACAATAATTTAATATTAGGTCAGAATTATTAATACAGTTTTTACACACACTCTTACACGAACGCATACTAGTTTCAATATTTTAATTATTAATTTCATACATCTGAATGATGGATAAATCAAATTTGAAGAGAAAAATTATACGCTCAGACTGGGACTTGAACCCGGGACCCTTGGTTCTCTAGACCAAGTGCTGAGCTACCTGAGCAAATACCGATCTAAACGCAAATTTTTCTCTATATACGTTGTAATTCCTGCCCACCAAATGCTATGAAGCCTTTGCTTCTAGAGGCCGTTCCACTAAGGAAGAAGCATGACTTACAAAGCTCGCGCAGTTAAACATAGGGTCTTGGGGAAACGATTCCTATCAGCAGACTTGTCCGTATCTGCAAAATCATGGTTACTAGTCATAATGAAAATATTAACCCTGAGTAGGAAATGATTATAATAACATGTACCACGTGAAATTCCTTAACCCATTGGAGACTTTTAACGATTCTCCCTCATCAGCAGGTAGAAAGTCCAAACAGCTCAACCACAACCTACACTGTATTGTGTTAAAACCCTCCACTATAAGAAGTTGGCTCTATCTTTAGTGATTAAAAATTTATGTTTGACATCTGTAAAATTTGTTGCTGGTTTATATAAAGCATATATGTAGTCCTAGTATATTGTATAGCTTATTATAGATACACTGCTCAAAACAATTACAGGAACACTTGTAATAAATTGAATAAGTAATTGTTTTTTAAAGCTGTGATGCTGAAAGTTGGACAATATGTAAATTGAATTATTAATTTTATCATTGGATACAAATTTTAAAGATCCATGACCTAAATACAGAGAAATTACCTCAAATAACAAATATAGAGACATTTTTTTATTTTGGAAGGCACTGGCCACTTCTAATTGGTAAGCTTCCTGATGTTGCTATAGTGACGAATGTTGATTATTGCCTTGTTTATTGAAGTCTCTGACAAAATGAGGCATTTAAATGAGTTTGAAGTGTACCGTGCTCTACATCTTTTACGACAAGGTCAGTCTCTGCGACAAGTGGCTAGAGAGCTTGGGGTTTCTCCTTCCGTGATGTCCAGGTTATGCAACAGGCACAGAGAGACAGGTCAGTATTGTAGAAGATGTGGCCAGGGCCGTAAATTTAAAACAAGCCCCAAGGATGACAGATACGTTGTTCTTTCTGCTCTTCGACAGCGTACAAAAACTGCAAAAGACCTGCAGAATGACCTGCATACGGCTTCCGGAATCCGAGTTTCAGACCAAAACTAAGGAAAGAGAATATTCGTCCAAAAAGGCCCATTAAAAAACCACGCTTAACAAGTAGGCATAAGGCAGCAAGACGTACGTATGCTGAAAAGCATGGTGATTTAAACCTGAACCAGTGGGAGTCTGTGCTCTTCTTGGACGAATCCAGGTATCGTCTTACACGTTGTGATGGTCGATTGAGGGTGTGGGGACGGCCAGGAGAAAGATTTTCTGCAGAGGCTGTACAGGAAATTGATAGATTCGGAGGAGGTTCCATAATGGTGTGGGCCGGAGTTATGTACAACAATCGTACGAACCTTGTACTTGTTCCCCTGCGACTGAATGCTGTCCGGTATATCGAGCACATTCTGGAAGAGCATGTAGTACCTGCTGCCATTGGAGTAGGCCCTGGATTTCTGTTTATGCAGGATAATTCCAGGGCACATTCTGCGGCTGTCACCAGGGATTTCCTGAGGAGGAATGAAATTGAGGTAATGGAGTGGCCAGCGGTCAGCCCAGACCTCAACTCTATTGAACACTTGTGGGATCTTCTAGACAGGAAGGTCAGGAACCGACATCAAGCTCCACAAACTCTGCAGCAACTTGGAGATGCTCTGAAGGAGGAATGGGAGAATATCCCGCAAGATGAAATCCACATCTTATTGGGAGCATGCCACGAAGGTGCCAAACTCTCATCGAATGTCGTGGAGGCCATACACGATACTAACTCTATATAACGAGTGTTTAACTTTGAAAAATAAGCACAAGATTCAATTGCTTATATAGCGGAATTATTTGAAAAGTTAATTGTCAGCGTTATTCATTTGTTTTTACTGACATGAGCAATAAATAAATAAATAAATAAATAAACACAAATAATGTACTTTACTAATTTCATGTTTGTACCTTTATCAAATGAAAAAATATTTGCATATTTCATAGTGTTCCTCTAATTGTTTTGAGCAGTGTATAATTTATAGAATAATATATTTTAGGTATTTATTACAGTAAAATATATATGTAATGTTTTTTTTTCGAATATCATGGTTGTAAATTTAACTTTTTTAGAAACACGTTCAGTTCAAACTCTCTAAATGGAATAAAATGGCGTGATTTGGAATAACATATTAGAAATTGTACTCTTCAGGATATGATTCAAATAAACACTGGACAAGATGCACATGAAAATTCAGATTTTACAGCAAATGAGAGTGTAGTCCTAGAATTAGCAAACCCATTCGTAGAGAAAGGTTACACATTATAACTGTGTTCTCCTAATTTATTTTTAGAGCTGATTAGATGAGAGACATATTAGTAACAGTAAAATCTAACAGAAGAAATATGCCTATGGATTTAGTGAACATCAAATTGGAAAGAAAAAAAAAAAGAAAAAAGGAGAGGTAACAACATGATCTAGTCAGAGAGTTCTAGCATTGAAGTGGAATTGTAGGAAAGACATTTATTTATTATTAACCAAACACAAAAATGCCGACATGACTGACACCAGTAAGAAGCTATGGAAGAATAAAGACGGAGAACAAGAAGAAAAAATCATAAAGGCTAAATGTATTCTTGAATACAATAAAGGTATGGGAGGAGAAGATTGACATGACAAGGTTGTGGCTTTGTTTTCCAGTACCGGTAATGATGAGATTTGTAAAGTGCTATAGAAAAATTGCTTTTTACATTATCAATAATTTGAGAAGATATATAGCAAGAATTTTCTATGATTTGATAATGTATAGGCCTATGCTTTTATGTTTAGTTACAATCATTTTTATAATCTGCAGTATTATATATTTTGTTATTTTTTACCGTTCCTGTTAGAACATACGATTCGTGTTTGCTTTAAATATAATGACCGAGAAATGTTAGTAAAAGATGGTTTTTGAAATGTTAGTTAACTTTCACAGCCTTCAAACTAACTATAGATAACGGTTCAATTGCAAAAAGAGGGTTGTAGGCAGGCCACATTCCTTTTCTATTCATAAAATACAAAATACTACAAGAAAAAACAGGGGTACACAAACTATCTGAAATCCATTTGTGATAGAATGCAGTATGCATAGTCTGGGTACTCAATTTAAAATCCAATGCAGCCGGAGTAGCACTGGGGAGATTTAAATGGGTTTCCAGTGAACTTACTTGGCGCTTTAAATGTGTCTTCAATGGGTTAAGGGCACCCGGTACTAATTTCATTGCAATTTGGTTTAAAAATATGGCATACAATTTTTTTTTCAGCTTATTCTTAAGTTATGTGTATGAAAATTGTCACTAATTAAACAAGTCTTCCTGAACATAATGACAATTAGGTTAACTTTCTAGACACATTTCATTATGAGTAATTTAAAATACAAAAAAATAAAAATAAAAATCCATTTTGTTAAAAGTATTGTCAATTTTCTCACAAACTACTTTCCAATTGTTTCCAAAATTTAGTATGTTATTGTCCATGGTTCATTTGACAATAATAAAGTTTACTTGTGTTCAGATATGGATTGTATTTACTTTTTATTAACATTTTTCAGGTTTATAAAAGAACCTCAAGTCTGAATAAAAAGCTTCTGTGCAACATTTATCCGCCCTTCATCCATCCAGTAATACCATAGTTGCTTATTAGATGTTCCATTGAGGGGATGTGCTAACCACATATCACTTGTTGACATGTGTGGGTAACTAAGCGTATCTAAATTAGCTTGGTTAAGAAACTCCCGATAGAGAGCAGCCATGTACCCATGCGGGACGTATGGGGTACACACATACAATAATGCAATAAAGTTAAAGATGATTAAAATTAAACCTAATAAAAAATTTATATACACAAGAACAGCTCCAACCTACTATACATGAAAAAAAATGACAGAGAAAGTAATAAGATATTAGGTTAGAAATACTGATAAATCATAATACTATTTTTATTAAGTAAATGAATAACAAATTATTAATTGTTAAAAGATACTATTAGTGAGATGTTTTTGTCAGTTATTTAATAGAGAAAATTAAGTTTTCTTTCTGAAAGAAGTTATAGTTTCTCAGTCTCTGATATAGGTGGAAGAGAATTCCATGTTCTAGCAAGAGAAACTATAAAAGATTTTGAAACAAATAGGTAGTGTGATGAAAATGTGCTGAAGGGATCGTGTGCCTAATTTATGTGCATCACAGAGTCCAAAGAAGTGGTGTGATAAGGAAATGATGTGCTGGTTTATAGAGAAGAGATAGGGATTGGACGGTTCTACGATCTTGTAAATACGAGAAATCTTCCACTTAACACCGCAATATAACCACCTTATTTCTAAAACTGTGAAAGTCAAATTTAACAAAATTTTCAAAGAAGCACGAAACATTTTTTAACATTACTTATAATTTTGTAACTATGTTTTTAATGTCATATTTTAAATGTTTAAAATAAAAATAGGACATTATTTTATTTTTATACAGATTTTCATATACTCCATGTCCTCCAGTCCTCTTGCTCTTATTTCTTAACATATTTACAAGATAATAAACAATCTCAAAAAAGTTTTTATGCTCTCTTGAAAGATTAGTTAAATTATACTTACGAGGTTTTAGTAGTAGGTGACGAAAACTAATATATTTTAGACTGACAATACATTTTTTTGGAATTGAATGTGTATGCCTGTACCGTAGACTACCCGCAGTCAAGGGGATGAAACTGGTCTTCTGCGCATCTGACACCATGCTTCAACCTTGATGGAATGGCCTCTATCTTTGCAAATGACAGATCCTTTATTAAGAAGATATATTTGGGAATTATACATTGCATTATAAATGCCAGTACGGCTTTTTTCAACGTTTTTTTTTATTAATTTCATACATCCCAATGATGGATAAATCATATTTGAAGATAAAAATTATACGCTCAGAACGGGAATTGAACGCGGGACCCTTGGTTCTCTAGACCAAGTGCTCTACCACCTGAGGTACCTGAGCAATACCGATCTAAATGCAAATTTTTCTCTATATACGTTGTAATTCCCGCCCACCAAATGCTATGAAAGTCTTTTCAGCGGGCAATAAAGTGCTCTAGCGCTTTAGCAAAAATGGCTGCCATTTGCAGCAGAAATTTAAGGAGTTTGTTGAATGAACCGCTGCATGCAGCTATACTGCCAAATTTAAATTTGTTCATTGGCTCATTACTCATATTATTACACGATGCTATTGAAATTAATCATAATACTAATAGGGATATACAGAATTTACGTTTTAATGTATGTAATTTATTAAATTGATGAATAGATCGTTTAAAATAAAATATTATTATAACAAGAAAATTTGTATTCTTTTAATTATTATTATATCAGGCGGCTCTGTGACACAAGCGATTAGACGCTCACCTCTTACCGCTGGTTTCTCGAGAACCTTATTTATAATATTTATTATTAGTTTGTGTTTTAGTAAGTCGTTTTTTTTAACTTGATTAGTGGAGGAAACGGATCTACGGCATGTTATTTCGGGGTTTCTCCCATTTTCCCCTACCACAATTTTATTCCACCTTTCCCCATTTTCATCTCATCCATTTCATTCATCAGAGTAGTCAGCCTGCACACTATTTAATTACAGACCTCTATAAATATAGGGGCTTAATCTACATCTCTCAATCTGACCCTGAGTTGGACACAACTTGATATTATTTTATTATATTAAAGCATCACTCCTGCGAATTCCCGATGTGATGCATATCTTGCTCCTTCATCATCACATAACACATATATTTAATAACCACACTAAAAGTATTGCCACGTGGGCTATAGGGCAAATTTTATTCAATTGTTCAGCCATTTTATTCATATAATTTCTTACATAATATTTGACACTTTTAGGCCTATATTTAAATCTATGAGAAATAGGGGTTACATTATAAAACACAGGAAATATAGGCATATGTGCAAAATTAATGTACGTAGTGCAAGACATGGCCTAAGTACAGTAACCAAACAATTGTATATAGGAAGGCATCATTGTATTTTTTTCAACCTCAAACATACTTCATCTTTATTTTAAATTTGTTAAGGAATAGGAATGAAAACAAAGAAGAATATCAATTTATAATAATTTAAATACAGTTTCTTAATAATTCATTAATTTAATTTTTTGCATAATCTGAAAATATTAATTACTTATAAGAGTAACTACCATAATCTTTATGGCTAAAATAAAACCAAAACATTATATGTAATTTCCAAGCATATATTTGAAATTCTGTCATAACAGCGGTTAATTATAGATAACCTTTCACTCACCATACAAAGACATTATTTAATATAATCTCTAACATTAGTAATGCCACTTTTTAGTAAAGTTAAGTGTTATACTAAATAGTTTATCACTGAATCATTTATAATGAAAAAACATTTACCATTAAGATTAATGGTAGTATACAGTAAATAGCAATATCCCATAAGAGAGACTACATGCATTTGAATTAAAAGATATAAGACCACATTTCATTTTACAATAAATTGGGAATTAAAGTGAAAAGTATTCATACCTGGTTCAATTGATGGCTCTCAGTATCTCAATGATAGGACATAGTATATAAAGTTGGAGATTAAATAGCAATGGATCAGCTGTGATTGAAATCCTATGTTGAGTGCAAATTTTTCTGTTAATACATTAACCAACTCTAGCTGTAATTTAATTTTATTAATGCACATCGCACTAGAGAATTTGTATCTTCACTGGACAAATTTAGATAAGAAATCTAGAATATTGTAATATTTCAATTCAAGTTATGGCCGATACTTCACAAAGCTCTTTATTCAGAAAAGATTACAAACATAAGATGCACAGTTCATCTCTTTGTCCATTCCACAATTTTCTTATTGTGTTACACATTTAAAGAAGAGTACAAATGTTTTGTTTCATCTGTAGAGAAAATTGGTTCGACAACCACTGTAGCACTAACAGAAATGACCCCATGAACACAATCATAATATTCTAATTTATTTTATATACCTTGAAAATAAAAATTATAATTAACTTGGCACCAGGTATTAGCGAATGAATCATCTGGGGATATAATTTTCATAATAAAAAACATTGACTCGTCAATAACATAATGATCTACATGAAAATAAGAGGTTATAATCGTAAATTCTTGATGTTGATAACAATCTTAAAATTATCTCTGTCTTTAGTTTTACTTAATATATCACTTATGTTCGTCTAAAAGGGTTAACCGCCTCGAATAACTCATATATTAATGTCCAGACATAAATAATACAAAATTTGTACATCTAACATAAATTGTTTATAGACAAAGACGCCATGTTTAAACTGAATGAACCAGCCAATCACAATGTATGCAGCGGTTTTTTCCGTCTGCAGCCTAATTTTACTTCGCTGCAATAGCTGCAAGTCCGCTAGAGCGCTTTATTGTCCGCTATTCATTCTCTATGTGCAGTGATTAGTGACAAAAGTAATCAGAGTGACTATTTAACTCATGCCCCAAATGGGAGTCAATGACCAATCACGTTTCAATGATTTCTGTATTACAACCAATCAGAGACGTGTTTCACGAAATAATTATCAACGTTAGGATTATCATATATTAAGCAAAGCTCCTCCTTTTTAATATTCTGAACAGGTCTGACCGTTATTTTGCAGTGACTGAGCCTATAACAAATACGGCTACCAGATTGTATATAATAGTGCTTACATGTCAACATTTGTAGCAATTGATTATACCACCAAAAAAAGAAACCACTGTTTGCACTTTCTTAAATGTATACGACATCAAAAATGAATTAATATACAGATTGATGTGTTTCATTTTTTCTCCACTAGAGAGCATTCTTACAATATTGCGTTCCTTTGGCAATAAATAGTATGATCTGGTTGCAGTGATAAACAAAAGAAGCAGTAGAAGCGTAGGCTACCTATCGTTTCTCATTAGTTTTCAAACATCACCGTTTACTTTAAATATAAAAATATTTTTAAATAACTGTAGTTAAATAATGATTTGTGAGTAAACAGCTTTATTTTATTCGTTAAATAGTCCTAACAAATGCCACTCTTGATTTCCAAATTCTCTAGATAAATTCACTCCTCACTTCGTGAGTCGTGAATTTATCGATAATTTGGAAATCACTCGTGGCATTACTTATGAAAAGCCCTGCGACCATCTATTATAAAAATAGCGGTGGTGAGCAATTCTTCGGCTCGCTGGGAGCCCAGGGTTCCTAGACTACTGTCAATTTATCCCGGTTAGTTACTAAGTAGTAGTAATTGAGTGTTGATGATGATGGTTGATGGCTTTGTTTGACAAGAAGCAGCACAAGTACCCGTCCACAGTTAGGTTTTTTTTTTTTAAATATGAAAGATTGTGTATTGTATATGTATTGTCCACCGCTGTGGTCTCGAGGTAGCGTCAGTTTTTCTGGGTGAGGTTTTTATCGAGGTTTTTCCTCACCTGTAAGACAAATGTCAGGAAAACTTTAAGGCCCAAACGGTCCCCGAAATCATATGGCCATCATCATCATCGTCCTTATTATCATCATCCTTCACTGGTGTGGAAAGCAACAGGAAGCTACCACACCTACAATTCCCTAGTAAAGCTGCAAGCATAGCATGGAAGTGCTATGATTGCAGTGAAGGACCCGCCTTCGGGCAGAATTACTATGGATGGATGTATATGTATTTATTTAATTTTATTTCATTTCGCGTGGTGAGCAGCGATTATTGTTAAGTCTTTTCGCGAGTTTTACTTGTGTTCACCAATGGGTGTTGTCCAAGTGTTGCTTGGCACCATGTTGTGCTCTGATTGGTCGGGAGGTTCCAGTGAATTATTTTATTATTATTATTTCGAATTGGTATTTTTTGTTTTTACTTGATGATTATTAATATTATAGTTGATAGTGGACGTTATTTGGTCGATTGAATTTCGTTAAAGTTGTTATTTTTGGCTTTTTGGTAGCGTATCCCGTTGGCTAATCAGGAGGCCGCATTGGTCCTCGCGGAGGATACTGTGTTTCGCGGATTTTCGCGGTTTATCACGGATTTTCGCGGTTTCTATTTAGGTGTTTTTTGGTTCCAGTATTACATTTTTTGGTAGTATATCGGATGGGATTGTTTGTTTAGGTGGTTAGTTATGCCTTACGACTTTTGTCTTATTGATATTGTTAATAGTTTTCACTTTTTTGGAGAGTATCCTGTGAGCCAATTGGAGAGCAGCATCTGTCACCGCGATGGATACTGCATTTTGCGATTTATTTTTATGTGTTTTTGCGTTTTTATATTAATGTTTTAATGAATTTAGCGAATGGGTTTGCTTGTTTAGTTTATTTTTGGTACGTTTCGAGTTTCTGGAATTGATAATTTTAATATTTTTTTCGCTTTTTGGTGAATATTCTATGAGCCAATCAGAATGCAGGATTGGTTTCGCCGCGACCGATACTATGATTTCGCAATTTGAATATTTAAGTTTTGTATTTGATCCTTGAAGTTCGTACGCTTATCTGTTGTGAAGGCAGTGGCAAGGCATCCTTTTAGCCCCAAATTGAAATGAAATATTCATGACAATTCTTCTTTGACCCGGTCGGTGAGGGAAATAGAATTTACTGGTGGGTACAAGGGGACTACTCCGGTATTTACCTTAGCACCAAGGGAACCACCGAAACCTTGATAGAGTAGTTGCTGAAAAGATTAATTTTGCTTTAGAAGTTCCTGAAAAGGTTAAGAGTTTTTAATTTTATGTGATTAATTTGGTTAAATTGCCCCATAGAATTTTGAATTTAGAATATTGGGAGTGTTCTTTTACTGATGGGATGTTAAGGGCCTATTCCGACATTTGTCTTAACGCCAAGGAAACCCATCGAAACCTTGACAGAATAGGGTTGGATTTATTAGATGTAGTCCGAATGTGGCCAAAATCAGTCAGGGCCTCCGGCTCTTATAGGTGGCTGGCCGGCAACAACCTTTTTGTCTCATTTTAGGTCGGTTCTTGAGGCGAATAGCCGACCGAAATCACCTAAATGAGAGTTATCATCTTCTCAGACGTTGCTGTCTAGATGGCGTATATGTTCCATATGTTTATGTATTCTCCATCGTACTCTATAAGAATTCGGAGATCCATTTTTTCTAGGCAATTGTCTAACATTTGATTCATTAGAGTGGCTAATTTATGTGGAAAATCTGTTTCGCTATTCTCTGGGTTCTTGTATGAAGGGCACGAGCTCCAGCTGAGACAGTCACTATCGGTTTCCACTTCTCTGTCTATCATGACTGGTTTTCTGACTACTTCCTGATTGGCCGTAGTTATACACGGAACCGGGACAGTTTGAGTGCCCACAGTAGTTTTTCTTTTAGGCGTGGGTGTGACCATGCCTGGGTCCCCTTTCTTCGAGGCCCTTGTTGTCTGGGTCGTCCTTTTCCTATTTGTTTCTTGTTATTTTCAGCGCCATTGAGTGCGGCTGGTTTAGTGGCGACGGTTTCCCATCCAGGGAGTTCAGGCCGAAGAGCGATATGTTCCACTGAACCTGAGTTGGCTGGGAGGGTAGCAGGAGCGAGCTCGACTGGGACTGCCTGTGCTTCAGTAGTAGGAGTGACCTGAGCTACTAGTTTGGGACTCGCAGCAGATTTGGTGCCCTTAACGCGACGGTATGCTTCCACTTTTACTTTATAGTGGCAAAGACGATTAAATTTGAGGATCTCTTCGACGTTGGAACTTTCCGCCAGGACTGCAATGAAGATTGGCAGCGGCTCCTTGGTCTTCCCAGAAGCCATCATGACTACCTTAGGGACCTCGAAGCCATGACCCTTTAGGTCGTCCTGGATCTCGGTCGGATCCACGCCAGAGTCGATTCCTTTTACTACAAATTTACGCGCTGTAGCTCGCGGTTTCTTGTTCCCTTCGCTGCAGGGAATTTTTCGCTGCAGCACCAGCTGTCGGTATTTATCGTACGCCGACAATGAAGTCAGCCTAACCCTTGTTCCGAGCGGCGTTGGTTCACAAATGAATATGTGCGGCTCGTTTTGTGCGAATTCCCTGTTCGCAGCTGCTAGTTCGGCGGTGAATTCCCGACTTATCAGCAATGGAGAGGGTTTCGATTCGTTTGGGCGCGAGTCCTGGGTCCTCGAACCTCTAGTGGCCCCTCCATCAATGGACGGTGAGGACTCCGGAGGTAAGGAGACTGTCAACGGGAGCTCGGCTTTACCAGCAGTCGATACTGCAGGTGTTGGAGACGATGGCCTTTTCTCCGCGTGAGATTTATAACGCGTCCGATGCGCGATTGGTGGAGTAGGAGCGACGTTGTGGCTCGATGTCCTCTTCTTGGGCTTTCCCATGTTGGAGGGTTCTTATATTAGGATAGGGAAATATGGTTTCACAGGTAGGAGTTGCCCTGTCAAACACCCTGGGATAGGGGCCGAGCCTGGGGCCGGACGGGATAAGGCCTTTACCTTTTGAGGTATAGGTACTAACCAGGTTAGATAGGTAGGTTGTAGAACCCTCGCTGAAAGAGAAATGCTGTCGGGACTGTTTTGCTATGCTGCCGCACTATGTTGACAAAAGTAGTGATTATCGCGATTAATATAGTCAGAAAAGTAGAGACTCTCTCCAACGACTGTAGAAGAGTCCAAGGTATTGTAGAAATAAGGATAGAGTGGTCACTCTATAGAAAATTGAGCAATATACAAGGGGAAAACGAGGATACAGGTTAAGGAAGACAGAACCTCGTGTATAGACAAAGAGTACAAAATACCGACGACAAACCGGAAGTGACGTCCCAAGCAAAGAGGATCACTCTGAAATTAAGCGAATAATTAGAACAACTCATAGTTAAAGATGAATAAAATGGACGACACCAAGAGCAATGAATTTGCTAAAGACCAAGGGGATGATATATGTGGATCATCTAGCAGAAGAGTAAAAGACGAAGACATATATATCCAATGTGATGGCATAATTATGCAATAAATGGTTCCACAAGGATTGTACAGGAATGACAGGAGGCGAATTCGACACTCTGAGGAGAAAGAACTGCAAACTGTTATGGCTGTGCGATAAATGCAAACACGAACTGATAAAAAAGAAAAAGACAGACAACACCAACTTAGAAGAACTTACCAGTAAAGTCGACGCTCTCACTGAATTCCTAAACGACAAGCTAGGAACCCTAATTGAAGAGAAGATAAAACAAGTACTCTGCAGACTAGATCCACAATCAACAAAAGACACGGTAATACAGAAAACTACCGAACCACCAGAGATGGATACCAATCCAACAACAGCAGAAAAAGAAGAGAAAGGAACTCAACCAAACGATAAGCGAGTTGACACATACGCGCAGACCACGAAGAAAAGCCCACGAGCAGATAACAAACCTCAGGGACGAAATGAAAAATCCACAGTGATCGGTACCAATCGAAACGACGCTGAACTACAAGCGGCGGGAAAAGAGAGCCTGGTTATACATTGACCAGCTGAAAGATACAACCAGTACAGAAACTCTAAAGAAATATGTGAACAGCAACGGTATCGTAGGCAAATTTGACTGTGAAGAGCTAAACACGAAAGGCAGGAAGAAAGCCTTCAAACTCTGAATCCCTTTCTCTGACCTAAGCACCGCAGAAAATCCAGAATTCTGGCCAACTGGAGTTCTAGTTAGACGCTTCCGATTTCGGAGACAATACGGATCCTCGGAAGGAGCATATCTCGAATAGGAAGTTAAAAATTATGACATGGAACACGGAAGGAGCTAGAAACGCCCTCTCATACGTATCAGAAGACCACCTTAAACATTATGACGCCGTACTGGCACATAGAAACGTTCCTGCTGAAACCAATAGATAGCAAGGGCTTCTATGGAATCCACTCTTATGCTACTCCAACAGAAGGTAGACCGGAAGGAGGAGTCTCTAGCTTCTTCAAACCCACCATAGGAAATCTAATAAAAGCTCACACAGAGGAAAACATGGCCATGATCGAAACTAATTTAATGACAATTGTAGGACTTTACATACCGCCACATAGGACAACTGAGGATGTCATAGAAATTTTGCTAAGTCTGATGCCCAAAATAGGAAACAAAGGTGATGTCATTCTAACCGGCGACTTTAACTGCAGGAATGACAAAACCAACAGTAAAACGGAACTAGTGCTAAGAACCCTTAATGAAGAAGGATTTTCGCTCGCGAACAAAGACTCCTTAAAGACCTGCATCTGTCACAACGGTTCAAGCGCCATTGACCTGGTCTTCTATAGAGGGACAGGAATCACCCTGGAGGGACAAAAAGGACTATGGACATCACCAGCAGCGCCAATTAGAAAACACATACTCATAGAAACGACCTTCATAATAAAGAAGACACAACGCGCAGAAACAAAGAATCGAACGAATGGCGCCCAAAGCAGGAAACTAAACACATCACAGCTAACTAAATGTGATGACAAAATATAGGAAGCAATATATCTACTAACAAATGGCCAAATGGAAGAAGCAGTACTGCTAGCCAAACAACATTATACAAAATACCATCATACCAAACAAGCCAAGAAGGTCCCAACCATGGTTTAACAAAGACTGCTATAAGGAGAGGAAAGAAACACTGCTAGCATTGCACAAGGCTAGAATCAACGGAAGCGAGGAAGACCTAAGACACTACGCAGAAAAAGAAAAGACATACAAACTTCTTCTAAAACAAAAGAAAACGGAGGAGTTCTTAGAGTAAGAAGCCAAGAAAATAGCAGAAGAAGCTAAACAAAACCCCTTCTTGGCATTAAGAAATAGAAAACCCGTGGCACAACCAAGACAGATACCGATAACGACATGGGAAAAACACTTCAACAGTATCCTGAATAAAATGAACACCCAGGAAGCCTATACCACCAACACCCAAGTTCACAGAAATGAATACACTCTTCAAATAACATCAGAGGAAATCCAGAAGGCAGTGATCTCGATGAAAAACAAGAAAGCCCCAGGGCCTGACAACATACAAGCCGAACACATGAAAGCCGCACAAGACCTATTATTACCCTTCTGGACCCTATTGCTTAATGAATGTATACACACAGGGACGAACGCAAATAGCTGGAGAACAGCAAAAATCAAACTGCTGTACAAAGGCAAAGGAGACAGGGAAGACCTAGACTCCTACCGAGGTATCGCATTAGAAAACAACTTATTCAAAATCTTCACAAGGATCTTGGCTCACAGACTAGAGGAAGAACTTGCTGGATATATACCAGAATGCCAGTTCGGCTTTATGAGAGGAAGGAGCACTCAACATGCAATTAAGTGCCTGATGGATGAGATAGAAACAGCATTACGGAGACTAAAAGGCAAATTCCATGCGGTCGTCATAGACTACAAAAAGGTTTCGACCTGATAGACCGATGCAAACTAATCACCAAGCTCAAGCATATGATAGAGGAAACTCATCCGCTCAGTAATATAATAGAAAACATCCTGGCATACAACCTCGTCGAAATTGATGATGGAATAGACACATCAAATGCAATCCATCAGACCAATTGTGTCCTACAGGGGATCCCATGAGCCCACTCATTTTCAATGCAGTAACGTCCGATATCACCGACATACTGAAAAACATGCAGGAAACGACATTGATCATGTACGCGGACGATATGATCCTAGGAAGTCCAAACTAAACAATTGCAGGCGGCACTACAGGAACTGGAACAATGGGTCGCCGAAAACAAACTCACCATCAACCCAGAAAAGACAGTCCAACTAACATTTAGAAGAGGACGAAGAGCCACTGAAGAAGATATGCTAATGCTAAATGACAAACCACTAAAGACAGTTAACAAATTCACATACCTAGGCATGACACTCCAAACAACATTACGATCATTCAACCAAACATATACAAGAGAAAACAGCAGCAGCCACAAGAGCAATCTACAGCATAAAAAAATCTAGCTCGACAGTCACTACCCACGGCCATGACATTATTCTATACAACGATATATCCAATCATAACATACAGCATAGATATTATATGGGAGAAACTGTCACTTAGCGATCTCGAAAGGATAGAGAAGGTTAAGGCACGTTTGCTTAAAGTGGCTTTAAGGGTGGGGAAAACAACCCCCTCGAGACTTGTATATGAACTTGCAAGAGAGTCGTTCTATGCAGAAGATCTGAGGATGAAACACCTTCTGCCAACTACCGACCCCTATCCAGAAACTCTTACAACAACCGAATCAAATTAAAGAAGAGTAGAATATACCTTGGATTTCTAAGCTACGTGAGCCCATGATAGAGAAGGAACTGGACACAAGCTAACCAGGTGCCAGCAACATGTTGTTACACTTTATGCTGTGTCATGGTTTCTCTTCACAAAGTATGTGAAAACAAGAAGTACCACGACCCAAATGAAAAATGCATATGTGCTTTTGTGGCAACAGATGCGGACGGTACCACATACCGAAGTGCCCAAAGAACACAAAAACATTGGACGAATATAGCAAAGATTAAATATCATCAATGCCCACACGGGCGAACCTTTTTACTTGTTATTATTGCCCGCTGAATGGTATGCTGCAGACTATTTTACTAATGTCGCAAATGGTAGTCAATGACCAACCACGTTCATCAATGAATTCTGTTTTACACCAATGACAGTCGTGTTTCACCTCGCTCTTTATCGATTTCTCTTTATCAGCTCCTGCTTTTGTGATAAAAAAGCTCCTCCTTTTTTGATATTCTGAACAGGTTAGACCATTATTTTTCTCCAACAAATGCCACTCTTTATTTCCAAATTCTCTAGATAAATTTGGAAATCACTCGTGGCATTACTTATGATAAAGCGCTTTTGCAGCGCTTTGGCTGCTGAATGCCCCCTTTGCTTCTATCTTGGCAATCAACAGTACTATATGCCTTCTTCACATAATTAAGTAATGCAGAGGGGGTTTGGAATTTAATCCAGGCATCTGATACACAACATAACAATTAAAAACTGTACACCACCCCTCCTAGCCCCAAGACTGAAATTTTTATTAAAAATTTCCAACTCTGGAAGCAGGCATGCTAACACGGCAGATATTTTCTAGTGTTTTACCTACACAGTGGAACTCTGATTTTCCATCCCCCTATCAACCGACCGTTGGTTTATCTAACTCTCTTTTCTCAATTTTAGTTTTTAACAGTTGTGCTATGAATATTATGTCAGTACTGTACAGTATGTACCATTATACTAGTTGGAAGGCTGTCATAGCCAAAAACAAAATTAGAGGACATTCTGTACCATATGCTATTTGCTACCCTCAGAACTTCCATAAAATTACAAAACTGTGGATCACTCAGTCTTTTATGCTGTATGTGTGACCATATATATTTGTAACTTCTGTAAGAAAGGTCTTCCTCGGGTGTGAAAAAAATGTGTTGTGCTCAATCTTGAAAAAAAAAAAGTTGAAACAGTTGTGCAATTTCAGAAATGAGAAACAATATCTCATCTCGCACTATAATACAGGATGGACCGCTCGAATGGACCTAATTTCAATTGCTTGTTACTGGCAAACGGTTGAAGATAGAAACTTAAAACAACGTTCATATTACAGAAAAACTCACCAAGTTTTGATATCCAGATCACCACATCTCTATATGAGCCCCAGCAGTCACTGTGACGATATCAAAGCGATGAACAATTTCTTGCCAAGTACGTTGGAGTATGTCTTCTGGAATGTTCTCAATAGCCTCTATGATGCGCTCACGAAGATCACGGAGGTCTTTGACTGGGGTGGTGTAAACTTTATCCTTTGACATAGCCCAGAGAAAGAAATCCAGTGGTGTTAAATCCGGAGATCTCGGGGGCCACGCGATTGGTCCTCCCCTACCAATCCAACGGCCAGGGAAAATGTTGTCCAAAGTCGTACGAACTTCATTGGACCAGTGGGGAGGAGCACCATCTTGCTGGAAAACGATGTTAGGCTGCAGTTGTTCAATTTGTGGAAAGAAGAACTGCTCCAGCATGTCAAGATATGTGGTACCACGAACAGTTTTCTCGGCGAAGAAAAACGGTCCAATGACCTTATTATGTGACAAACTGCACCAAACATTCATCTTCGGACTATCACGAACATGCTCTTGAATAGCGTGAGGATTCTCCGATCCCCAGATCCGCACATTATGCCGGTTTACCTTGCCTGACAAATGGAAAGTGGCTTCGTCCGAGAAGAAAATCTTGGTCATGAAGTCAGGATCAGCGCCGAGACGGTCCAGCATCGTATTGGCGAATTCCACTCGTTTCGGCATGTCATTCGGCTCCAGACGTTGCACTAACTGCACTTTATATGCGTGCAGTTTGAGGCGTTTGTGGACAATCCGTTGTAATGTCGATTTTGGTATTTGAAGTTCCCGCGAAGCTCTTCTTAATGACTTCCGGGGGCTTCGCTCAAATGCGGCTTGAACATTTGCTACCATTTCATCGGATGCTCTGCGACCACCACCATGCTTCTTCAACACAGATCCTGTAGCTAATAATGTATCACGCCACTTCTTTATGCTTCTAGCAGTTGGAGGCATCACGGTTAAACACACGCCTGGACTAACTTCCCCTTTGAACTCTAATGATTGATTTAAACTCCGCATACCACAAAAACAGCTTGCGCTTTCATCTGCGGAGTCGCCATTTTCACAAACAATTAAATCTAAGAACGAGAAACGTATCTTTGTGCCATCTACCGACAGGATTCGAAACTTGGTGAGTTTTTCTGTACTATGAACGTTGTTTTAAGTTTCTATCTTCAACCGTTTGCCAGTAACAAGCAATTGAAATTAGGTCCATTCGAGCGGTCCACCCTGTATAATAATGATGTAAAAACTGAGTATGATTATAAAGAAACAAGGACAAAATATTCCACTTTTCATCTACATTGCACAGTGTTAGTGAATTAAAGATTATGGGAACTACGAAAGAATCCACATTCAGAATTTTAAATGGTGGTAAGGTGGTTCCAGTAAAAAAGAGCTGGTAGTCTAGTTAATATATTAATATTTAATTTTAGGAAGTTATATTTTGAGGTTATTTTAATTATATTATTTTTGGTCTGGACATCTTACCTCAATATTAATGTTGATTTGTTCTTGGACATGTTTCAAAACAATTCTCTGTTTTATCTTCAGCTTTCCCAGACTGGTTTTATTTATGTTGCATTATGTTGCACCACCTGGATGTCGATGTCAGCTCCATCCTGTGGTTGGCCAAAGAACCTCCAAAACAAGGTCACCCTCCATCGGAATATCAAAATTCATAACTCTGTTTCTGTTCTTCTGAATATAAATTTTTTTCCCAATAGTCAGCTCGTTTGTATTTTCTAACTGTTTTAATAATTTAGTGTCTGAATTTATATTATGTTTTCTCAGACCAAACATGAGCAGCAACTGCAGATTTTTCAATTTCTCCATTTTTAATATTTCTTATGTGTTCTTTGGTTCTAATTTTTAGGTTTCTTTTTGTTTTCCCTATATATATCTTTTCACAACCCATGCATTCAATTTGATATATTCCTGACTTTTTATTTTTATCAGTTTTTTCATTTTTGTTGGTTTTTTATTAGTTTATTTTAAACTGTAGTTATTTTTTGGTGCTAATTTAATATTAAACTTCTCAAATATATTTTGAAATTTATTATGTACCCAGGGGTGATATGTGAATTTCCTATATTTTTTCATAGGTGGTTCTTCTTTTTCAAGATTACTTCTGTTTATCATTTTTTGTTTTTTATACTTTTCTATCCTTTTATGTACCATTTTTTCATCAAACCCATTTTCTCTTGCTACTTTGATTATGTGTTTTTTTCTCATGTTTGAAATCTTCTTCGTTTAAGGGTAAGTTTACCAATCTATGAGTTAAACTATTAAATGCTGCTAATTTATGTCCAATTGGATTGAAACCCTGTTGATTTTATAAAATTTTCCGTATGAGTTTCTTTCCTATGAATCCTGAATTCAATTTTTTTTCTTTTTCTTCGTTTCTGACCAATTTAAGATCCAAAAAAGGTATTTGTTTATTGTCTTCTATTTCTTTGGTGAATTTAATGTTTGTACTCTGTAAATTTAATAGTTTTAGGGAATCTTCTACATGTTTTTCTTTAACAATACAAATTATATCATCAACATATCTACTCCAAAATTTAAACATTGTGGGATGTGCTTTAGTGATTTTACATTCAAAATCGCTCATAAATAAATTTGCCAGGAAGGGTGATAAGGGTTTCCCATTGAGAGCCCTGATTTTTGTCTATAGAAACTCCCATTGAATGTAAAAAACATTTGATCAATGCATAACGCAGTTATTTCAAATAATCTTCTTGATCTCTCTGTCTATGTTGTTTTTTCTTAACCAATTGTTCAATATCTCCAAAGTTTTTTGTTTCGGTACATTTGTGAATAGTGAAACTACATCAAACGAAACCAACCTATCTGTGGGTTCAATTTCCACTTTTTCTAATTTGTTAACTAATTCCAATGAATTTTCAATCTGCAGACTTCAAAATTAGTAATTCTTTTAAATTGATTATTCAGCCATTTCGAAATTTTGTAGGTTGGTGATCCAATATTGTTAATTATTGGCCTCATTTTGTTTCCCGGTTTGTGAATTTTTTGGAAGTCCATGTATATTAGGGTTTCTTGGGTTGCTTACTTTTAATTGAAATTTTCTTTCTTGGATAGAATTTTAACATTTTTAAAACAGTTTTCCACTTTTTTTTTTTTTTTTGTTTTGGGGTCATTCTTAATTTTTTCATACTCTTTTTTTTCAAAGTTCTTCCATTCTATTTTTGATAATCTTCTTTGTCCAGAATTATAATTTGGTTACCCTTATCTGATTTTGTATATACAACATTTTTGTTATTTATTTCTTTGAGTGTTTTTAAATTCTCCTTACAAACTGGGTTTTTATTTGTATTTCTTTATTTATTCAAAATTTCTTCACATTTTTTTTCTGATGATTATTTTTTCTTCTGTAACTAACCCTTCTATTGAATTTTCAATGTCCACTATGTATTCTTCTATTCTATTGGAATAATCTATTGCTGTTTTTAGAACCGTTTTCTAACAATTTTGTCTCTTTTAGGTTAAAGGTTGCCTTTGAAAAATTTTTAACATAATTTCTGGTGGATTCTGATTTTTCTTCATTTCTGGTTTTATTCTGATGTTTGATTTTATTTGATGTATTCTTCTTTCCCTTTGATTTAGTTAACAAATTATTTATCTTTGTCTTTTGTTTCTCAATTTTCTTTTTCATGGTTATGTTCAAAAAAGTGAAAAATTTATTTTCTAGGTTTTCCCACACCTAGAAAATAAATTTTTCACTTTTTTGAACATAACCATGAAAAAGAAAATTGAGAAACAAAAGACAAAGATAAATAATTTGTTAACTAAATCAAAGGGAAAGAAGAATACATCAAATAAAATCAAACATCAGAATAAAACCAGAAATGAAGAAAAATCAGAATCCACCAGAAATTATGTTAAAAATTTTTCAAAGGCAACCTTTAACCTAAAAGAGGACAAAATTGTTAGAAAACGGTTCTAAAAACAGCAATAGATTATTCCAATAGAATAGAAGAATACATAGTGGACATTGAAAATTCAATAGAAGGGTTAGTTACAGAAGAAAAAATAATCATCAGAAAAAAAATGTGAAGAAAATTTTGAATAAAATAAAGAATACAAATAAAAACCCAGTTTGTAAGGAGAATTTAAAAACACTCAAAGAAATAAATAACAAAAATGTTGTATATACAAAATCAGATAAGGGTAACCAAATTATAATTCTGGACAAAGAAGATTATCAAAATAGAATGGAAGAACTTTGAAAGAAAAAGAGTATGAAAAAATTAAGAATGACCCCCCTACCAAAAACCATAAAAAAAGTGGAAAACTGTTTTTTAAAAATGTTAAAATTCTATCCAAGAAAGAAAAATTTCAATTAAAAGTAAGCAACCCAAGAAACCCTAATATACATGGACTTCCAAAAATTCACAAAACCGGGAAACAAAATGAGGCCAATAATTAACAATATTGGATCACCAACCTACAAAATTTCGAAATGGCTGAATAATCAATTTAAAAGAATTAATAATTTTGAAAGTCTGCAGATTGAAAATTCATTGGAATTAGTTAACAAATTAGAAAAAGTGGAAATTGAACCCACAGATAGGTTGGTTTCGTTTGATGTAGTTTCACTATTCACAAATGTACCGAAAACAAAAAACTTTGGAGATATTGAACAATTGGTTAAGAAAAAACAACATAGACAGAGAGATCAAAGAAGATTATTTGAAATTAACTGCGTTATGCATTGATCAAATGTTTTTTACATTCAATGGGAGTTTCTATAGACAAAAATCAGGGCTCTCAATGGGGAAACCATTATCACCCTTCCTGGCAAATTTATTTATGAGCGATTTTGAATGTAAAATCACTAAAGCACATCCCACAATGTTTTAAATTTTGGAGTAGAATATGTTGATGATATAATTTGTATTGTTAAAGAAAAAACATGTAGAAGATTCCCTAAAACTATTAAATTTACAGAGTACAAACATTAAATTTCACCAAAGAAATAGAAGACAATAAACAAATACCTTTTTTGGATCTTAAATTGGTCAGAAACAGAAGAAAGAAAAAGAAAAATTGAATTCAGGATTCATAGAAAGAAAACTCATACGGAAAATTTATAAAATCAACAGGGTTCAATCCAATTGGACATAAATTAGCAGCATTTAATAGTTTAACTCATAGATTGGTAAACTTACCCTTAAACGAAGAAGATTTCAAACATGAGAAAAAAACACATAATCAAAGTAGCAAGAAGAAAATGGGGTTTGATGAAAAAATGGTACATAAAAGGATAGAAAAGTATAAAAAACAAAAAATGATAAACAGAAGTAATCTTGGAAAAAGAAGAACCACCTATGAAAAAATATAGGAAATTCACATATCACCCCTGGGTACATAATAAATTTCAAAATATATTTGAGAAGTTTAATATTAAATTAGCACCAAAAAAATAACTACAGTTTAAATAAAACTAATAAAAACCAACAAAAATGAAAAAAACTGATTAAAAATAAAAAGTCAGGAAATATATCAAATTGAATGCATGGGTTGTGAAAAGATATATATAGGGAAAACAAAAAGAAACCTAAAAATTAGAACCAAAGAACACATAAGAAATATTAAAAATGGAAGAAATTGAAAAATCTGCAGTTGCTGCTCATGTTTGGTCTGAAAAAACATAATATATAATTCAGACACTAATTAATTAAAACAGTTAGAAAATACAAACGAGCTGACTATTTGGGAAAAAATTTATATTCAGAAGAACAGAAACAGAGTTATGAATTTTGATATTCCGATGGAGGGTGACCTTGTTTGGAGGTTCTTTGGCCAACCACAGGATGGAGCTGACATCGACATCCGGTGGTTGTGCAACATTAATGCAACATAAATAAAACCAGTCTGGGAAAGCTGAAGATAAAACAGAGAATTGTTTTGAAACATGTCCAAGAACAAATCAACATTAATATTGAGGTAAGATGTCCAGACCAAAAATAATATAATTAATATATTAATACTGCATATATTAGTTGAACTGAAAATGGATAAACTTTCAATCATGCAATGAAGAAAATGTTTTAAATTCTGAAGTAGACACTACACACATGCACTATTTGAGGAATAGAAGAATATCATAAAATGATTATTTTAGATTAACATCCTAAGATGTAAGTGAATATGCATATGTGCAAAGTGGATATAATTTAGAATCAAACATACAACCAACATATACAATGCTCGTTGCAAACCACAGGAGAAAACCCCAAATATTGAAGTCTTAACCTTATAAAGTTACCGAAATACAAATAACCACTCTAACTTTAAATTTGTCCTGGTTAGGAGTTTGATTATATTTAACAGAAAATAGAAACTCAAAGTTCAGTTTCTTGTCGAGTATAGACGTGTATTTGTGGAGCTCCGACTTTTCTCTCTCTTTGAAATGGGTAAACCTAGGCAGAAGGTAGCAACTAGTGAAGAAGGTAGCTATAGCGAAATAATAGTACCTGTAAAGAAAATATTTGAAGAATTAAAGTCCTCTTTGCAGCGGAAAGTCAGTGACCTTAAGAAATCTCTCGAATTCATGTCCGACAAATTCGATAGTCTACAATCAGAATTGGAACATGCGAGAACAGAACTCAAGGAGACAAAAGAAGAATTAAAACTTCTGAGAGGAGAAAAACGGATATAAGAAGAGAATTGGACGATCTACAGCAGTAGGCCTACATGCGCAGAGACAACTTTATATTGTACGGAGTTTCTGAAACAGAGACAGAGAAATCGGTATGCAGTGATATAAATTCTATCTCAAACACAATAGAGGCAACATAATTAACCAAAGATATCAGTACAAATAGAGCTAGTCCTACATCTGAGTAAAGACATGAAAGCCGCTAGTAGAGGCTTGCCCACTAATGCAGTACTGCCCAAACTTAAGAAGACTGAAGTATTGACTAGGTATGGAGGAATCCATCCGAAAGACGTCATAACAATAGATTACAGAGGTACAGTTATTCCGGCCAACAAATAGCTCTTCACAGACGGATCAAAAACGGAAAACTATGTCGGAGCTGGATTAGTCGCAGAAGAAAATTCAAAAGAGAATTACACCGAGTCACATAGACTGGACAACGAATGCTCTATATTTGAAGCAGATCTTATAGGCAACCATATGGCAATGGACTGGATCCAACAACAAAGCAAAGTAAACACTTCGTATGCAATACACGTGGACTCTCCTGCAGCACTTCTGGCCATCTCTAACAAAATAACTACACAACGAATAGCAGTCAACATCATAAAGAAACTTATCACTCTCAAGAAGACAACTTAAGTCTCACTAAACTGGGTCAGAGGACATACAGGAATCAGAGGTAACGAACGAGCCGATTATCTAGCAAAAATAGCTTCCAGCTATAAAACTACTGTAACCTATAACTCCATCCCTATTTCTCGAGCCAAGCAACTTCTGTTAAACTATTACATCAACATACGGAATGCAACATATACCAACTCCGAGGTATAATTTCACACCAAACAGTTCATCCCCTCTATTCACCACCGGCTCTCTATATCCCTATGGTCAAACTTCATCCTTACACAATTCCTAACCAACCACGGATGCTTCCTTACATATCTTCACACGATGAAAAAAGTCATCATCTGCCCCAAAAGTCCACCACAGGCAGGAATACATCTTCTGACAGAATGTTCCCTGTACTCAAGAGACCGGCCTCCTGTTCTAACAACCCAAACACTGCCCCAGATACTAAAGCTCCACATCAACACCGTCACAGTGACAAACTTCATCAACAACATCTTCCACTCACTTCAAGAATAAACTCTTGAACAATCAAACTGCAGCAAGACAAAATGTAAATGTATGTAAATTACTGTAAATATCCCGTGATATCCCATGGTAAAACACGGGTTGAAATTATAATGTAATAAAATATAAAAAATACATCAGTATTGCTCATCGCCTTCCATCAAAAACTGGGAAAACGCTAGGCATAATCATACAAGCAGGGAAGGCATCATACCCAGAGGCAGTGCCTAGCATATGCTAGAGCCACTGCGGTATGAATGTGAGGTCAGCTCGGAGATGAGAGAAACAGAATCAGGATAGGAAGCTAGGGAGATATAGTGAGAAAGTTAGGGATTGTGCAAATCGGAAGGTGGGACACACCCATAATGATATGATCTGGAGTCGCAGACCTCCTTGGTGAACAGGGGCACTCGCCATAAATCCTTGCCGGCTTGGCGCTAACGTTAAGGACCATACGGAACAACAGAACAGATAGGGAGTTAGGCATCGGAGAACGATACAGAACAAGAACACACATTGAGGCAAGAAACAGCAGAGATACCCCGGGTTAGGGAGTGATGAGGGCAATAGTAGGATCACCATGAAAGAGGATAGGATCAAATCCACTCAGTTGATGAGGCCGTCGTCCGATGAGCCCAACAGGACCTCCCTAAGATTGATATTAAAGACGAAAATTCTGAAGCAGCAGAATTAGAGGGGTTGCGTTAGGAAGGATTCAGTCACTATCGAAAAGGATGGAAACAAACTGCCCTCTGCCTTGAGGCCACCCCGGAGAAATCCGAGTCACCAAGCCCAGAGGCAAGTTCCATTCCCAGTCTTCAAGGTCGTTGCCCGACGAATTCTATAACCCACCCGAAGTGAATTAGCGGAGAAAGCTAACTGAGAGGCAGACAGAGCTTGAGTCACCGTCGACAGGATGGAGAAAAACCGTCCTCCGCCTTGAGGCCGCGCCCGGAGAAACCTGAATCACCAAGGTACGAGGCGGCTTCCATTCCTCGTCTTCGAGGCCGCGTCCTAACGATGGTCTAGGGCTTCCCCCAGGAGGTGATGATGGAAGGAAATCCACCAGTGGTAGGAACCGGTGGTAGAAGCAAGTGGTACAAACAAAGCGAAAAGGAAGGACGTACGTACACGTAGAAAATGGTCAAAACGGATAGACAACAAATGCTGGTAAAGGAATATCAGAAATACTAGTGCACTAGAGGGATCAGAGCAATAGTTGGGGAAACACACATACATACGATTGTGCGATTGACAAGTAGGATGAAGAGAGGCGGATTGACCTAGGAAGTGAAAGTGAACAAACATAATGTAGTATAGATAAGTTTAAGCAACAATAAGCAGTCTAAAGTAAATTAGAAACCCCCGTTAGAATACGAAGCAGAGATAGGAAGGAGAAGAAGTTCTGAGTGGAAGAACAAGTAAATAAAGAACCCCTGGAGAATGACGTGGATAAGTGGTTCCAAGTGAAAGGAAAAATAACGACCCCCAATGAAAATGATAACATGTATGTAATAGGAAATGAAGGAAACCCCCGGAGTAAGGAATAGGAGACGGGGAAATAAAAAAGTTAAACACATATGTAAGATAGAGAAACCATCAGGGAATATATTATATGAAACGAAAAATAATATTCTTTTTTAATTTCATCAAATCAGCTATGAAAAATTGCCATTTAAAGTAACAGGGTTGTGATACCATGGTGTAAGGTACACCCGTGTCAGAAATTAGAGAAAAAATGAATGATGACAGGCATTCAGGCTACATAATATCACTGTGCATTTATAAATTTGAGTCGGTAATGATTAAGATTTCTTAATAAACCGTGTGGTATTAGAGTCCTATCGACAGGAAGTGAAGACGAGCTCACTCTCTCGAAGATAAGGATTCTACTGCAACTCGGAATTAATAACTTAGCATGCAAGACAAAACCTTGCGGATTGAAATAATGACAGTAAGATCAGATGAGCTGTAAAATTAAAACAATGAAAAATGGAAACCTGAATCCCTGTCCAGATAAGAGTTGCATTGCAATCAAGTTTGAAACCAGACACATTAAGGCTAGGAAAGGGAAGACAAATTTGAGTATAGATGCCACCTATTTCAAGGTGTAGGAAAGAAAATAATATGCAAATGTGCATCAATACTAAAAATAACAATGATAGGAGAACATCAACAGGGCTAACTACTAGGAAAAATACAAGCAAAAGAATGCTCTCAAACTCAGGATCCTAGGGAAACGATGGCAGAAATTCAGGATGTGAGTTATTAATGGGTAATTATAAGGTTTTAATTCGGTATTGATTTAGTTGCATTTGCATGATAACTACGTGTAATATACAAAGTCCTTTCGACCGATGTGAAGACGAGCGCACCCGGTCGAACCCAGGACTCTATCGTGAAGATAGAGATTAGATAAACCCTTAAAGCTAGACAAAATTTTCGGACAAAAAGCGGTAAAATCAACCGATCTATGTAATTGAAATATGTAAACATAAAAACCTGAATTACTGTTCAAATGCAAGTGCAAAGGAAACATTAAAGAAATTATATTAGAACATTGATAATTCTTGATGATTAATATACAAAAAAAATGATAGGCATAAGAGCATTCTCTTCATTTTCCAGTATAAGATCTAACTAACAACGAGGCAAACCAAGAATAAATCTTAAATTAGAAAGGAGTTGGTGGTTATAGGATTAATTCCAATATTTGTGTACCATAGATTTTATGAGAATTTATGAGTAATAATTAGAGAAACTCGAACCTAGGAAGAAAGGATAACAAAAATATACATGGTTGCTCAAAATCTCAGGATGTTTAAGTGGATAAAACAAATTTTAGCTAAGAGACAAGGAATTCATAACATACAAGGTGATATCATCACGAATAAGACCCCAGTAGGTACGATTGATTCATTATTAAAGCATAAAATTATGGAATATTTACCTAAAAGGTCCGTCTCCACAACTTTATTAGTCATTTATCTGTAGTTGAGGAGACGGACCTTTTAGGTAAATATTCCATAATTTTATACTTTAATTTTGAATAATACCTCAACGGAACATATCATGAATCTTATAAACCCATGTGGAATTTATTAAGAAAAATGTAGTGTAGACTCGGAATAATTAAATAAATAAACACAGAAAAAATAAAAAATAAAAATTACAAAAAACAGAAAAAAAGAGAAACTAAGGTAAAGAAAGAAAAATAACAAGCTTATAAGAAAATAAATAAATAAGGACAACAGGCCGTAGGGGCACAGAAACATCAATGATCAACAGCCTCGCACATGCTAGAAATGATTGCTGCCAACATAACACAACACAAAAATAAAATAAAATAAAATACCCATGGAAATCTACTGACCTGCAGAGGGATAATGCAGAATTATCGATCCATTGAGGACATCCCCTCACATCATATTAACTGAGAGCAAACATCCATTTTACTGATGACAGGACGACAATGAACATCAGGCCCTATACGGGTACAACACGACTACAACAGAGACAAATTCCTACAACGCGGACATGGCCACCAAACCAGTATGGTGAGGCCATATGAAGGCCAAGCGCATATCCTACTCATACCATACCAAACCTCTGATGTCCCTGGAACTTCTAAACTTCCTAACCTATATCCAACATAAGTAAAATGTGGAGATATACCACCGAATGTCTAAATAATTATATCCTATTAATCCTATCCTCGGCAAGTCCATGGTCCATAAAGGAAATTAGCTGGTCTCAAGAACGACAAGGGAAAGACACAAGTTTCCGGCATGGTTCTCTCCCGATTCAAGGCCGAGATCATTGCAGAACATGATTCTAGACATTGGACCCAACTAGGGAAGCTTTAAGAGATCAACAGTGAACTGCTGATATAGCAAGGTGACAGACAAGAACAGTGCTTCAGTTTTCCTCTGTGGGAAGGCCTGTGTGGAAGTTTGTGTGATGCAAAAATAGTGATAAGCTCTAACTGAAAGTGTTAGAAAAAAAAATATTTTTTCGAAATTGAAGGTGCAAAAGCAACCAAAATACGTATGAAAAAAGGAAACATAGCAAGAAGACGATAGAACTTTTGAACAAATGAAAGAATAAGAAAAGATAATTTGTGTTTTGTATATGATTTCTTGTTTCAGGTGCGGAGTTACAAGCTAATCCATTTTTTCCTGATGTCTAGGATGTTATAAAACCAGATAAATGGTAATGGTATAAAATATGAGAGTATGTAAACGTCTAATGTCCCATATAGAGAAAAGGGAACTTCGGTTAATTATGAGGAGAAAATGGATTAACTTGAACACAATATTTACAATGTCTATGATTATTTAAAGAGTGTTCTTGTTGCATTTCCTGTTATTTATTAGTATTTTGGAAAGGTTCAAGTCATCCTTAGCAAAAGGGAATAGAGCTAAACCGCAATATCAGATGTAAAAATCACCTATCAAGCATTGTGCGTAGTGTAATAACAAAATTTGAGCTGGTTCATATTACCGGGCCAAAAAGGGACCTTAAAAGACCCTTTCTTGGGTTTGAGAAAGGGGTGGGGGTTAATACAATACAGACTAAGAAATAGATATTTTAGTTAGTTATATCATATTAAAAACAACTGTTAAAATAGAAAGTATTTTAGACTTATTAAATTGCAATAATAGAATTTAGAATTATAGCCAGGTACAATGTAGACCAAATTAGAAACTCTGGTTGAGAGGCTAACTGTAAAATCTCTGCTTTTAGACTGTAGAAATGTCAGTACAGTTAGTTGAGTATGAAAGGTCCCAAAAATAGATGAGTCTTGTGTTGTTGTACAGGAAGTCAAGATGGGTGAGTCTACATATTATTTTACTTTGCTATTTCATGGTTTTAGAAATGTAATCAAAGTACCTTTGTTAGAGTAATACTAAAATTTAGAGTATAAAAGTATTTAAAATTGTAAGTTAAAAACAAAACCATGGGAATTATTAGAGTAATATTAGAATATAAATCGGAGCAAATTCATACACAATCTCTCTCCGTCTTAAAACCCAAGGTCCAAATGTAGAATTTTTCAATGTATATTAAATTAGTTAGGATTAGAATTACTGAAATATATATAATTATGTATGCTAGATAATAAAATAGTTAAGTTAAGAATCAGTTTATTTATCCATGAAGACCACGAATACGTTTGTAAATAAGATTTCCACATAATGAACCGCTCGGCTAGAATCAGGTGAGTAAAACAACAGACGCGTTACCATGTCATTCCAAAAAAAAGGTATCTGTTAAAATTCCTTTTAGCCATTTTGAAAGCATTCAGATTACAATATAAACCCTTCTTCACACAAAGAATAAAAGAAACTGGCCTTGAACATGCTAAAGTTGATGAGGGAAAGAAGTCAAAACATTTTCTCTTCCAGGGCAGCACCAATCAGAGAAGATATTAACAGGGTCCACATTACCCGAACTTCCTCTATATATCAGCCTTTAGTCCAAAGTTAATTCTTGTAGACTGCGATGGGCAGGACATGTGTCATGAATGGGGAATGGAAACTCCTTGTTGGAAAACCAGAAGGAAAGCTCCCAGTATGCAGACCAGGAATGAGGTGAGAGAATAATAATGATTTGAGGGTAGTAGATTATAAGGGGATGATTGGAAAACATAAGCTTAGGATATGGATGTATGGGAGCTTATGTCCATGTAGCCATGAACCTATGGGTTCGATAGTGTCAGTGAGTTAGTTCTAAACTTGCTACAATAAGAAATTAAGTGATTAGGCAATATGTGAATAAAGAAAATTCAATTGTACACTGCTCAAAACAATTAGAGGAACACTATGAAATATGCAAATATTTTTTCATTGGATAAAGGTACAAACATGAAATTACTAAAGTACATTATTTGTGGTTATTTATTTATTTATTTATTGCTCATGTCAGTAAAAACAAATGAATAACGCTGACAATTAACTTTTCAAATAATTCCGCTATGTAAGCAATTGAATCTTGTGCTTATTTTTCAAAGTTAAACACTCGTTATATAGAGTTAGTATCGTGTATGGCCTCCACGACATTCGATGACACTTTGGCACCTTCGTGGCATGCTCCCAATAAGATTCTGGAATTCCTCTTGCGGGATATTCTCCCATTCCTCCTTCAGAGCATCTCCAAGTTGCTACAGAGTTTGTGGAGCTTGATGTCGGTTCCTGACCTTCCTGTCTAGAAGATCCCACAAGTGTTCAATAGGGTTGAGGTCTGAGCTGACCGCTGGCCACTCCATTACCTCAATTTCATTCCTCCTCAGGAAATCCCTGGTGACAGCCGCAGAATGTGCCCTGGCATTATCCTGTATAAACAGAAATCCAGGGCCTACTCCAATGGCAGCAGATACTACATGCTCTTCCAGAACGTGCTCGACATACCGGACAGCATTCAGTCGCTGGGGAACAAGTACAAGGCCCGTATGATTGTTGAACATAACTCCCGGCCCACACTATTATGGAACCTCCTCCGAATCTATCAATTTCCTGTACAGCCTCTGCAGAAAATCTTTCTTCTGGTCGTCCCCACACCCTCAATCGACCATCACAACGTGTAAGACGATACCTGTATTCGTCCGAGAAGAGCACAGACTCCCACTGGTTCAGGTTCCAATCACCATGGTTTTCAGCATACGTACGTCTTGCTGCCTTATGCCCATTTGTTAAGCGTGGTTTTTAACGGGCCTTTTTGGACGAATATTCTCTTTCCTTAATCTGTTCCTTATGGTTTGGTCTGAAACCCGGATTCTGGAAGCCATATGAAGGTCATTCTGCAGGTCTTTTGCAGTTTTTGTACGCTGTCGAAGAGCAGAAAGAACAACGTATCTTTCATCCTGGGGGCTTGTTTTAAATTTACGGCCATGGCCACGTCTTCTACAATACTGACCTGTCTCTCTGTGCCTGTTGCGTAACCTGTACATCACGGAAGGAGAAACCCCAAGCTCTCTAGCCACTTGCTGCAGAGATTGACCTTGTCGTAAAAGATGTAGAGCATGATACACTTCAAACTCATTTAAATGCCTCATTTTGTCAGAGACTTCAATAAACAAGGCAATAATCAACATTCGTCACTATAGCAACATCAGGAAGCTTACCAATTAGAAGTGGCCAGTGCCTTCCAAAATAAAAAATGTCTCTATATTTGTTATTTGAGGTAATTTCTCTGTATTTAGGTCATGGATCTTTAAAATTTGTATCCAATGATAAAATTAATAATTCAATTTACATATTGTCCAACTTTCAGCATCACAGCTTTAAACAACAATTACTTATTCAATTTATTACAAGTGTTCCTCTAATTGTTTTGAGCAGTGTAGATTTTTTATACAGGCAATTGTAATGGTATGGATATATAAAATGAATGGATGATGAAAGGTTACCAAGAAGAGTTTAGGATTGGATTCCAGTAACAAAGAGAGGTAGAGGTAGACCAAAAAACATCTAGTTGCAGGACAGAAAGAAAGTGATGAATGAAAACATTGCAAGACTGGGACTGGAAGGATAGAGAGATTTAGTGGAAAAGGATAATGGTGTAGAACGTTGGTCACAGGAAGATATTATAAATACATTGTAAACCTGTTTATGATAATGGATCATTTATGTTTCAATGTTTAACAAATTTAAAACTCAAAGAACTGGAAGAGAAGGGGCAAATATCATATTTGGCCCTGTATAATAAACAAGTCTGTACTAACCTACAGTAAGATCATCCAGTTCAGGAACTATGGGGATGGTCCAGCCCAGTGGGTCGAGTGTTGCTGTCAACTGTCCCATTGTTACAAGTGGCTCCACGCGGACAGTCTGAAATATGACAATTTTTTAAAACATCTCAAACATTCTTGGGAAGTGATAACTGTGAGGTAAATAACTTAGAAATAATATGAATCGAGAACTTTACAACTCATCTTTTAAGGTATGATCCTCTCAACTTGATATGTTTCAGAGACTATCATCCCCATTTTCAACTGAATTTCAATTGTCTGAAATGACCCATCAACACCAGCTATATCTGGTGGAGGTTTGATGTATTTTGAGATCAAATCTTGCTCACCAGGAACTTTGAAATTTATAGTTCTATTCTTGTTTTTCTGTAAAGAAAAGTAAAGTGATCCCACTACAGGCCTTAGGAGGCCCTTGGGGTAGTAAAGAGGTTAAGGCTCCTAACTTTTTCTAGAGAATCAGCACTTGTTGTCAGCCAGGTTCTCAGCCCTGAATGACGGCTGCTTTTACCCCCAGAACAAGCAGGTGGTAATCATTTCCATTAGAGGTTGAATCAACACGAAGGCCATAGTGCCGCCAGAAGGTTTTTGGTTAGTTTAAAAATCCTGACCACACCGGGACTCGAATCCTCGATCTTCTGGCTTGTAGCATATTGCCATAACCATTACAATATGGCGTGCCCCTCTTATATTTCTGAGTGTGTACATTTTCTAATGTTGTGAGCTCTGTTGTCTTTCGAAATATTTTAATAGTTTGGTTTCTTCTTCAATTGTGTGATCCTATATCAAACAATGAGTCACTACTCTTAATTTTTCGATTTCCCCATTTTTATTGCTCCAGAAATGTCTGAGTATCAAATTTTCTTTTTTTATTTACCATGTATTCCTTATGACATTCATTGCAACAGGTCATAATCGTAATGATAATATAATTAATAGGACTATTAATTATATAAAAAACTATAAACCTATAAATGAAGTATATTAAATTATTATACCGGAAGATAGGAAATAAATAATCACCTTTAATTACTAATTGGTCATACTCAAAGTTCATACAAGGGCTTTTAGGAAATAAAAACGCGTAGAATTTTGATATTTTACAATAAAGTATCCTGGACTCATTGTAGTTGAAACCATGTCAAAACACACCAGGATGTAGTTTCAAAAATATCAACATGTTTTGACAGAAAGACCAGAGATGTCCCACATTAGATAGAAAATTTGGAAAAATGAGCTACACAAGTGAAAGTGGAACATTGGAAAGTTGGGAAGATGGAGGCGACGATGAGAAATTCGCACAATTGGGGACAAGTTTAGAAAGTGAAAAAGAAAGGATTTGGGATTAGAAATTAGAGGGGGAAATGAACGAATATATACTCGCGATTTTTAGACGGAATATAGACTGGAGGCAGGGACTGAAGTATTCGCTACATGGTCCTTTAGGACGGGCCATGAATCCTCTACATGTGTGAGTATAAGTTTTTAATCACTATGGTGGACGAATTTAACTTCAAAACTATAAAGTTAAAAAAACTCTAAAAATGTAAGATTGATTTTGGTTAAATTTTAATAACTATGACCAAAGGGTGAAATAAAGAATTCAAGTTAAAATTAATAAAGGTTTAATAATCTACAGTTGACCGAGTTGAACTCTCTCATATAAATATTAAGTTTTAAATCAAATTCGGCGCGATCCAATATGGCGATTCTAGCTTCTTTGCCCTAGATATTTGTAACCGTTTTATTATTGATTCCCATCCAAGTATAAATCCTCCCTTTACTCTCTTGGCCCCACATTCAAATGCAATGAATCATCATTCACAAATACACAATGAATGGCTTCTACATTAAGAAGACATGAAGGGACTCCACATAGCTATAACATTGTTTATTAAATTAGTGCTAAGAAGCTAAAGCTGTTACTATGATTGAAATAAGTAAATTATTATACATAACTAAATTATTGTAATCAATGGTAAAGATAATTTTTTTATTGATTATGTTTTATGTAATGTTGACATTTATAATAAATGTGCTTTGTTTTATGGTTTTAAATGTTTCTATGTACAATGTGGTGCTCCCGTTATTTGTGATTATAACATTTTCTCCGCCACGACCGAAAGTCTACCGCTCGGGCCAAGGCCAATTAAAAATGTTGAACCATTCTTCCCTCCTGGGACGCTACTTTATGACCTATGATAATCTGGGTCGTAACAACATTCTTTATTAAATTAGTTAAAAGGGCTGCAATAAAGAATACGTAGGAAAATTTTAAATAAATTTGAATACTCAGGCTAAAGAACATTTTGAGAATACTAAAAATAGGGAATAAAAAAAGTCAGCATTAGCAACTCATGTTTGCTACAGGATTACAAAATTGAAGAAGAAATTAAAATATTAAAACATTTGGAAAGACCAAAATAACTCAATATGTGAGAAGATATGTACATTCAGAAGAAGAAGCTGAAGAAAATCATGTATTAAATCTTGCTAACCTTGACAGAGTAGGCTACATGCCAGCTCTTGGTTTCATTTTCTTCCTTCTTTTTATCATCCCTCATACAACAGATTATTATTCTGCACACAAATTCTTAAACATACTCTTATCCTAATTTCTTTATGTGTATAATACAAATGCACATAATCTTCATTAAGTGGTCTGACAAAAAAGAAAAGTGATGGGAGGATGGTATTAAGGAAGATGCTGCAAACCTACTAAGTGTCGCAACTGGAGGCTCGCTGCGCAAAATGGAAATGATTGGAGGCAGAATTTAAGGGAGGACAAAGCTCAAATTTTAGCCATAGGATGGATGGATGGATGGATGGATGGATATTGCTTTAATTGAGCAAGCAAATTTTCAACTGAACGGATTGGATAAAATAATATGAAAATCCACCTAATATGGCGTAGGACTGCGATGCTTCACTTTTGGAAGAAGACAGTAAAAATTATATGGAATTGGTCATATATAGACAAATGTAAGTATGTCCACTGGTATAGCATAATGTATAGGCCGATTCATCAGACCATAATGCATGTTTTCATTGGTCCATGTTTCATGCTCATAGCACTCTCACTTTTGTGTCATCCTGTGTTACAAAAGGTTTAGCAATAGCAGCTCTGCCATGTATATTTGTTTACACATTTCATTAAAACGGCATTCTTGAAGGTCTTTGAGAATTATACATTTGCAGTGGTAAGAAACAGATGGTAGCCTACCTGGTTTTCGGTGTCAATCTCTAGTATATCAATGAGGTCGACATGCACGTTGAAGAGTTTCTTCTTGTACTTGGGTTTGCTGAGGGACATAGTCTGCCAGCCCGGTCTGGCTGTACACATAGGTACAGACATTCCAGAATCCCTCCATTGCTGCACCTGAATTTATAGAAAATTGTATTTTAAATCAATACTCACAATTGCTTACTTGCATTAATTTCAATTCAATATAACAGAAATTTATTTCCAATCTGTTCAGCATGCTCTGTTGACCAAAAAGAAGAATTATCATAAGTAATGCTAAGAGTGATTTCCAAATTTATATAGAGATTTTGAAAACCAAAAGTGGAATTTGATAGGACTAGTTAACGAATAAAATTCAACTGTTTACTCACAAATCATTATTTAAATACAGTTATTTTAAAATATTTATATATTTAATGTAAACGGCGATGTTTGAAAACAAATGAGAAACGTTTGTTATGCTTCTTTTGTTCATCACTGTAACCAGATCATATTATTTATAGCCAAAGGATTGCAATATTGTAAGAATGCACCCTAGTGGAGAAAACATTAAACACATCAAACTGTTTGTAATCAACGTTATAAGTTATTAATATTTTTTTATATATCCTATGATGTAAATATATCAATTATATTTTTCTGGAACGTAAATACCTACGAAATAATATGTTTAAGAAAATGCAAACAGTGGTTTCTTTCTATTGTGGTCTAATCAATTACAACAAAAGTTTTTCTATTATATCCCACAAGCAGTATCTATTTATATTTGTGCACTATATATATACAATCTGGTAACCATTTGTATTCTAGGATTCTTATATCTTAATATATAAATTGCTACATTTAACATATTTCTTAGAGAGTCAGTCACTGCAAAATAATGCTCTGACCTATTCAGAATGTTAAAGAGGAGATTGATTTTAATGTGATAAAATTTAATTGATAAAATTGAGGTGAAAAACGACTGATTGGTTGCAAATCAAAATTCATTGAAATGTGATTGGTCATTGACTCCGATTTGAGGCATAAGTTAAATAGTCAAGATATTTAATAAATATTATAATGTTCAAAGTTTTCCATTAACTGACCACCCAGATTAATCCAATATGAACATAATGTGAAAATGGATCAATCTGATTTGTATTTTTAATTATTAATTAATGAAGAAACCAATCAAAAACCACCAAGGGAGTGTGAACATTCGCAAGTTGCAAGTCCAAGCTGCAAATGTTGATGCCATGGTGGCCAACCAATTCTGAATTAAATATCTTAAGTAAACTAAATTCCATGACATGATAGGTCTAGAAGGCCCTTGACCTATACCAGCTGGCTGCTGGTATCACATCCATGTGGGCAATTATCCAGCCAATATAGGGTTGACATATGGTCAGCATGTCTGGTCTTTCTGCCATTACAGCTAGTTTTCTCAATCTGGAGCTGCTACTTATTTTAACAATACAAATTCCTCATGATGCTGGGAAGGCACCGGTCCCTGAAATTCAATGAGAAAGTATCTTCCCTCATGGGGACTCAGAACACTGCATGTCCTGTAGCTCTGCACCAAGGCATGATGCATCAGACCACTCTGTTAGAGCACAGGACTGAATTCACTAAATTACTATATTATGATTTGTGATCTGTCAGGCTAAGAGAAACACTATTTTTTATGAAAATCAAGTAAACAATGATCTAAATAACAAACAAAGAACCATTAAAAATAATAACCTCTGTTGTAGAAAAATCTGGTACCTTTTCCTTGACACCCTGATATTGGATTGAAATTTAAGATGTATGGCCATACTGTAAACACGCACACCCACACCCATATTTGAGTTTTTTTATGATAATGCTCTTTTACAGCTCACGTCTCTTATTTGAGGCTTAAGATTCTTTTACATGCCATAAATCTGTGACACAGGACCCATGGCTTTATTTTCCTTCTGAAGGAAGTATATTAAAATCCATCAACCCTGGCTGGGTTTGAACTTACAAACCTCAGAACCAGAGGAAAGCGAATACTGCAAAAGAAGTTAATAGTGTACAGACAGAAGGCGACCAGCAGAGAGGAGACAGATGTTTTGTGGGACAAGTGGCGCCATCTGTTGACAAACATGATCAACTCGGAAATGAACACCAGCATCTAGTGACATCTGATGGCCAACCCGACAAGGAGACATCAGCTACAAGGGATCAGTCGTGTGGACGACCCGGAAAAGGAAATTTAAGTGGACATCAACGACAGGAGGCTCCCGCAGTTCAAAGGGGAGACTCAGAGGCGGAATTAGAAGGAAGAATTTTTGAAAATCTAACTGATAAAATGCAATCCATAATGGATAACTTCAAAAGGATGCTAAGAGATGAAATACAAACATATGAAATAAGACAGAAGGATGAACACCAAAAAACCCTAACAGGAGATTTGGAACTACGCAACATACCAGAGGAGAATAATAATAAAAATAGTAATGACACGGAAAATGAGAGCCATGAAGAGGAAGATGATAACAGTGGATATACCAGGATACAGACAAGAAGACGAATGGGGCAGAACTCTACCAGAAGCAACAGCAATGATATTGGGCAATATAACAGACAGCCCGTCAAAAATCTCCACCGCCCCCGCCCTGAAATAGGGAAACGCACAAATGAAGACCACAACAATCGTGGGTACAAGAAAATCTGAAAATAGAAATAGCAAACCACAAATAGGACAACTTCAATCCGCAGACCGCAGAGCTTGGCTATACATAGAGAAATTACATCACAATACAACCTAGAAGATGTTAAAAGACATCTCACTAACATACAAGTAACTAACAAAATGGAATTCGAAGAACTTCAATCAAGAGGAACACTTATGGCCTTTAAACTGATAACCCACTGCAAGAACTACCAAAAGTCAACACAGCAGAGGCGTGGCCAGAGGGTGTCATCGTAAGGCGCTACCGGCTTTTTCGTACCCAGGCGACAGGAGGCAGACTCCCAGTTTAAATTACTCCTATGGAATGTGGAAGGACTAAAGAGTGCCCTAGCACTAACAAATAGCAATCTTTTACACGAAAATGACATAGTAGTCCTCGTAGAAACTCTGACAACTGAAATCTTAGAAATGAACGGATTCTACTCACAACATATACCAGCACCACAAGGGCCGAGAGGACGGCCAAAACGAGGAATCCCCTGCTTCTTCAAACCAAAAATGGGAAAAATACTAAGCACACATCAGGATCAAGACACACTAGTGATAAATTTCAAAAACCTCTCAGTAATAGCCATATACAAAGAGCCACTAACACCAATAGAAGACATAATAACAGCCATAATGACCGCCTTAAAACACGTGACGCCAGAACAAAATACCATTACAGCCGGAGATCTGAACTGCAGGTTAGATGTCGCTAGTCACAGAACAAACGAGCTGCTAGACATGATGATAGAAGAAGACTTCACTCTTGTCATCAAAGCAGACGAACGAACATACTTCGCACACAAGGGATATAGCATCATAGACTTAGTATTCTTCAAAGGACCCAACATTACGCCAAACAACTATAAAATATGTTATTCAGCAGATGAAACACCCCTAAAGAAACACTGCCCAGTCGTGGCCAATTTTCACACATCAAACATGGAAAGCAGAATAAGAGCCACAGCTATCAAAGCCTCGCGACAGCTAAATAACCATGTACTAAGTCAGAAGGCAGAAGAATGGACAGAATGCGATAACCACATTAAAGAAAACAACATCGAATTAGCTGCCATCACACTTGAAAAAACATTCCAGTCTGCTCTGGTGTACAATCCCAAAAGAAGAGCTCAAAAATGGTTCGACAAAGAATGTTATGGAAAAAGAAAGACCACCCTCCAGGCGCTACATGCGGCAAAATCCAGCAAAGCCCAGAGGACATAAGATCATACAGCCAAATCAGAAAAATAATACAAAAACCTCCTGAAAACCAAACGAACAGAATACATGGAACAGGAAGCAACCAAAATGGTGGAGGAAGCTACAAAGGATCCATACGTAGCACTGAGGCCACGAAAAGCTCAGAAAAGTGGAAAAATGGACATAACAGTTTGGGAAGAACTTTTCAGCAGTATTCTCAATAAAAATAAAACCACCACCGCATATGAACCGATCACAGTAGAGACATGCCTAGCAGAAGCGAACCCCTTCAGGACGGAAGAGGTGCACGAGACAATAATGTCTCTGAAAAATAAAAAGGCACCAGGCCCAGACGGAATATGTAATGAACATATCAAAGACTCGAACCTACTGCTTCAAGCAATAACAGATATCTTAAACCTATGCCTACAAAAGGGCAACATACCAGAAATATGGAGGCTCTCGACGATCAAAATGCTATTTAAGGGGAAAGGCGACCAGCTGGATCCGAATTCCTACAGAGGAATTGCCCTGGAAAAATGCACTTTGAAAATACTCACAAGCCTTATTACAAAGAGGATCTCAAATGAAGTAGAACACAAAATGCCGGAAGAACAATTCCGTTTCCGAAAAGGCAGGAATACACTGCACGCCATCTACAACCTTCTTAGTGATATAGAGGACGCAATAAGGCATCCCCGTGGGAAATTCCACATAGTATTCGTAGACTACATGAAGGCTTTCGATAAATTAAACAGACGGATACTAATCTCGAAGCTGGAAACAATGGAAAGAAAAGATAGGCTATTAGCGTTGATACACAACATGCTGACAGCCAACTTCATCCAGATCAGAGACGACGTAACCACATCGAAAACAATAACCCAAGCCAACGGGGTACTACAGGGGGATCCACTGAGTCCCCTACTCTTCAATATCGCCACACACGATGTCGTACAAATGATTAGACAGGAGACGGAGGAAGTGAAAATATACATATATGCAGACAAAATGGTCATCGGACCGAACACTCACACAAGACCTGCAAAGAGCAACCAACCAACTTCAGAAATGGGCACAGGAAAACAAAATGGAAATAAACTCGGGGAAAAGGTACAGATGACATTCCGCAACGGAGGTCGAGAAGCTGCGGAGGACAGAATCTACCTAGGAATAGAAGAGTTAACAGCATCAAATATCTGGGACTGACGTTGCAAACCATTGCCAGGTCATTTAGAATAAACATAAAATTCCGTGCAGCAGCTGCCACAAAATTAATGTTTGACATCAAAGCAATATCCAGACTGTCGCTAAAAACGGTCATGGCCTTGTTCAACGCAAAAATAGTTCCATTCGCAACCTATGGAATAGATCTCATTTGGGAGAGGTTGAGTTTAAGATATCTAATAACTTTGGAAGCAGTCAAATCACGATTCTTGAAAGCCGCCCTTGGTGTCTCAAAACACACGAAGTCGAGCATAGCATATGAATTTGCCAAGGAACCCTTCTTCACAGAAGAACTGCGTATGAGACTACCATCCACAGACAGCTCAAATAAACTACTTCAGGAAAGGGAGAAGTAGAGACAAGAGATATGGCTGGACTTTTATACAACAGAAGCCATGACAAACATATCCTGGACCAACACCAATCAAGAACTCCGACACCTGGTGAACTCAATAGCAGTGCATGGATACCAACACAAGATATGCAAGACGAAGTGTTTCCACGATCCCGGGAACAACACTGTGTGAACTATGCGAGCAACCATGCGAACGTTACCATGTAACCACCTGCAAAAAACGAGGAAAATCCCCGGTAGAATTCTGAAAATAACAAGCTATGTGAATAAAAATAATGACAAAACTTATGTAACATATAGAGGCAGAGATAACTCACTATAGAGATGACCGACGACAATGCTATTCAGTGATGCCTAGACTTCAGAGACCTCAAGCGTTGGCAGAAAACACTACCGGATTACAGCTTACTCTATTATGGGTAGATTGTATTGCTTGGTAAGAAGTTTCGAACCGTATGTAAAGATGTTACGTGCTTTGATAGTACTCCACATTGGAATGTATGATTTCAATATAAACAAACCTAGTTCTTGAAGTTCAGGTATGAGCTTTTTTCACTTATTTACAATCTGAAAGTTCTATTTGCTTTTGTCAACCGCCTCGAATGTGATAAGTGCCCAGGATCTCGTACAACAAAATCTTCTTTACAGGTTCCTGATTTTATTGCCTTTGAAATATCAACTAGGTATTCCTTATCTTTGCTAAGCATGTTTATGTCTATCTGTGGGATCTGACAATCAATACTCTGGAAGTTATTTATCAAATATCAAAAATGCATAAAAATGTAAATTTTTCATTATTTTTGCAAATTCTGGGGCTTATGCGCCACAGGAAGATATCAACTGATCTAAACCAAATTTAAACACAATGTTTTTAGGCTCTATTTGAAAACGTTACAAACTATTACATTACGAAAACATCTAATACAAAATTTTAAGAAATAATCGCAAAAATGAAGTTTTTTTTTCATATTTTGTCAAACATTAGAGCCTCTGCGCGACCGGAAGATGTCAAGCGATTTTGATATATATTGGTTATATAATTCGCAACATTTCTGCGCTATTACAACTTCGAAATGAAAAAAATTAGTTTTTTTTCGGTCCACCATATATATATATATATATATATGATGATATATATATATATCATCATCATAGTACATTCACGAATTTAGGCCATTTGTTGACCTGTTTCGGCCTCAAGAGAAACACCATCCAGAAGTCTTTTGAGTGGACGTCCTGGTCTTCTTCTTCCTGCGGGTTGATATCTTAACATTAGTTTGGGTATTCTGTGATCTTCCATTCGATGAACATGTTGTATCCATCTTGACTAATAATCAGAAATTTTGTTTTCTAAAGATTCCATGAGTAATTCTTCTAAGATGTCTTCATTTTTTTTGTGATCTAGTAGTGTGTATCCTGCAGTCCTCCGAAGATATCTCATTTCAGCAGATCTAAGTCTCTGTATATCCTTCTGTTTCAACGTCCATACTTCGCTAACATACAAAAGAGTTGGAAGAGCCAGTGTTTTATACACTTTCAGTCTTGAATGCTTTTGGACTAACTGTGGCTTGAAGATAGAATTTATTAACCCTAAAATTCTTAAAAATTTAGATATTTTTGCATTTACATCCTTTTCTTCTTCATATGAGATATTGCATCCTAGATATGTAAAATTATTCACCTGCTCCAAAATTTTATTGTCCAGTACAATTTTACTTCTGACAGGATCTACACCTTGAAATGCCATAATTTTTGTTTTTTCTGTAGATATCTTTAATCCATATTCTTCTGTAATTTTGTTAAGTTCATACAGACCTTTCTGTAGATTATCTTCGGAATTTGCTATTATTATTTGGTCATCTGCAAACAATAGGGTGTTTAATTTTCTATTTTCTGATATTCTTATTCCAAATTTATATGTTTTGTTCCAGCAACATATTACTTAATTGATATAAATTGCAAAGAGTGTTGGGGATAGGGGGCAGCCTTGTCTCACACCACGATTTATAATTCCTTCTTCAGAAAATCTGTTATTTAATTTAATCTTTATGGTGTTGTCTTTGTAAATATTTTGTATGTTCTGGCGAAGTAAATTTGGTATATATATATATATATATATACAGAAGCAACAATGTTCCAGTAAACATGGGTCCGCAAACGAGCCGTTTGCGAAATAATTACGAATGTATGATAACAAGCCGCCACTGACGTCATTGTTTGTAACATCGTAAGGTTTACTCCTTACGCACTTGAAGCCGTCCTATGTTCTTTGTTTACAAAACTGAACATTGCCGAGAGGTGGAGTTGTAATCAAACCATACACGCAGAACGTACAGGACAAATACAGTACACAGTCTCAAAAGGTATCAGTCTCGTCTGAGGAGTGCCACTTGTGCTGTGTTGTAGTTACAATTGAACCTTACAGTAACGAAGAGTATGCGGACATGCATTTCATGTACGGTAGAGCTAATGGCAATGCACGGGAGGCTGCACGCTTGTGCCAAGAAACATATCCTGATCGAAGATAGAACTTTACAAGGTTTATAAATCCAGCTGGAACCTTAATAATAGTATTACCTATATTATAGGAAAGTCGTACATTTACAAGGTTCCATCAGCGCCTGAGAGAAAATGGGGTTTTGCACATGGCAGAGCAGTAGGTAGGCCTGCTCACATTATGCCTGAGGTTGAGGATATGGTGTTGGAAGCAGTACAGCTCTCTCCAGGAATCTCGACGAGAAGAATTGCCACGCAAGTGCCTGTACTAAGCCACAGTAGTGTATGGAGAATTTTATAGCGCAATTTACTGTACCCTTACCACCTCCAACGAGTTCAATGTCTCAATGAAGCGGATTTTGTTCCTAGAGTGATGTTTTGTCAGTGGATGCAACAACAGACTGTAGTCAACCCTCGTTTCGCTATGTAACATTTTATTTATAGACGAAGCAGGATTCACACGCGATGGTGTTTTTAATTATCATAATACATATTTTTGGTATGAAATAAACCCACATGCTGTTCATGAGTCACCACATCAGCCTCGTTTCTCACTGAATGTGTAGTTAGGGGTACTATGTGATCATCTCATTAGGCCACACATTCTTCCACGAAAACTTAATGGACGGAGGTACCTTAGGTCTCTGCGGCGTCATCTTCCAGGATTGCTTGAGGATGTTCCCATTCAGCAACATCGGAGTTTGTGGTACATGCATGATGGAACCCTGGCATATTTAGCTGCTGCTGTGAGACGGCATCTAACGCGCAGATACGGCCAAAGATGGTTAGGTCGAGGCGGATCTGTACCTTGGCCTCCAAGATCACCTGATCTAAATCCTTTGGATTTTTGTGTCTGGGGTCACCTCAAAAGCGAAGTGTACAGCAGACCCGTTAACACGGAAATAATCCAGGGGGTTTAGAAAGAATTCTACATTCATTTCAGAGACGAGCACAGTATCGCATCCAGATGCAATCAAGACACTTCGAACACCTCCTTTAACAGGTAACCCATAACTTAAGTGAAGTGAACTGTGAAATGTGAACTGCATGAGATGAAAAATTAATAGTAATGGCTAATGTATTCACGTAGACTTTACGGCCGGAGTTGCTATGATGAGCTTGAAGATTTTTGGGCCGTAGGCCGTGAGGCTTGTAGTTCCCCGGGTTTAGCCAGAGACAAGCCTTGAGGATGCCAGACGCAGTCTCTGGCGAAACGTCGGGGAACTACAAGCCTCACGACCACGGCCTACAGCCCGAAAATCTTCAAGATCATCATAGTAAAGTCTAAATTCAAATTAATTTGTACTAACTAGGACGATGTTTACGATGAAGTCAGTGGCGGCTTGTAACCATACTTTCGTAATTATCTCGCAAACGGCTCGTTTGCGGACCCATGTTTACTGGGACATTGTTGCTTCTATTTTCGTGTACTTTCAACCATATAAGTTTGCGCCATCCTTTTTTACACACCCTGTATGTATATAATGGAACCAATTTACATTGCAACTAAAATACACAAAAATACCAAAGGGCACTTTCACAAGTAAAGGTAGCGATACAATTCAAATTAAATATTACTTACAATTTTAAATTTAGGTATTCACCCATGCTTAGTGATATGTGAGACAATACAATTTTCTTTACAACAAGCTTAAATTGACTGCCCTTAAGAAGTTAAATATTGGAAGGGAGATGATTATATAGTTTACTACCTTTATGTGATATGCTGTTAATACCTCTGGTAAGCCTGTGACAATTTAGGTGCATATTATTAGATTGGGTGTCCATAATGTAAAAGGACACTTAAAAAAAGTGAGACATCAACAAAATATAAAGGGAAATTTCAAAAATTGTATGAAACAAATTATACAAATTGCACATAAAAGTTATGCCCATTTTTTATTGTCCACTAAAATTACTTACTCAGCTACATTAGTCTAGTCTATCTACGCAGGTAGACTGGTAGATGCATTTACATTGCTGTATTTTGATGATTTATATATTTCATCAATTAGTTCATTTTTTTTAAATTCTATCATAAAATGAAGTAAATTCTATCATAAAATGAAGTACATGATACTTCGTTAAAATCTGTTTTTTACCACGAGCAATGCCTTTACAGTTTCAACTTTCATTCTGTTTTCTTTTTTTTTTTCTTCTTTTTTTTTTCATTTGGCCATAAAGAATTCACTAGGGAAAACACACTTTTTACAGCAGCATTTGATGCAGGAATTGCCAGACAAAACCCTACCAATTCAATGCAGTGGCGTGTATTGAACATCTTTTTAGGGTAAGCAATTTGGGAATAGGTGCCAGTTTTTTTTTTTTTTTTTTCTCTACTGAAAGATGCTATGTTCCGTTTCCAATGTCATGGGAATGAAATGAGTTCATTTTCAATTTTGGCGCTTAGTCCCTTTTCAGTTTAATTAATCAATTAATTATAAAATATTATCTCTAAATATCTAATTACCTTATATGTAATGAAGCTGAATCCTCCTACCCTTCTTGGCAAAATCGTCAATTATAAGATCATAAAATGAAGACTCTAGCTTCAACTGTTTCAGAAGTCCTCTTTCAATGGATAGTACTGCTAAGTTCGTAAGTTTCTTTTGACCTTGAGAATTACGCACGCAGTTTTTTATCCTTTTTTAAAGAAGAAAAACTTCGTTCAACTGACGCAGTTGTTGCAAGGATTGTCAAAGTTAGTTCACACGGTTTTACTACTTCACAATACGCTGTTTGTAGATCATATGATCTAATGAACTTGAGTAGATCACTAACACTCTTGTGGCGCATGTCTTCTGAAATAAATCTAACGACAAGCAGCGATCTCAATTAAGAAAATTCGAAAAAATTTCCAGAGCTGTCTTTTAACGACTGAAATGCAATTTCCGGAAAACAATGTCGAATTTTTTTACATTCAAATGTTCCAAAAATAATAATGAGTCTAAATTACTGAATCTATAATTCAATTGACCCAGTATAGTGTCAAAAATATATACGTAAATTTGTCTATACTTTACTTTGGTGTCAAAGGTTTCATCATGTCTTGAACGTTTGGGCAGTGGTTCGTTGGAATCTGAAGTTCGTTTCGTTTTTTCTCACATTTGTTCAAACTCTTCGCGTTTGTTTTGTAAGATTTCTTTCAATTCCTTCATTTTATTTATACAGTAACCTATATCATGAATTTTTGTCTGCAATATATCAAATAAACTGTCTGTTAGAGGGAAAATATTAACAAACGTATTAAGTATCAAATTGAAATCAAAATCTTGCATTGTGATTAAAATCCACGGGCAGCAATATAGGCTCCCTGATCCCAATTCTCATCTGGATCTGTAATTCTTCTAAAGACAGTAATTAGCTCATTCCGATGCTCATGTTCTGTTTCAACCAAACGACAACCATAATTCCACCGCGTCGATGACACTCTTGGCAACCGCTTCTTTATTTCTTCATCGAGAACCCGTGTTTTTTTTTGGTTGATTTTGAAGAGAAAGCAGCTAGTCCATTCAAAGTAAGGGAAAAAATTGCATTCTTTTATGATGGCCACGGATTGGGATAATACTATATTCAGTTGATTAGCGAAGCAATGAAAGAAAATAGCATTTGGAAATGTGTTTTTCACCTTCGATTGCAGTCCGTTCAACTGACTTGCCATGACAGCTGCTCCATCATAACTTTGTGCAATAAGTTTCTTCTCACATCCGAAATTATGAATCAGTTGAGCCACTATCTTGTAAAATGCCTCGGCTGTTCTATCATTAGAAACGTTAATGAATCCTAAAAATCGTTCATGTACTTGGCCGCTCTCAGTGACGTACCGAAAAACAGGAGACACCTTAGAAAAATTACTTACGTCTGTTGCCTCATCTAGAACAATGGAAATAAAACTTGATTCATTGAACTCCCTCTTTATTCTGCCCATTAATTTGTTTGATATGGACGCAATTAGGCTATTCTGGATTAAATTTGACATTCCTGTAAAAGTCGTAGAATGTTCTAAATTGTACTTTAGTTTCTCGTCATATTCACTGTGTAATTTTACGAGTTCAACGTAATTCACTTTATTGAAAGAGTCCCGTGATTCGTCGTGCCCTCTGAATGCCATCTCTTGCCCTGACAAAAAACAAACTACATCAATGAAGCGTCTCATTGTGTGTATATTTTTTCTCACAAGATTATTGTGTTGCACATCCCTAATTTTTTTCTGATTGTCTATCATATGCTCAATTCTCGTCTTACCGAAAGTTTTCTCATTTATAATGGAGAGCAAATGATTTTGAGATAGGCTATGATTTTAATGGCTTTGTGTATGTTTCCCATGTCGCAATAATCCTCACTGTTCCGAAGATATATTTCATTAATAAATAGAAGACATGACCAACAATACAATGTTTGCGTACGAGCACACCCTGTTAACCACTCGTTGCTATTGCAAAGTTGCGAATTGAAACGCCTTACACAAGATTCCGCCTTGTTGCGATATTTAACTCAGGAGTAAGCCTACCACTTTGTATTGTACGTTTCTTATCTTCAAATGTGTGCGAGGCAAAGTTACATTTTAGAACATCGCATATTACACAGTTACATGCACTTTGTCCACTGTCTTGCGCTGACTCACTCTGAGCCTCCATATTTTCAACACTGACTGCTGTACGCAAGGAGCTGAAGTTCTTACCTTAAGGTACGTACACATATGCGCGCCGCGAACACGAACGGCGCGCGCGCGGCGCGTGTTATGTTCGTCGAAATTATTAATTTCAACGAACCTCCTGCGATCCATAGGAAACCCACAAACCTTCAGTAGACATTTTGCAGAGCAGGTGTAACCAACGAAGTCTATTCCCTTTCCGTTCTCCCGCTTGTCCTGCATTCTTTCCCAAAAATAGGGACATTTTTTTTAAATGCCGCGGGACGCGGGACAAATTGTTAAAAATCGGGACGTCTGGTCACGCTTATTACTTATTACATCTTATAACTTTATTTATACTTTCTCAAATATTATAGCATTAAAGGAATTTAAAAAAATATATGATTTGTATATCCATCCATAGTAATTCTGCCCGAAGGCAGGTCCTTCACTGAAATCATAGCATTTTCATGCTATGCTTGCAGCTTTACTAGGGAATTGTGTAGGTGTGGTAGCTTCCCGTTGCTTTCCACACCGGTGAAGGATGATGAGATGATGATGATATGATAATGATAAGGATGATGATGATGGCCATATGATTTCGGGGACCGTTTGGGCCTTAAAGTTTTCCTGACATTTGTCTTACAGGTGAGGAAAAACCCCGATAAAAACCTCACCCAGAAAAATTGTCCGACCGGGGATTGAACCCGGGCCCCGCTGCGTGACAAGGCAGCACGCTACCTCGAGACTACAGCGGTGGACATGATTTGTATATATATGTTTAAAATTATTAAGAATCTATCTCACCATAACATGGCCTTAATTTTTAATAAAAATGTACATGATTATTATACTAGAGGTTGTACTTTATTGCACAAAGATACTAGTTTCTAAAAAAAAGGTATAAAAGGGATTCGTTATGCATTAAACAACCATTAAAATAACTACTTACCTACTGAATATCAACATTTCACGAATGTTAAACATTTTTCTAATTGTATTAAAACATATTTTTTCTCATTGCTTTCTTAGTTAATTTTGTTAATTTTGTAAATTTATTATTATTAATATTATCCTGTTTAAATATTGTATTTATATGTGTATATATATTGTGCATCTATAGTAGTTTGTATTACTTAAACTTATGCCTGAATTTGTTTTCTTGTTTTTATTGTTAATTGTTTTATGGCCATTATTTTTTGTATATTGCCCCTTAACATGAGCAATCTTGCTCTTTGGAGTCTTTGAAGAAATAATTAGTAATAAATGTGTTTATGTATTGTATTGTTTTGTGATACTTCATACATAATATTATGAAATGAACGTCTTAAATAAATAATGTTTTCTAAATAATTTTAATTTATTCATACAATTACAGCACACACGAAAAAAACACATAACATTGAAAAAAACAGGCATCTCCTTTCAATGATTTTTTAAAATGATCCTTATGTTGAGGATCCCACAATAATTGCTTGCTTCTATAAATATCAATAAGTTTTAACATGTTTTCCTCTGACCACTCCATACTCAAATAATAGGTGCGCACCGAAAACAACGAACCTCTCAGGTACCCGTCCAAATATAAACAGCGAACCATCAAAGTGTTCGTGGAAAAAACCGACAATGAGTGGATGGTGGTGAGAGACGCGCGCGCGGCGCGCGCGCCGTTCGCGCGCACCTTAAAAATCCCGTCCAAATCTGACGAACATGGTGCGGCGCGCGCGCCGTTCGTGTTTGCGGCGCGCAGGTGTGTACGTACCTTTACAGGTATATCACATACATACATTCCAATATTAAAATATGTTCATGCACTTAAACTTCAATAAAACTATCCTAACTATAAAAATACTTCAGTAATTACACTAAAATTACGACTGAGAAATGTAGGACCACAAGTTTTATTTAAAATCGAATAACTATGACTTAAAATAAGATTTTACTACACATCAAGGCCCGCACATTTAAAAGTGCAGGACCGCAGATAACGAAGACTTACGACGGCAAACGATCATATCCGAGCAGCTCCTGGATCTTCGTGTAGCGCAAGAGTGGTTTATAGCTGGGGAGCTGGATGGAACAAATTGACAACACAAATACGGACCAGATGGCGAAAATTATTTTTTAATTGCATTGAACATTTATGTTAAACTGATTATTCCAGTAATGTTTCTCGTTTTTAATTTTTTTATCCCTCGGTAAGCAATGCTTACCTTGCGTCCATTGAATACATGCCACAGATTGAATGATATTTTTAATATTAATATTCTTGAAATAGTCAAACACACCCCAGGCCAACGCAAATGGAAGAGAGTGATGCCAGGCCTAGTATTTTCTGCCAACGCTAGGGGCGCTGCAGTCGCTATATCCTAAGGCAATATCGTCTGCAGTGATAGTGCAGCAACTAAGTTTCTGAATTAAATGCGTTTTATTATTTGAAATAAGTTGACTTCTTCTTAATTTTGATAGAAAAATAATCATGATACAAACGTTTCTTTGAAGCATTCCATGATAGCATATATTAATTTTGAATAATTTTCATTTTTTTATATCATAATAAACTGAATATTTTATTCTATTATGTCGGCTGCGTATTTTAAAATGTTGGAGCAATCATGCATGCATTTTTGTTCTGTAATTTGAATTAATTGTCTGTTAAAATAATATTTTCTAGTAAGTACTATTAATAAATTTTGTATTAAACATATGAATTGGCTCATGTTTTCATTAGGTCACGGAATTTTTTTTAATTCCTCAAATTAATTTTACGGAATTATTTGGTTACGGTTTTGTTTTTACGAACATTTCCTACTTTATAAACATTTCCGAATGCTTGTTAAAACGTTGTTTGCAATTCTTAATATTTCTCCTGCCCATAGTACAAGATTCTTATGCCACTGTTCCACTACTTACGTGATCTAATGGAAAATCTTCCTATGTATAATTTTTATTCTATATATTGTGTACAGAAATTTTACTACAATGTACAGTGTTAAAAATAATATGGTTTTATGTTAACTTATGTTTTCTTTTTCTAGTGACAAGTACATGGATGCCGTATCTTTGATGTAACTATATTGAATTATTATTCTTCACCTAGCCTCCTATCATTGTTCCGGGGGTCAAGTTTTAGATAAGATCCTCCATCTATCTTGGTCATTCCATGTCTACTCTTCCACAATTTCCATCCATTGAATTACCATTTTCTAGACATTCTCCTTAACTTGTTCTATAGACTTTCTGTATTTCTTGGTCAACCTCTGAAAAGACGGTGTTAATAAAGCCAGTAAAGTTACGTCAAACATAGCAAGCCATAGTAGATAACTGTCTGCTTTCGAAGGAAAATCATATATTGAATTATTCTGTTGAAATAATATGTAGGATTTTTGTATCTTTTCATGTTCATATAACTGTAGTATGTTTATAAAGATTCAAAAAAATATGTAGTGTCCATTACAGTACCTACTTTGTATAACTTTTTTTTTCATTCAGATGTGCAAATGTCCAGTAATGCTGCTCTTGACCTCCATCTGGAGAGGTGACATTCATAACTGAATTCACCACCAATACAGTGAAATGAATGGTTCATTGTAATTTGATGCATTGTTTAATTGAGATTATCTTATGTTAAAATCAGAAAGATAGTAAAATACCTGTAATTTTGAACATACCTTTTTTTGTTAGGGACCAAATTTTGTTGCCAAAATATGTAGGGAAAGAAATTTAAAAAAAAAATAAAATGAAGTATGCAGTAAATTTGAGTCTGGCATATAAATATTGAGGGCAGAATAAGCTTTTGATAACCTAAATCCTTGAATGCTCAATGATATACTTGTACATTTCCCCATTTTTTCCCTTTACGTGCTTGTTTGTATAATATAATTAGTAATCAGTTTTTTTTGCAGGTCATCTCAATGCATTAATTCTTCATAATTACTTAAATTCTCTACTGTTTATTATAATTTTTGTTCATATGTCTAAAATAAATAAATTATTATTAAATGATATCTCTATTTTTATTTCAACCTTTCTTTGAAAATCAGGATCACCCTTTCTTTAATTCTAAGAAAACGCAATGCAAAAGATAATGTTATTTCTAAGAAAATTCTGAACAAAAAACCAGTTTATATGAATACTTAGAATTATATAATATTTTTCCAGTTTTCTAATGCTAATCAACTGTTTTTCTGATGTTACGAATATATTCCTTGCATTGGATAAAAAGAAAGTTAAAGGTCTTAAAATTAAAAAAAAAAGTTCTAAATTGTTACACTGTGGGGTTTTATTTAATAATAATTTAATTTTTCAAATTATATAGCTTGCTTCATAATTTTGTTAAACAGAGGACCGGTTTCGTAAGATGTTTCCCTTTCGAAACTGGTCCTGAGTTTTTCAATAATATGAGGTGATCTGTAATTTCTGATTAATTGCAGTGGACTTGTGGTTATGCTCCTTGCCTCTGGTCCCGAGGGTCGCGGGTTCAAACCCGGCTGGGGTCGATGGATTTTTAGGATGGAAAAATACTAGGAGCAAGTCCTCCGTGAGAGACTTTAAACCGTAGGCCCCGTGTCTAAAGATTTTCAGGCTCGTAAAAGATCCTTAAGCCTGAATGAAAAGGCCTTTAAGCAAAATTTACCGAATTTCCCCGTCCTAGTACTACCTTGGTTTCCTAGATGTCAGTATGAAGTAAGAGACGGAATGCTGACCACGGGCCACTCCAATGATATCTATACGAAAACAAGTGTAACTAAATTAGTATGGTTCAAATTATTTCCTGTAGGGGAGAGCGCCTAAATCTCTGATAAGGGAAATATGGGCTTACAAGATAAGATTACAAGATTATTATTCTAGGAATTACTTGAAATGTGGTATTACAAACGCCGAAAGGTTGCAAGGGATAGTGAAGTGCATTTCATCACCTCTCCTATCAAAATCTCATCCTCAACCTGCTCGTGGTGCAACCCGCTATTACAAATGAGGCTCTGAGGACCGAGTACTGGCGGTATAACCACATCACATTAATGTAGAGGAATTGCTACATTAGTGGGAACCCCACAATAATACCCCTCTGGGCCAGCATATCCATTGGGCGAAAAAGTCCCTTGGAGTCCGTTTATCGGGCCCCAGCTGTGCTCACAACAGCAATAGGGCGCGTCCCCGGGTGGCGGATAGGGGAACGGTCGGTAGTTTGCTTTGTATTCCTCCCGGCTAGGTCCAGACCGGACCCGCGGGCCATTTGTGAGGTCGTCAGGACTCGAGCGACCTGACGCACTACATAGCTCGTGCTGCGCCCACTTCAGCAGCCAATCGCGTCCCCTCGGTGGCGTAGTGGGGAAAAGGTCGGTGGATCTGCTAGTCAGTCCTCCCTTCCAAGTCTGATGGACTCCCGGACCATAAGTGGAGTCAACAGGGGGAAGATGAGCGACCTGCTGTCAAAACTCACATATCCTGGCCCACAGCGGGATCAGCGGCTGTCGAGCGAAGTGGTGGGAGACTGGAGATCAGAAGCTCCTTTCTCTTGGTTCAATGAACCCGAGGACCTCTGTGGGGGCACCATGGGCGATGAGCACCCTGGATGCCTACATTGCTCAGTGGGCTGGACTCACAGCAGCTGCACGACTAGGCCTAGTCTTGCGAATGGGCTGGTTGGGACAATACCAGGCGTAATGCTGGGAAATACCACCATGTCAGTAAGCTCGGAAAAGGAGGAAGCGCGGTCTTTTGGGTATGGGATTAGCGCCGACTCCGTGACCGAGTGACCCAAGGACAATCTGTGAGGTCGTCTGGAGTTGAGCGACCTGACGTACTAATGCTCAGTCTGGACCCACTTCAGCAACAAAACACGTCCCCAGGTGGTGCCCTGGGGGAAAGGTCGGTGGATCTGCTAGACAGTCCTCCCGGCTAAGTCCAAGGGACTCGTGAACCATTAGTGGGGTCGGCAGGAGTTGAGCGCCTTGTCGTACTATTGCTCACCTGTTGGAGCTTGCGAGCTCCGTGCTGGACCACAACTGCAACAGGACACGTCCCTGGGGGCACACCAGGGAACGGCTCGGACCAGTGCAGAGGGGAGCAACTGTGCTGGTTCCCGGCTAAGCCTATGGGCTCGTGGACAAACTGTGGGGTCACCAGGAGATGAGCACCTGGATGTACTAAAGTCTCACACTGCGGGGCTTGAGGATTCAAGCCCTAGCCGGTCTCACAACGGCTGCAGGATGCGTCCCTGGAGGTAGAACAGGGGAACGGTCGGTGGATCTGCGACAGCAGTCCTCCCGGCTAGGCTCGAGGAGCCCGTGGACCAACTGTGGGGTCGTCAGGAATGAGCGACCTGACGTACTATGTAGCTCAGCAATTTCCCTGAAGTTGCGACTCCAACACCTTCTCCCTGAGGTGTTGGTTTTAAGCCGAGAACTCTTGAACGTGGATAGATAGGGAGGACAAGATATGGGACTTGGGAGTATGGTCTTTGACCGAGGTATCCCAAGGGGTGGTAGGCAAGGGGCCAGATGGGCGAAAAAAATTTACATTTGCTTTCAAGTCTCGAACCAAGCCTCGGATGAATCAGACAGATCAACCTATTGACTTCGTTACTGACCCCAAGGCAAAAGATCGCTGGGATGTCCAAAAGAGGACTGGATGGAAAATTCCTCTTTGAGACCATAAAAGGCCACCGGGTTCAACGCTGATTAGTTATGATTTTGTCAATGGATGGCGCAAATTGTTTTGCCAATAATACAGTAAGCTGTAATCGGTTAGTGATTTCTGCCAATGCTTGAGGTCTCTGGAGTCTAGGCATCACTGAATAATTAAAATATAATTTTATATTTTAATTTTGAATAATACCTCAAAGGAACACATCATGAATCTTATAAAAGTTGATCACTGAATAACATCGTCGTTGGTCATCTCCAGGGATTAATCCCTGGGTCATCTCTAGTGAGTTTTCTCTGGTCAAACATTTCACACTACTTTTCATCAGCATTTTGATTTGTTCAACACATTCTTCCATTTTACTCTGAACACAGTTCTGAGCATAAGAAAATTCATCGAAAAGCTCATCTCCTTCTATAATAAACGTTGACACAATACTTTAAACAAAAAATCGGAAAAGTGAAAACGGAATAAGTTATTTTCTTATTACCACGACATTGTTGCCAATACAAATTTATAAGTGTCAACATTCACAAATCAAAAACTACTATAATCATTGTTTATTTAACATTTAAAAATATTTATTTATTTATTGCTGCAAGGGGCAAAATATCCACTAACTTCATCTCTTTCATCCAAGTATTTCTCCACCGACAAAGTACCAGAATCAGCACGAAATCTCCGACATTGGCTACACTGACCATGGATTGACAATTTGAATAATCAACTTTTATAAGATTCATGGTATGTTCCGTTGGGGTATTATTAAAAATTAAATATAAAATTATGGAATATTCACCTGAAAGGTCCGTCTCCTCAACTTAATTAGTTATTGAACAGTTTCAGGTGAATATTCCGTAATTTTATATTTAATTTGAATAATGTACCCGTTACCAATATATGAAAGTAAAAAACAAAGGTTATAGACCAAACAGTGCATCGTGATCATAGTGGGTTATCTGTGATCGTGGTCTTATACAGAGATAACCCACTATAAGACCTCTGTTTAAAATATATGTACACCCTTAGACAAAAAAATGAGTCATCCGCTGATACTATCAATCGATCGGGGAAATTCGTGAGCGCTCGCAAAAGCCGTATTCACATCAACACGTTTTCATTAATTGTACTGGTTTGAGAGGTTTAATAGACATCGATTGCGTTCATAACTTCACGGGTTCGATTCCCGTTCTATCTTTTTTTAACGGAATGTTAGAATGGCACGTTGCCTGTAATGTAGTTTCATATTTAATTTTATATTTGAGTTTTATGGCTTTAATGCACACACAAAAACATAAATTAAAACATTCTTCTAATAAGTAAATGAGGAAAGAAAATAATATCTTCTAAAATGAAAACTTTAACAAAAACAAAATCAATATCGGGTGCATGAATTCTCAGCATCTATTACTGCCCTCAATCTGCGGTGCATTGATGCAATCAAACTTCTACAGGCACGTGGATGACTGGCTAGAGCATCCCAGGTGTCTTGAATTTGTGCCCATAAGCCATCTGTTGTGTTTCGTGCATCTGCAGCCCAATTAGAGTTCATCTCTATTTTCATCTTAGCCCACGCATTTTCGATTGGATTCAAATCTGGTGAACAGCGAAATTTGATTTGCCTTCTCCTTTAACAATCAAATCAAATTTCGCTAAACACATTTCAGAAAGTGGCCACAATTTCAACAATATCCATAATACAATGTCAATTATACACAGAGAAAACAACAGACACAAAATTAACATTTTAGAAGAAATCAAAATTATCAAGAAGGCCAAGAATACAAACATTCTCAACGAAAATATGCCTAATGAGCAAAACCCTCTATTAGACTTACAGTTAATTCAACACTACTACAACAACTCCAGAAGATGAAGCATGCATCGAAAGGCCTAGAGTGAAATCAACGAAAATTTTAAATAGTTGAGGAAGACGGTAGTATACAAGGTAAAAATAAATAATAGTTTAAAAAACTAAAACAACATGCTTTATTAGAAAACCAAACTAAAAAATGAAAAAGAATTTTAATTTCCAACACACTTGGCATAAAATTAAAGTGGCCAACAAAAAAATCATCTCCAACTTTTCTATAGATGCTTCGGTCCTTGTAGATGCTGTGGGGGATATAACCAAATTTCAGTTCATTAAATCTTAACCTATTCATCAATTAATCATTTCGGATGAATAATCACAGCCATACTTTTAGGTGAAAATATATTATTGATTTATTTTGTTATTTATTCAGAGTTATCTACAAAAAAAAATCACCATCAAAAGCGTGGGGTGCTCTATATCAAATAATATATTTGATAATAAACCGATATTGGTAAAAGTAAAGTTTGTAAGAAGAAAACGTAAAAACCATAAAAAGCATTCCGTGCTTTTGATGATAAAATTATTTTTTTTAGATAACTCTAGTTTTATTCTATATGTGTTGGAGATGCTTTTTTTGTTGACCGCTTTAATTTTATCCCAAGCGTGTTGGAAATTAATATTATTTTTCATTTTTTAGTTCGGTTTTCTAATAAAGCGTGTTGTTTTAGTTTTTTAAACTATTATTTATTTTTTTAGTTTGGTTTTCTAATAAAGCGTGTTGTTTCAGTTTTTTAAACTATTATTTATTTTTTTAATTTTTAGTTTAATTGATTGTCATAAACGGAATCCCATGAAATTTATTTGCTTAATACTCTTCTAAAAAAAATCCTCTGGCTCGGATTTGAACCAGCGACCTACGGATTACTGAAATTATATACCACTACAGTCCACCGCTCTACGAACTGAGCTCTTACAACGATTGACTAAAAAATCTATAAGTCCGCAACCTATTACCGGTTTTTATTTTTTTAATTTTCTGATGATTCTGGCCAGGATTTTGGAAAAAATTATGAAATTATTGTATTGCCATGGGTCCTTTACAAGTATACAAAGTTTCAAGTCGATCCGATGTTTTTAAGTGGGTGAAAATCGCGTTCAAATATTCCGTTTCATAGATACAGATCCGTTACATAGACAGATACAGATCAAGCTAATATAAAGCGTGTAAAAATATATAACTTAACATTGTTATAACCTCAACAGCATAAAAAAAAATTATGAACTTAAAAAGTATAGATTAATTCAAATGTCAAAATAAAATGTATTTAATTCATAAAACATTTTAATACAAATATCACAAAAAAATGCGTAATTGAAGACGCGAACCTGCGATCTACATTAACAGAAACAGCGACCGAATGCCACATAACACAATAGCTCAGGGACTGCACTATTATGACTAGTTTCCTAGTTTGAACCCAGCGCTGTGCCGAGTATGACTTAGAAGAAATGTGCATTCAAGAGATGACTCATTTTTTTATTTTTGTCGAAGGGTGTACACCCTTAGACAAAATAATGAGTCATCTCTTGATTCTATCAACCGATCGGGGAACTTCGTGAGCACTCGCAGAAGCCTTATTCACATTAACACGTTTTCAGTAATTGTACTGTGGTGTTTGCTAGTTAACGTAGTGCACACTCAAGTAACATAAAAGAGAGAGCTTGCCTTTGTGTGTTTCCGTGGTCGAGAGGTTTAACACACAACATCTGCGTTCATAACCTCACGGGTTCGATTCCCGTTCTACTTTTTTATTTTTATTTTTTTTACTGAATGTTAGGATAGCATTTCGCCTCTAATATAGTTTCATATTTAATTTTATATTTGAGTTTTATGGCTTTAATGCACACACAAAACACATAAATGAAAATCTTCTAATAACTAAATGAAGAAAGCAAATAATATCTCCTAAAATGAAACTTTAACAAAAACAAAATCAATATTGGGTGTATGAATCCTCAGCATCTATTGCAGCCCTCAATCTGCGGGACATTGATGCAATCAAATTTCTACAGGCACGTGGACGATCAGCTAGAGCATCCCAGGCGTCTTGAATTTGTGCCCATAAGCCATCTTTCGTTTTTCGTGCATCTGCAGGCCAATTAGAGTTCATCTCTATTTTCATCTTAGCCCATACATTTTCGATTGGATTCAACCTGGTGAACAGCGAAATTTGATTTGCCTTCTCCTTTAACAATGAAATCAAATTTCGCTAAACATATTTCAGAAAGCGGCCACAGTTTCAACAATATCGATATTACAATGTAAATTATACACAGAGAAAACAACACACAAAATTAACATTTTACAAGAAATCGAAATTATCAAGAAGGCCAAGAATACAAACATTCTCTACGAAAATCTACCTAATAAGCATAACCCTCTATTAGACATACAGTTAATTCAATACTACTACAACTCCAGAAGATGAAGCATGCATCGAAAGTCCTAGAGTGAAATCAACGAAAATTTTAGTTAGTTGAGGAAGACGGTAGTATACAAGGTAGTTTAAACAAACTAAAACAACACGCTTTATTAGAAAACCGAACTAAAAAAATGAAAAATAATTTTATTTTCCAAAACGCTTGGGATAAAATTAAAGTGATCAACAAAAAAAAAATAATCTCCAACACATCTAGAATAAAACTTGAGTTATCTACAAAAAAATAATTTTAATATCAAAAGCGTGGGGTGCTCTATATCAATTAATACTTATATTTGATAATAAACATATATTGGTAAAAGTAAAGTCTCTAAGAAGAAAACGTAAAAACCATAAAAAGCACCCAAAGCTTTTGATGGTAAAATTATTTTTTTGTAAATAACTCTAGTTTTATTCTAGATGAGTTAGAGATGATTTTATTGTTGACCACTTTAATTTTTTTCCCCAAGCGTGTTGGAAATTAAAATTATTTTTTGTTCGGTTTTCTAATAAAGCGTGTTGTTTTAGTTTTTTAAACTATTATTTATTTTTTAGTTTGGTTATCTAATAATGCGTGCTGTTTCAGTTTTTAAACTATTATTTTATTTTTATTTTAATTGTCATAAACCGGAATCCCATGAAAATTTAATCGCTTAATACTTTTCTAAAAGAAAACCTCAGGCCCGGATTTGAACCAGCGACCTATTGATTGCTGAAATTATATATCACTACAGTCCACCGCTCTACTAACTGAGCTCTTACAACGATTGACTAAAAAGTCGATAAGACCGCAACCTATTACACAGGTTTTTATTTTTTTGATTTTCCGATGATTCTGGACAGGATTTTAGAAATAAACTATGAAATTATTGTATTGCCATGGGTGCTTTACAAGTATACAATGTTTCAAGTCGATCCAATGTTTTAAGTGGATGAAAATCGTGTTCAAAGATTCCGTTACATAGATACAGGTTCGTTACATAGACAGATACAGGTCAAGCTAATATAAAGCGTGTAAAAATATATAATTTAACATTGTTATAACCTCAACGGTATAAAAAATTATGAACTTAAAAAGTATAGATTAATTCAAATGTCGAAAAAAAGTATTTAATTCATAAAACGTTTTAATACAAATATCACGAAAAAAACTGCGTAATTGAAGACGCGAACCTGCGAAATTCATAACACAAACAGTGACCGCTGAGCTATCGGGACACGTAGAAGAGTCTTTAGTTCATGCCACATAACACAGTAGCTCAGGGACTGCACAATTATGACTAGTTTCCTAGTTTGAACCCAGCGCTGTGCCGAGTATGACTTAGAAGAAATGTGCGTTCAAGAGATGACTTTTTTTTTTTGTCGAAGGGTGTACATGAAATATTAAAGAATTGGAGGAAAAAATGTTCAAGCATGGGAATTCCTATTTCAAACAACAAAACATTATACAACTTACATTTTGCAGATGATCAATTGTTAATTGCACAAGATTATGAAGAATTAGAATATATGACTAGAAAATTAATACAGTAATATGATAAATGGGGATTAATTTTGAACATGAAAAAACTAAATATTTATCAATTGGTGAACCAGAACAAAATTTAATTTTGGAGACTGGAGAAACAATAAAATCTTGTAGTGAGATCACATATTTAGGAATTGAAATAAGTAAAAATGGGAGTTATAAAGAAGAAATATGAAATATAAATATTAGAGGAAAATTTGCAATTGCTTGCCTCAATGGAATATTGTGGGATAAAAATAAAATGAATATATATCATACAATTGTTAAAAGCATAATTACTTATCGAGCAGAACTTTGGCCATTAACAACAAAAACGAATAAGTATATTTTGGCAACGGAAATGGATTTATACGAAGGGCAGCAATCATTTCAAGAAGAGAAAAAATTAGGAACTCAGTTATAAGGGAGAAAATGAAGATTGAACACACTATCTCAGATTATATTAAAACTCAGCAATTAAGATGGTACGGACATGTCCAGCGAATGAAAGAGGATCGGCTACCAAAATGTGTTTTGGAATGGAAACCTGAGGGAAGACGAGGCAGAGGAAAACCTAAAACCCCCTGAGTCAGGGAATATATTTATACATGAAGGAGAAACATCTACAACCAGGAGATTGGATGGACCGACAAAATTGGCTATTGGGAATCGGACGATGTCAAAGACGTTAATCAACAGATTATCTATCTATCTACCAAACGTTTATTAAAAATGGGTGTACACTTACTTATCACTCCAATCAGCTATAACCCACCAGTGGGTTGTTAGTAGGTTATCGCTGGGAAGAAGAGAGAAAAATCATAGACTAAGTAATATACTCTGTTGAAAAAATAGCAGTCATCACAGTATTGTCTAACAGTGTCATAACGTTAATGTTTTTCGTATTTAAATAAACACTTACAAATTATCAAATAATGTTATAAAAATTGTTTGAAAAATGTTAAATTATTAAAAAAATGTTAGTAATACAGAACAAGAGCTATAGTTGACAACAATAAACCGAAAAATTAAGGGTAAGTAGAACTGCTGTTGAGCCAAATATTTGCCTTTTTGTTACGGTATTCGAACCCGGGGACTTTCGAATCGAGTCTTAAACACTCCTCTTCTTTAACGACTATTATGAACCCAGGAATTTCGTGATTTGATCCTAGTTCTTGTACTTTATGGCCCTTTATGGCTACAAACAGGTACTCTAACTGCTGCAGAAAATCTGGAGAGAATCTCCAAGGTCGGTATGCAAGGTTATTTTTATTCATATCACAGAAAATAGACGACCTTCGGGCCACGCTCTGCTTATACCGATTGATATCTGTTTGGTCTTTTAAGACAGGTAATTGTGTGGGAGGCATGAATAACTAATAAAATCTGTGCAAAAAAGACATTTTTTACGTATAGTATGGACATTTTATTAGTTTTTATCGCGACTCAAAATTTAACAAACAGTAGACCTAATTTACCGGCAAGAAAAATATGAATTACTCTGACATTATGAATATTACGAAGTTCTATCCTGCATATAAAAATTCACTTTTAAAAAAAAATTATATTTTAATTTTCTACATAGCTTTTTAATTGTTATAAACGTATTGCGGACCTCAATGCAGTTCCTGCGGAGCCGAGAGTTTAAGACAGCTGATACAGATACTACTCAATCCACATAAACTAATAATATTAGTTTATTCTGATTTAAATGTTTAATAATATCATCTTTACAATTAACTAAACTACTGACGTTTGTTATATCATATCTATGACGTTGCTCTTCTGTGTAGGCCTACTCTAAACCACTTCAACTGCTCTGCTTCGATAAGTAATTGACTGTAAGCAACAAGAACGGACATGATAATTTGATAAGAACTACAATTTTTCACCTATCACCTCACGTCCCGAATGAAATTTTCTCGTTAAGAATCTTTATTAGAAGAAGCGAGCCAAAGCAAAAGAATCCGACCGGCGCGCGCGGCGGACTGTGCGTTGTCACCTACACACTTACGTCTCTGTTAAAATAACTAATATTAAATGCATATACATCTAATCATTGGATAAAAACTTAACTCAGTTTCATAAGCACAAACATGAACAAATGATAAATCCTGGCTTCAGAAACGAATAATTCCAACAAAATTTTATGCGTATGTATGGTAATATGAGAATGTTACCTGTTTCTGCACGTCCTTAACTTTCCTGCAATGTTGTAAAGGTGCACTTTTCAACTTTACTGTAAGCCAGTTCCTAGCGTAGTTATAGATTTCGAATAACAGAGAAGCCGGTAGCAAGAAAAAACATACGAATACCCAGCGGTAGTTGACTATTACATGCTGCAATAACTTCTCCATCTCTCAGTGGAATGAGCGTACGACCTTGGTTGTCTGTTTTTTACGTGCGGCGGCGGCGGTGGAGAACACGTGCGTGGGTTAACACATTTCAAGTAGATAATGTTTCAAAATTTATGTTTATCTCATGAAGATAGTGCTCAAGGTCGTGAGGTCAAGTTCAATCAAATTTTATAATCTAACAGAATATGTTTTCTTAAATAAACCATGATTTATAGCGCCACTCATGATGTAAACCAGTAATAATTAGTAGCCTACACTTTTATATGTAACTAAATACCAGCATATTTCATTTCTTCCCTCCCCCCCATGGTAATCACAGTAAATGCCCTTTGTGGGTAACCTGGAAGTAGGGTAGGGTGCAGAAACTCTGAACCACCCCAAACTGGACAGATACACAGAGGCACTACCAAATAAGCATAAAACAGTGGCACACACCCAGAATCAAAATGGAAATTTATAATCTTCTACTTTGCCAGCAATCAAACCTAAATCACCAAAGTGAAATGTACAGCCTTTGAAAAAAATGATGGCGCAACTCTTGATGGTGGAAAGTTAGAAGTTTTTGAAGAGCAATTCACACTAGTAAGTTATTACAGTGCTGTCTCCTTTGAGGTCAAATCCGGTGGCATAAGGGGCCAATCATATATTTATACCAATCATTATTGAAGGAATTCCAACAAATAAATGTATTAATTAAATTTATAAGTTAAGAGAGTTATCAGATGACTGAAAGCAAGTAATGGTCTCTTAAACCAATCAATATTAAATTAGCATTTACTTCTGATGCAGTATTTGTATCATTCGCTTCAGTAGAGCAATAGGTAAGATGCTTTCTTGCGACGATGCAGGCCCAGGCTCGATCTTGGTCAGGAAACTTTTTTAATAACATTGTTATTTTTTATAATGCCTACACGTTACCAGGTTACGTTATATAAATAAATTTGCATATATAGGGAAATTAATTAATTAATGGAAACAGCATACACACACACACACACACACACACATATATATATATATATATATATATATATATATATATATATATATGGTATGATAAGAAAAATAAATGCCTGGACGGGATTCGAACCCGGATCTCTGAGTCTGTACCTCAGCGTGATATCCATTACACTACCAGGCGAATCCAATTCAAACACTCATTTTTCTTATATATGTATTATACTCTTCATTATTACTAGATGTCGCGAGAACACTGTCTTCACTGCCATCTAGTAGCTGACTATATCAAGTAAGCAAATTAAAGAGAATATTTATTTTACTTTATAGCAGTGACGCTTTATCGATGTTATAATTAAATCTTTAACATTGAGCAATGCAAGCTTAATATGGTATGATAAGAAAATAAATGCCTGGACGGGATTCGAACCCGGATCTCTGAGTCTGTACCTCAGCGTGATATCCATTACACTACCAGGCGAATCCAATTCAAACACTCATTTTTCTTATATATGTATTATACTCTTCATTATTACTAGATGTCGCGAGAACACTGTCTTCACTGCCATCTAGTAGCTGACTATATCAAGTAAGCAAATTAAAGAGAATATTTATTTACTTTATAGCAGTGACGCTTTATCGATGTTATAATTAAATCTTTAACATTGAGCAATGCAAGCTTAATATGGTATGATAAGAAAAATAAATGCCTGGACGGGATTCGAACCCGGATCTCTGAGTCTGTACCTCAGCGTGATATCCATTACACTACCAGGCGAATCCAATTCAAACACTCATTTTTCTTATATATGTATTATACTCTTCATTATTACTAGATGTCGCGAGAACACTGTCTTCACTGCCATCTAGTAGCTGACTATATCAAGTAAGCAAATTAAAGAGAATATTTATTTTACTTTATAGCAGTGACGCTTTATCGATGTTATAATTAAATCTTTAACATTGAGCAATGCAAGCTTAATATGGTATGATAAGAAAAATAAATGCCTGGACGGGATTCGAACCCGGATCTCTGAGTCTGTACCTCAGCGTGATATCCATTACACTACCAGGCGAATCCAATTCAAACACTCATTTTTCTTATATATGTATTATACTCTTCATTATTACTAGATGTCGCGAGAACACTGTCTTCACTGCCATCTAGTAGCTGACTATATCAAGTAAGCAAATTAAAGAGAATATTTATTTTACTTTATAGCAGTGACGCTTTATCGATGTTATAATTAAATCTTTAACATTGAGCAATGCAAGCTTAATATGGTATGATAAGAAAAAAAAAATATATATATATATATAATGAATAACGATTGTAAAATCTTGTTACTCTGTTTAAAAAACACAAGGCATAATAAGATTGTTTATTTCCACTACTAATGTAAAATGCATATGATTAATTTCAATTAAGACAAGTTAATATATAATTTCATTATACAAGTAAGTCCTGGAGTATTGCATCGCTTCATACAGACAGTTTCTAGCAGGGAACGGTTGTGTTCTAATGGAGGGAGCTTCTATTTCCCATGAAGGAGGTCGCGTGTTCGATCACGCTGTCATGCTTTTTTTTTTCCTCTCTCGCCCTTATCTCAATTAATTTTCTTTGTTTTGTTTTATTTACAGCATTTACCGCACTACTTACATATGCTAAATTATTTTCCATTGCACGACACACAACAAAATAGAACAGATTTTAGTTTCTCAAATAGTTGTATACTTGTGAACCAAACAACTGAGCAGTGGCTTCGTTCTGGGATTTGAAAACTACCTACCTGTGCGCCAACAATTTTTTCAATGGCTGTGCAGTTTGGTTGTGAGTTCTCTGTCTCTCAAATGAGGAGAATAGTTGAAAAGAGGAAAGGAAAGAATGAGGCCAACCTCCTGCACCCTTAAATTACAACTATCATATTCACAAAGAAAACATTTCTTACTTTAGTTACTTTCCATGAGGATCTGCTTATTGCACAATCACAATCATTATTCGTATTTATGTGCATGTTTGTAGAATTCGTCCATTCTATTTTTGTAACTACATTTATGCCCCAGTTTGTAGCTTCAATTTATTTTGAATATGTGAGATTAAGTAGTAGGGTTTTTCTCTCACATGAGTCTTATAACGATCTTACTACTATGTCATTGGGGTAGTATGAAGTTAAGGTGTCATCCATGGTGTCACCCTGCATGACAACATCCTTTACTCCAGATGTTATCTGATACTTTTGCAATGATCAATTTATAATTTACAAAAAATAGGTGCCAAATTTAATATGGAAATATCAATTAACAAAACTAAAATTATGGCATTTCATGGGAAGGAGCCCATACAAAGTAAAATCTGTCTCCAGAATAAACTTTTAGAGAGATCTAATCAATTTAAATATCTTGGATATTTTCTCTCTATCTGGGATGAAAAGGATATCCCTGAAAAAATTACAAGTTATAATAAAAGTTTGGGAATTATTAATCAAGTTATGAAACCATCCCTTGTACAAAAAAACACCAGATTACGTTTATATAACACTTTGCACTTTGGCTAGACCAGTGTTGGCCTATGGTAGTGAAGCATGGACACTAAAAAGACAACTTGAAAGCAGAATAACGGCTTATGAAATGAGATTCATGCGCAGAACAGCAGGTTACACCAGATGGGATCGGAAAAGGAACACCAATATCTTAAAAGAATTGAAGACTATGCCAATTTTGGAATAAATTAAACAGTACCAACTAAATTGGAAACAACATCTAGAAAGAATGAGTTCAATTTGGATCCCCAAAGCTGTTTATAATTATATAACAAGAGGACGAAGATCACTGGACCGTCCTATGAAATGCTGGAGGGAAAATTTTCTATAGGATCGTAACAGGCCTTGGCCTAATACTTGGAAAGAAGAAGAAGAAGATATATGATACTTATTTCTATTAGAGGCTGAGTCAACCCCAGTGCACATCTTAACATTTGCTCATACTATAACAATAAGGTCACATTCTCACATGTAGGGGAGGGAGGCGTGTGCCCATAAGCAGATAACAAGTGATCAATCTTATACATTCTTTTCATGGATTCACTTTATTAAGTGGAATTAATAAATTTTAATAAATGATTAATCTGTTTTTTTTTTTTTTTCCACCACACTTTTTAGTGAGTGAAGCCATTAATTTATCGATACCACAGTAGAGGACATGTTTGTACACTGAATCTTTCATGATTTCTACAACTAGACCATGGAACTCATTTCAGATACTGTAGATAATCATTACAGCCTGGATTTGTATGCAAAATAAAGTACTAAATATGCATGCAAATATACATGAAACATGTAGAAAATACGCACCCTAATATGCAAAAAAACAGATTGTAATGAAATCAAATAAACTATCTACTTTGTGGGTAATCTTAGCTTATTTCTGGTTGTTACAGTAGATAAGGAAAGATTTCATGAGGTTTTCTTGTATGAAGCTCCTTCGTCTCTCAGTGAAGAATGGTTAATGCAATGAAAATATCCTTTCTAAGATTTCATGAGGTTTTCTTGTATGAAGCTCCTTCGTCTGTCAGTGAAGAACGGTTAATACAATGAAAATATCCTTTCTACATCACATGATGTCACAGGTGCATGTGAGAAACACCACAGTTCTTCTTCAGTGAATTCCTCTTCATTTACAGTTTTTTCACTATCACCAGGGAGCATTTTGCAAATTTGGTAAATCCTATTGTAGCCAGGATTTTTATTTAATACTTCACCAAGCTTATCAAATGTGATTTTAGCAATTCTGTAATATTATTTCTCAAGGCCCATGGGTATCCCATCTTACATGGATGTAAATATATACATTATGCTTATATCCAATTGATTGCAGAGACTTTATTAATTAGAAATATAATTAATAATTAATCAATTACTAGTAGTTTACTGAAAGGAAAAATACAATTTAATGCCACATCCAGGAGTAAAATATGCATTTATGAATTAAAAATCTAAAATAAGCATTTTTCTCCGGAATATGCATTTCTATGCATTATCAAATCCGCTCAAATTGTCTGTGAAAGGATCACTTAACGTGTAAATCATTTCTGCATACTTTTTAATGTGTAAAACAAATCATGCATTTCGCATACAAATCCGGGCTCTAATAATAATCATTATTTAAATTTAAATTGTATGATATGTTAAGGTCTACATAATGAACTACTTAACGACTATATTGACATTTTGAATGTACATATAACTGTTCATATAGGATGTTAACTACAGTTTTACATATCTTTTTCTTCTCCATTGTAGTTTAACCTCTCACCTTACAGATACTGTAATATTCTACACTGCACCTGTGAGCCTAACACAACCTGTCAGGAGAGAGATTTTAAACTTTGCATCACACATTTTTTTGAACACAAGAACATGAAGGTACTCCCCAAATGAGTAATCAACTCAAACTAGGGCCTCCTCTGAGACAACACAAACACTTCAAGATGAAACACGCCATTCACTCATACATTCATATTAAATATGGCAAGTATAATAATTGTCATTATGATGGCCAGATGATGCTTGGGGAGCATTTGGACCTTACAAGTAACGAAGAACCCTGAAAAAAAAATACATCCAAAAAATGTTTCCTGACCAGGGATTACAGCCATGTCCGCTGTGTAAAAGGCAATGATGCTACCCCGAGACCACAGTGGTGGTCCTTTGCATAACTTCAATTTTTAAAGTAGCTTTCCTTACTTTACTTTGTTCTTGGTTTTGTTAGTATTAATATTAGATTACATTCGCATTATGCATTGTTCGGCTATACATTCATGTTTTAAATTATATTAAATATGGAATTTTGTATTATTTTATTATTTGCTGATTGAGAGAAAAAGAAGCCTTTATGGTCTTAATTCTGTCACTTATATAAAGCATCATTACTATTATTGTTGTTATTATTATTATCATTATTAAAACTCGATGACATGACAGGGCTAGAAGCCCTTGGTCTACAATTCATTATAGCTGTTTTATAAACGTGGAGACACTACCTATTGTAGCTACCCAAATTCTTCACTATGCTGGGTGGACACCAGTCCCATACTGGCAGAAATTCCATGAGAAAATTTCTTCTCCCATGGGAACTTGGTCCAGCACAAGTCCTATAGCTCTGCATCAAGGCTTTATGCCCTAAACTGCTCAGTTATGGCATGAGACATCATTATTAATTCTCTAGTTTCATTATGTATAGTTGAATTAATAATAATCATTTGGCCAATGTAAAAAAATAAATCTCAGATCATTTGTAATTGTTCACTATCCATCAACTGAGGATGTGCTGAAGTGTAGAGGGAATATTTTTTTCAATAGGAATATTTTGAAACTCCCTACCCCTACATCAGGTTAATTACTCTAACCTCCAAACTTTAACCATCCTCTACTCCTCAAAGGAGTACCGGTACTGACTCTTCATTCATGGCTGGAGTTCTCATAACCATACTGTATAGACTCTATGAACCACTTCCCAGTGGCAATCCGTGATCTCAGAGGTGAGTGGGTCACAGTTATTGAAGTCAAAGAATCAAATAATTAATACAACAATAACCAAATAAAATAATATACATATAAGTACACACAAATAAACAAACAATAAACATACCTGCTAAATTAATTCTTTAGCTGGAGTTAATTCCTCTATAACAAGTTTACTAAATTCTTAACCAATTTATGATTCAAGAACAGTGTTCACTTTCAACTGTAGTCATTGAAATGGAGATGAAGGCCGTTGGACGTCAGTTGTGAACGTGACGCAGCATTGACAATGTCACAAATTATGTGAAGAAACCCAGGGTCTGCTATGAATTATGAAGTATGAGGTGAGTGAAATAATAAAAAATAAACAATTTTCAACAAACTAACACATTCAGAGAAAGTGGAGGATATATTGTTTTTCAAAAAGAAGTGCTGTAAAGGAAGGGTGGCAGATGCAACACACAAATCCTCGTGAGAGTACAAGACTTTTAGTTCTGTTTTCAGTTTCTGCCCCTTATTGCTGGATATATTCAGAAAATGACTTGAAAATCCTCTCCTGGAAATTTGTATTATATAATATGAAATTTTCTACAAGCAAATAATTTAGCAGTACACAAATATCCTGAAACTGAAATATTTCTCTAAAACTGCTCACAATGTCGCAAACTTCAAGAGCAGCTACACGATGTTTCTTTGTTTGGAGGCTTACTGGTAGTTGATTGAGTTTCTTCGTAGATCTTACCTACAGAAGAAATGCCATCATAAAAGTGGTTAGTGATGTCCTTTACTTTCACTGCATCAATACTTCTTTGTTTAATACAATCAAACAATAGAGGAACATTTTATCTTAAGATAAAATATTAGCCAAACTGAAAATTGTGGATTATTCCATGTTCACACAAATCCTGTTGCTTGACTACCTGCATTTCTGGCAATGAATTCCAAAGGATCTTTCATATATTATACAATTTTTTAAAATGCAAGAGTTAAGTCAAAAATGCATCAAAATAATGTTTCTTTTTACATGCTTTATATTAGCTTGACCTGTATCTATCTATCTATGTAACGGATCTTTTACGCTCATGATCCACGTTAAAGGTTTGTGATCGCTCACAACCTTAAATTTTCTTCCATATAGATATGGCCTAAAATATCTAATTCCCCATACAATGGCTAACAACTCCTTTTCTGTTGTGCTGTAATTCTTTTCAGCACTATTTAAACTTCTGCTAGCGTATGCAATAGGTAAATCCTTACCTACTGGACCTTGGGATAGGACTGCTCCTACACCCTCATTGCTAGCATCTGTGGTTACCACAAACTCTTTCGAGAAGTCTGGGTATTGCAATATAGGCTCTCTCATTAATTTCTCTTTGAGAGATTGGAATGTGTTTTCTTGCACACTCCCATTCATATTTTACATCGTTCTTTAATAATTTGTGCAGTGGAGCTGCAATTTTGCTAAACATGGGTACAAACCCTCTATAATACCCCACTAGACCTAAAAATCCTTTCAATTGTTTCGTGGTAGTCGGTACCGGAAACTTTTCAATTGCCTCAATCTTCTTCGGATCGGGTCTGACTCCGTTCTCTGTAATTACATGCCCTAAGTAATTTACTTCTTTTCACAAAAATTCACATTTATCTGGCTGCAGTTTAAGCGTGTATTTTCTGAATCTTTCGAAAACTTCTCTTAGTTTTCTGTCATGCTCCTCTAGCTATGTTGCATATATTACGACATCATCTAGAAATACAAAGCATCAACTCCCCGTCAGGCCACTCAGCACACTATTCATCATTCTTTGAAATGAAGCTGGGGCCGTCTTTAACCCGAACGGAAGTCATCGGTACTGCCAATGACCCTGCTTGGTACTAAAAGCAGTCTTCTCTTTATCATCAGGGTTCAACTCAATCTGATGATACCCTTGGATCATATCCATGCAACTGAAGTACTTTGACTTCCCCAGTTGGTCCAATATCTCGTTGATATCTGGTAAAGGATATGCATCCCCTATCGTTTTGTCATTTAGTTTCCTATAGTTGATAACTAGATGCCATTTTTGTATCCCACTCGCATCTAATTTCTTGGGTACAATTAACATTGGACTATTCCAAGGTGATTGCGATTCTTCCAACACACCTTCATCTAATAGTTTAGTTACCTGTCTCTCGACTTCCTCCCGCTAGGATTCAGGTAGCCTATATGGTCTGGAGTTTATGGGTTGAGTTCCCGGCTCCACTACTATCGAGTGCTGCATAGCCGTAGTGCAAAATAAATCATCTCCCTCAAGATGAAATATATCTTGGAACTCATAACGTGTGGTTTCCAACAATTTTATTTCCTGTTTATTTAGGTGTTCTAGGCGCAGTTGGCTCAATACCTCCTCGCCTCTATCTTTAGGTTTAGTGTTAGCTGATTTAACACTATTTACTTCAATTTGCGGAATCTTCTGCTCCTTACTTTCGAAATTTTCTATTTCGTCTATCTTAACTACAGGATATTTTATTTCAACTTCGTTTTCATTTACATTCAGTATACTTGTCAGTGCTCTACCTTTATTTACTCTCACGAACGCTTTGGCCAAATAAACGCCTTTTACTATTTCTTGTTTATCGATTATTCCAACTGAAGGAATAACCGTTTCACTCGTCACCGGTAATTTAACTACCATTTCGCACCTACCAGGTATTTTTAATTTGTCTTCTTCTTCATTTACCTATCCTTATCGTGAGGATTACTGGGCTCACTTATTAATTCTATTATTTCACCTAGCAAGATTATCCTCTTGCTGGCATAACAAATTTGAGCTCTGGTTTTCTCCCAGAAATCTCTACCTAGTATTCCGGCATACAGGAAATCGAACTCCCTACCCGTTACTTGGAATTCACATAGTACGCATTTATCGCCTATTTCTATATAGGAAATTACCGTTCCATGGGTTCCAAATATTGACCCTTGTACCGCTCTTATACGCAGCTGCTTGCTCGTATCTATCTCCGTTTCTGGGTCTAACGCATACCATTTTATTAAACTACAGTCTGCTCCTGTGTCTACCAAAAATAACAAATTTTCTTCTTTACCATTATTTAGATTTAGTGCACGCAACATGCATCACAATTTTCCATACAGCCTATCAAGCACTCTGGACCGCTGACCGGCTGTTGTCCCGCAGTCCTTACTCGTTTCCCTGGAACCCCTGCGCACTACTTATGTTTTTAACAAAGAACTTATTCTTTCTGGGCTTTCTGCAATCCTTGGACATGTGTCCTTTTAATCCGCAATTATAACATACTACATCTTTAAGTTTATTGGGTCTGTCATTGTCGACTATCCCCTTATTACTTTCATTACCTACGTGGTTTACCTTTGCTTCTTTTCTATTTTTCAAATAACATTTATGCCCTAGCCGACCACAATTACCGCACTTTTCCGTGCCTAACCGAGAACCCATCGTCTCGTTTCTTGAAATGATTGCCGACTCCTCCTCCAGAGCGAGCTCAGCGCAATCATCGAAATTACCAGGATTCCTACTTTTCACTATTGTTTGTATTCGATCTGAATGCAAACCCTGCACAAAACATATATTTCGAATCCTTTCGCTTAACTTTAAAATACCTGCGGTTTCCTCTGCCGTACAATCTTGAAGTGCCGAGTCTCGAAACTCGGACCCCATATTCTGGATTTTCTGAATCCATTGACTCACTGTCTCGTCCTTCCTCTGACGAGCAGCAAACAAAACTTTAGCGTAGTAATCGAGGGTACGTTTCTCAGTATACGTATTCTTTAAATACGCTTTCGCATCTTCCCATGCGTCTAAGCTCCTATGAGCTATGGCGCCCGCGGTTCCCCGCTAACTCTAGTCAATACAAACTTAAATAATGTTACCCTCTGTTCCGGATTAACTACTTCAAATGCTGTATTGACATTTGCTATGAACGACAACAGCTCCTTTTTACTGCCGCTAAAATTCGGCACTAATCGTAGGGCATCGCCCACACTTACAAAATTACTCATTTCCGAACTGCTACTAATTGTTTCTTCCCTATCTGAATGCAAATCAGGGTAAAGGGACATTAATTTATGAGTAAAGACTCACCATTCTCTACTTCCCCTCTACACGGTTCCACGTCCTCGGCTGGATGAATGCTGGTTGCCGGTCTCGTCCACCGCACCGTTGCCTTCCTCCAACTGTCGGTCGATCCTTGGATCCTCTTGGCTCTCGAAGTTCCCTCTTCGGTTCAGAACCTCGATCCTATCCGTGCGGGACTCCACTGCATGGTTCCATGTCCTCGGTTGGATGAGAGCTGGTTGTCGGTCTTGTCCACTGCACCGTTGCCTTCCTCCAACTGTCGGTCGATCCTTGGACCCTCTTGGCTCCCGAAGTTCCTCCTCGGTTCGAACCTCGGTCCTATCCGTGCAGTTGTAGCAGTTAGTTGCTAACCCTTGCAACTAGACAGCCCTGGTTCGAAGCCCTCCTTCGAACCAACCAACTCGTTGCTCCCAAACTGCCTCTTGATGATCTGGAAAGCCGATCCAACCTCAGGTCTTCCTGCCGACTGGACCACCCTGCCGCCCTTCAACTCCTCGAGTTCTTTCAGTAGCGGTTGCTACTGCTCCAACTCTTTAGCTCTGCGACCTTTACTTCTCCTGGTGTACAGCAACCCATCCGGCACGTCCGACTAGACTGTTGCCGTGTTGACCAATCTGTCGCCGATCGCCTCTGCTGTCGTTGCTAACACCGCTGCTACAGCTGCATACTCCACACCTGACACCACTGTTGTATATCTGTCACCACCTGTTGTATACACGGATGGCCTCTGGACTTCGTATCATAACAGGACTGGTCGTGCACGCTCAGGAACTAAAGAGATGTTGGTTTGGATCCGCGTAGGTTCCTTGGGTAGTTGACCAGTGAATTAAAAAGGAGTTGGTTCGTTTGCAGTGTAAAGGATTGATATCCAGACAGCAGACAATGTTGGATGAAGTATAATAAGGATTTATTGCAGACTTGGAGTTGTACAGGATTTACTGGCTAAGATCCCAAACGTGAGATGCCAGCGCCGACCAGAGTCCCAGTGAGTAGCACAGTGAACTTAGAATAAGTCACTTACAGCAATTGTTGAAGACTGAAGAGTACTGATAACTAGACTTTCAAAGTCTCATGTTTTATACTAATTCAACCCCACTCTCTGGGAATATTCTGGTGAGCGTTAACAGATAACAAACATAAATCTAATTTATGTTTCCCATGCACATGTTGCAACAGGAAACCAAGTGCGTGACTTTGGTTCAAAACACAATAAGTTTATTTAACTATCAGCTGACCTTTTGGTCCTAAGGATTTCCGTTATTGGGATCGAGAGGTTAACCCTTCTTTAATTAATTCTATCTTGTCTTTGATACTATCATCCCCCGAACTACTTGGACGTATTTATGACATCCTTTCCTCACGCATGTGTCTAGACACACAGCTGCGTTCAATGTTGATGAGGGTCGGAAGGTCAGAAGTTCAAGTCATTTTCATATATTTGGAAATGTCCCCTTATGTTTTTTGAAAAAATCATGACTTGCGTATTCTTGTATTTATAAGAGAAAGAATTGAAATCGAATACAAGAATACTGTCTAAATATTAAATTAATAATTACTAACAATTAACTATATAGGTTTATGCATGTGCTTATTTACTTAATATACTGGGTCGGGCTATAGGTTTCTTCGGGGTTTTTCCTCACCTGTTAGACAAATGTCAGGAAGCTTAGGGCCCAACGTTCCCCGAAAATCATCTGGCCATCATTATCATCCTTATCATAATCACCCTTCATCGGTGTGGAATGCAACGGGAAACTACCACACCTATAATTCCCTAGTAAAGCTGCAAAACATAGCATGAAAATGCTATGATTGCAGTGAAAGACCTGCCCTCGGGCAGAATTACTATGGATGGATTATTATTACTATTATTATCATTATTATTATTAGTATTATTATTATTATTATTATTATTATTATTATTATTACTATTACTATTACTATTATTATCATCACCATAATCATTATTATTATTATTATTATTATTATAGTCCATCATCTATTGGCTATTATTATGCTGGACTTGACACATGTAAACTAAATATTTTAATTGAAGGGTGAACTTTTTCCTCGTTGATACGTCATAAATAAATAAACTCATAAATATATGAAGCTATATTATCTTTTATTACAAAAATTTATGGCATTATTATTATTATTAAAACATGACACTGCACACAGAATTAAATTTATACCGGTAGCTAAATAGTGTTATAGAGTTTTTGAAGGCAGGAATATTACTTAATATAGTGTAAAGTGGACGTAGGTTATATGGCAGGAATTAAGTGTTATAGGATGTATTTTGTCAAAATACAAATTAATGAAAAAACATTGTTGAGGGATTCGAACCCTGGCTCTCAAATATATATTTAATCCTTTTGTAATTAGTTTAACGATCTATGCTACTCGAACATCGGATACTAGTTGTCTTGTTTACCTTTACACTATGAACGAGAGTTGAACTTTATTTGAAATGTTGCAATTTGAGTAATATTGCATTTGTCAAACACTCGTAAATATCTAAAAACATGTCTCCTTCACTGTTCTTCAACTGTTTAAGACGATTAAAACCAAATACAGTGTATTTAAAACATTTAACAATACCCCATGAACAACAGCTTTAGATTTTTGAGCATATGCAGTGAGCCATAACAGAGACTCTGATCTTTTAAGCGGCTCATTATTTTTGTTGCTAAGTGTATCAAAATTGAGGTCCCTGGCGGAATGTCAAGTTTTTTTGCCTTCTTTGTGGCACTTGCTTTCTGTATCTGTTATTTTTTTAACAATTCCTCAAAGCTTGAACTCCAGATTCTTTAGACGAAGTCCTGTTCCTCGACAATTACTGATTATGTTCTGTGATTTCTTTGCATCAATTTTTTCCAAAGTTACCTTTAGTAGTGAAGGAAAAGCATCCTTAGAAATCAGCCCCTTTTAAATTTCTTCCATTTGTTTAAGACTTCACGCCAGGCATTCTTCAGTGGTTTAAAAAAAATTAGGTCCAATGGCTGCAATAAATATGTGCTGTTTGGTAGAACAAGCATTAAATGATGTTATGTTTTCCACAGAGATTTATTACTCTCAGAGAAATGTGACTGGTCAGGTTGTCTCCTGTAATAACTTTACAATCATTAAGTTTTCTTAAATATGGCAAAGCAAGTGTTTTGAACCAGTCTTAAAACATTGGCAGGACAAAACATCCACTTTTATTATGATTGTAAATTGTACCTGAAGGCCCACCTTCTTGCTACATACTCCACATACAGGGTGATGCACGAATCATGTTTCGTCTCATTATATGAAAACTATGGACATTGGTGTGAAACGAATAGTGGAAACATGTCAATGGTTGATGTGCCTCTATGCGGAGATGCTCAGCACATTTTGATGTTTATTCGTCTTTAAGATATGGCGTCGAACTTCGTTATTTTAAATAGATCATGGTACATTTATTTTCTTCGTTCGAAATGTCCTTGATAAAGAAGTACATTGCCGTTGGAATGAGGTTTCTATCTCTACTGGTTAACGTGTTACAGAAGTGTGAAAGTTGATGTCTGCTACTGTAACTGCTACAGGCTAGTATTAGCGCCCCGTCTGAATGTTGCATCTTTCATTCACAGTCTCAGCGACTTTGTATAACCGTTAGCATTGTGAACTACATTCTAGATATTGTATTCTTTCAAGTTCTAAGTTTTATTTAGGAGTCGTGTTAACGGAAGCGGGAGGAGATGTAAGTCAGAATATAAACAAACAACAAAAGCAATACAGCATGCCATACAAATACGTACAGTACATCGGTACAATGTATTTCTGTTGAGTTGTTGATATTTGCACGTGTTTGTTTAGCAGAAGGAAATACTGTACTGTACAATCAGTCAGGAAGATGGTACACCAGTACAGTAGATTCAGAACAGCGTGATACTGTTTCTGAGCGAGAGAGGAGAAGGAGAGCAGAAGTGAGTCATAGATGGGGGTATTTGGTCAGAGACATTGCAGGTGTCCATCATCCATTACTTATCGCAAAACCGAGCACACTACTAGGTAAAGCCTCGAAGTACAGCAGTGACTCATCTGGTCTACGGCGCATCTTTCCGAGCGGTAGAATGTCGTTGTTTACAAGCTGTACGCATCTACTGTAACTTCCTACTGTATGCATACATGTTTGAATTTGATATATTGGAAAATGAGTCCCGCGCCGTAGCCGAGCGGTTAAGGTACGAAGCCTTGGCGCAGAGCTACGGGACTTGTGCTGGTTCGAGTCTCCATGGGGGAAGAAATTTTCTCATGGTATTTCGGCCAGTATGGGACCGGTGCCCACCCAGCATCGTGAGGCAATTGGGTAGCTACAATAAGTAGCGGCTCCAGGTTGAGGAACCAGCTATAAGGCTGGGGCACTCGACATGCTAACCACATGTCACCCCTACACTGGCCGTTGATCATCTACCTCTGTGATTGACACATGTGGATGTGAAGGGCCAGCAGCCGGCTGTTAAAAGGGCAACCGCTGAAAAGTGGAAAGACCCTCAATCGGAATCGGAAAATGAGCTACACAAGAAATGAAAAAGTCGACATGCTGCTTATTTTGGGCGAATGTCACAATAATAAAGAAGAAGCAAGCAGAGAGTATGCACTGTGCTATCCTGATAGATCGTAGCCTGTACCAGTGACGTTTCAAAGGACAGAAAAAAACTTCAGAAATGGAATTATCGACAGGAAACCTTATGTAAGATGAGCAGTTGCTACTAGTGAAGCAAATGTAGTGTTTGTGTTCGGGGCTGAGGTAGTAGACCTGCCGTACCCATGATATTGCTACAGTGGCAGGTATCAGTCAGTCGTCGGTGTTGCACATATTACATAAACATGCGATCCACCCATGTATCACATATCCTAAGCCCACGAACTGCCTGGACCTGATGTCAATCTTAGATTGGATTCAAACACCTGATATCGAAGATCTGTTAGAATTCATACTGTTTTCAGATGAAGCTATTTTTACCAATCATGGGCGGCGGAAAATCCTCATTGGGTGCAACATGTTGCTTGTCAACAAAGAGGTGGTCAGTGAATGTGTGATGCGTGATTCTAGATAACTACGTGATAGGGCCACATTTCTTGGATGGAAATATAACAGGACGAAGATATGCACTTTTTCTGTGATGCCATTTACCTCAACTACTGAAAGAAGTAGATTTACATACCCGGCAAGCGATATGGTTCCAGCACATCCGGCCCATTATAGCAGTTCGTGTGCTTAACAGAACTTCCCTAATAAATGGGTTGGTAGGAGGGGTCTTCATGACCTCCAAGATCATCCGAACTAACCTAACTGGATTATTTCTTATGGGGATATGTGAAACAATGTGTCTGTGCCACAGAACCAACCACTCTTGACGATGTGCAACATCGGATCAGGAAAGCATGCCAGTCCATTTCACTTTGCAAACTAGTCCTTGTAAGAAGATCCTTTTGGAAACGTAATCGGGAATGTGTAAACAATAACAGTGGCAGTTTTAAACATCTACTTGCTGATTAGACACATGTTCCTGTAGTAATAGGGTAGGGTATTTTGAAACATGAAGTTTATACATTTGCACACAGCCCTTGTGTAAAACAGACTACATCTGCTCCTGCTTAATTCAACATCCTGTAGGAACTGTTCTAATTTGGCATAACTAATTATTCAAATTGTATTGTAAAGCCAATAAATAGATTTTTCATTCCATCTAAAATAAAATATGAGGTTTCATTTAAAATATTAGTGGTCAATGTAACTTTTCTACAATTGGACAGAAAACTTTCTTAAGTGTCTACGCATACTCACAACATTATGTGATTCATCTTTCAAGTATTAAACTCATGATAAAATATATGGTTTTCACATAACAATAGCAAACACAATTCGTGAATCACCCTGTTTGTTCTGCTTTGTACAGAATATATGGTGGAAGAAGTTCTCCATTTCCAGTTACTGCTATCATTACAGAAACGCTGGTCTTACTTGAATCCAAGACACATTCTGCACGTTTCACTTCTCTTTTCACAATTGGTTTTACTCCCTGGGTCATCATTGAAATTTGTCTCATCGTAGTTCATAATGTTACTAGGAGGAATACCACCCAAAGTCGGCAGAAGTATATCAAAGTATTCTTGCACATTTTTCTAAGTTACCCTACCTGAACTCTTGATATTTTCACTGAGACAAAGGCCTGTATGAATAATGTGGAGCAAATGCTTTTACTTCACTATTTTGAAGCATATCCTTCAGAATTTATGAATAAAGTATGAATCATAACCTTTTACTTGCGATGATGCATTGAGAAAAAAGCATCTGCTTCCATGGAAGAAGCACAAGCTCGACTTTGATGCATGTGCTTCAAGATTAGAAAAGCTGTATGAATAAACCATTTGCTTCTTTTAAGAAGCACATGCTTCAAAACATTAAAGTCTGGTCGATTGCAGACTCTTCATCACAAAATACAGACATGGCTCAATTAGTAGTCCCCATACACCATAAAAAGTGTTATAAACCACATCGGTGTCCTCCTGAGGAAGAGTATAATTCATTATAGAGGTTCAATGAGGAAAATGTTAAATGGATTGCTGCCCACTTTTTGCGCTATTCTCTGAAGATAGAATGAAGGTATTTTTTGGTTCATGGCTGATCCAGGGTTTCAAACTGGTGTAGGAGAATAAATAGGCATTCATCAATATTGACGATTCAGGCAATGATGATGAAGATACAACGAAGGAGAAGAAAATTTCACTGAAGGGAAAATTATATGAGGAGGATGCAAGAAAAGATCGGTTTGTTCCTTCTGTTCATATCTGTCTTTTCTTCAGCCTAGTTTTCATATGGCTGGAGGACCCAACATGCTGACCACATGCCACTCCTACACTGGCTTATAATTGTCTACCTCTGTGATTATCACATGTGGACCTGAGGCTAGCAGCCAACTGGTAGGCCAAGGACCTTCTAGGCCTGTTGCGCTTGGAGTTCTAGTTTTCATATTGTTAATTTTCTTTAGCAACTGGTTTGAATTTATCGGCGTGCCAAAATTAAGTTTAAATAATTTAATTATTTCCTGAATTGCTTACATGTTTTTTTCTTCTTTTTTCTTCCAGAATTTGCGACTTTTGAAATATATGAGGATATTTTCCTTGAGCAATAACTAAAAATGCCATTGTATTTTTTACATACATTGAACTATTTCTTGCATCCGAAACAGAAAATGCCATTTTTACAAACCGCACTACAAGCATAGTTTTGACAGCATTGAGAGAGTGGAAATAAAAGTAGCGTGGTTATGATCTGTTTTGGTTGAAAATTATGGAGTCAGCACAAATACTTTGCTTTTAAAGAATGAAAACATAAACAAGCGCTCAGTTAGTAAAGAATACTGATGATTCATTTACGAAATGCGCGGCTGCTCGGCTGGGAGTTTAGAAGCACCGGCTTCTTATGTAGAAGGAAAAGTTAGAAGTGTAAGGTAAAGGTTATTCATATTATTCAAAGCGCATATTCATACTTCTACCTTTTGTTTCCAAGCAAATACTTCTACCTCTACCTTGTGTTCACAAGTAAAACCTCCAGTTTTATTCATACGGCCCAATGTCTAAGAACCTTGGAATGCCTTTTTAGAAATGATGAACTCCAGTTCACTCTGGGTATGTTATTTTTTAAGTATCTGTCTTTTCTATCGGCTCTATCAAGATAGCCTTTGGCTATATACTCGTATATGACATCCCTACACAAAGTGGGCAACTCTTAGGATTCCCTCTAAAAGAACTTCTTCCTCCACATTCAGGACTGGTTATCCACTCATTTTACAGGGATGATGTTCTTTCACTTTGTATACAATGGTTGATTTTGGAACACCAAATCTTTCGGCTGCTCTTTGATATGACATTTGACTAGCTTTAACCTCTTGCACAGATCCAAAAAAAAAATGTTTTGGGCTTGATAATTTTGCTTGAGTAGACTCCTAGATGTGTTATATATGTCCTACCCATTGTCAAAAGTCACACCATGCTGTGTTGATTTTACACTAAACTACTTCAAGAAGTGGTGACTTGAATTATTTTAAATTAAATTTGATGTGACCATTGTTAGAGAGCATTATATAAACAGTTGCCACATCTTACAAGAACCATTATAAATTACTTTGAAGTGTATGACAGAAAGTTATAACTAGAGACCGGATGTTAGAGAAAATGCCTACAGTTATTTATCATTAAAAAAAAAGTGATCCCACAACAGGCCTCAGGAGGCCTTTGGGGTAGTAGGAGGTTAAGGCTCCCACTTTTTCTAGACAATCGGCACTTGATGTCAGCCGGGTTGTCAGCCCTGCGTGACGGCCGCCTTTACCCCAGAACAAGCGTCTGGTACTCATTTCCGTTAGATGCTGAGTCGACCCCAGGGCCATAGCGCCGCCAGAGGGTTTGGGTCAGTTTAAAAATCCTGACCCCAACGGGACTTGAACCCTCGACCCTCCTGCTTGTAGCTCAGTGCCTTAACCACTACGCTACGGCGTGCCCCACAGTTATTTATCATAGATATTGTAAAAGTGACTTCATATAAGTTCATACCGACGACACTAGAGTTGTTTTCCATGAAGTTAATTTTGCCTATAGATGCCTATTTCAGCTTACAATGCCTATAAATGCCTATTTCCCATTTTTTTCTCAAAATTAACTTAGTATTTCAATGACATTAATTGAAATGGACAAACTTCGTATCATTGCATAGAAACATTTAAATGAGTGGCAATATTGTTTTTGATGTTGATAACACTGATTTCAGTCTGTAGTCCTCGTTCACAGACACATGCTTCAAAAACAAAGTGGTGCGACAAATGTATGTGGCTTACTTTTTTTCTTTTCTTTTTTTTACCTTAGAACATTTGTTTTACGATGCCTAAAGAACGGACAACAGTAAAACAGTATGACAAACTGATCAATTTTGTGAAAGAATTTGGTGCGGAAATATTCTCAAGTGACGATTCAATAATGTTTTGCAAAGCATGTAAAATTTTCAGTGAATTACACAAAGAAGTGCCATGTTTCGAAGCACTTACACACTGCAAAACATAAGTATGCTCTTTGTAAAAAAGCAAAACAAGTTCCAATATCATCTATGATATATTCGTATGGTATTGATAGCATATGTTTATATTCTTTACGTAAGGCAGTAAAAATGTATGTTGTAGTCTATATTTTGTAAGAGCCTATTTTGATTTTTAGTGCCTATATTAATGATTTTTGGCGCATTTTTGCCTACCTATTTTGAACTTTTTAAGTGCCTAACATGCAGACTCTAGTTATAACTGTTAAAAGAATGAACAAAATACATGCATTGTTTAACAAGCTACCGATGCATCAATGATTTTAATTAAAAACACTTGCCAACAACAACAATGGCATTTATTTAAGATTACTACAATGAAAAATTGGAAGTAATTATGCCACATAATTAAGGTGATATAAGTTTTTATATTTAAAGAATACATAACGTACAAAACCACTCCACATATCTGATGTCATTCCTTTTACAGTATACATATAGGGCTATAATTTATTCTATACGTATAATTTTGAAAAATATAATACTGTAAGACTATTTCTGTTTTTATAGTTTCTTTGTGTGTCCTGACTGTTTTATCCACTGACACACTTGTTTCATTGTATGTCGATTTAAAGCTCCCTTCAGTGTGAATTTATGTTGGGTTTCATCCGGCATCCATTTCTTCAAGTTCACTAGCACTGTAGACTTCAATGACGCAACATAGGTAGAAAGTGCTCTGGGTTTGTGACAGTGGGCGAGAGGAAGACACTGTTAGCCAGCTTGTGAATCCTGCAACTCATGTTCATCACATCGGTGGACTGCTGCTGCCAGTTGAATCCAATGTTGCCAGATAGAGATAATTCCCGTGGCATTGAATATATGGCCATTTTTAAGATTGGCGGAATTTTAAACCAAACAATGGACATTTTTATATTAATTTCGAGTATAAGACACACCTGAATTTTGGAGGCAATTTTTAGAAGAAAAAAGTATGTCTTACAGTCTGTAAAATACAGTATATGCTTCTATTTATTTAAAATAGTTTGAACAGAAAGATAGTCTAGTTTATTTATTACAGCATAGCAAATTTTTAATCGTTTGAATTAAATTAATTACTTTAATCAGAAAATCACATGAAAACTACTTTCCCAGGAGGCATTTTCCGAGGACATCATTATAATTATTTCATATTCACCAGTGGTTTTTATTGAATTTGTTTCTTTAGGAAATGTAATTTATTCAACAACTTGAATTTAATTCAAAATTGCCACTCAGTGAGTTTGTATCCTATGATTCTTAAGGACTTCTGATTTATAAATATCCAGTTTTTGTCTTGGAGGAAATCTATGGATTATATGAAGTCTGAAGTTGATGAACATCTTCCATATAGCCTCTTCTTTCTTTTTTAATGAAGTCTCTTTAAAAACTCACCCTAATAATTTTTAATGTGCAAATTTCGAGCTTCTTGATTTTCCCCAGAAATTTGTCCTGTGTCAAGAATTATGGCAGAAATGTGTGAATACTATAAGTGTATAATATGCAGACTGAAATAAAGAAACTTGATTTCTTTTTTTATATACTCCCAATTCTCCTCTCTTTCAGGTTTCACTTTTACAGTTATTTACGTTCATGCATGCGATACTATAATGCTTAACAAATGCAATCAAATCTGTGGTAAACTGAAGAATTCATAACCACAAGGCCCCTGAAAATAAGAGACTTGAGGTATTAAAACTGTTTTCAAATATATAATACATTTCACATTATAAAAACATGTAAAATTTACTCACAGAATTATCTGTGACAGATGCAGAGTCTTTCGGCTCAGGAATCCAATTAAGCGCAGACATCGTCTGGTGTTGAACCATCCCCAGCAATGTGTCATATTGCTGCCAATAGATCAATTCAAGTTTATCAATCGGGTTATACTTTGAACAACTCTGCATTTATGGTTTTTTAACACTGAAAAATGGATTGTGATCTTGGAGAGCAATACACTGCTTTTAGGTTAACTACCCATATGATAGGATTACCATGTTGATAACTGGGTACAAAATACTGAACAACAGGAAGAACAGAAAGTTGGTCACTATTATACTCTCCACCACATAGAAAAGTGGGTAGATAGCAGTGTGCGATAGCAAGAAAAAATTGCAAAACTATCATATTCTTTGAGCTTGTACCATTGTAAAAAATAGTTTATCACATACCAGATGTCTTTACTCATATTCTTCTTTGTTTAATTATAAGCTAGGAGTTAGATTACATTATAGTAGTGTAAATTACTTCATGGCACGACAGGCCTACAAGCAATGGCAAGGCATCAATGGAAGTGCTGGATGTGGCGATTCCCTATAATTTTTACAAAACTAAACTATTTTAAATAGTATTAAAAATTATAAAATTCTTATATTAAAAAGGTTGAATTATTTTTAAATAAATTGATAAGTAAATAATTTATATGTTAAATCTGTACACTAGTGTCACCTATCCAAATTACATCATCCATTTCTGGTGACTTGGATGCCGTGTCTTATCGGTGACATTTCATGAGGGTGCAGTTGAGGGAAAAAGTAAAGTTCGTTGCCCTCAGTTATTATTGAAATAGCAAAGTTTTATTCATTTTACTTACAAGGAAAGTACTTGGGCTTGAACAAACACATATACACCAAAATCGTGTGAGAGATAATTTAAAGGTCCCTTATTGCACTAGTGATACTCGCTTATCTGCAAAACTCTGCAGTCATCCGTTAGAGGCCTCTGCATGTGCCATGCCTCATTGCACATTGACCTGCCGGTATGCCAGTCGAGACCAGTAGAGTCGGTGCACTGTGTCTCTGAAGTTACATTTTGTGAAGTTATTTGTGTAGTGAAGCATCAGATGGGTCGGCGATTGGTAATCAATCCTGCTAATGTATTGTGATTGGTTGAGATCAAGTTACAAAAAACTCTTCTTTGTGAAGATGTTATTGGTGTAGAAGATGAATTATTTGCATGTTTTCTGGTATCTATTATAGTACAGAAATATGAGCATAAGTTAGAAATAGATACTGTTGTAACACTAACACATAATTATGATGCTAGTGATGATAATGACGAACAACTCATTGCAAGCGGTAGTGATACGGCAAGTGCGGGAAGAGGCGATGGAAGTAGTGAAAGTGAATTCCAACCCTCTCCTGATGAGAAGGTTAAATTCACAAGTATCATCATGGCGTTTGATGACGCACTAGAGAACATATACGATGATTATCACGTAAGAGGTTTTAACACATACGACAAGCTTCTAAAAAGATACCCTAAACTGAAGGCTAAAAGTAATATTAAAAACATACTGGACTATGTGGCAAAGAAATGAGAAGGAACTACAGTTTTCAAAGGAAATCGTACACTGCAGTTCAAGATCATCAAGGAGCGTGTAATGGCAAAATTCAATGAAGTGCAAGAATGCGGTTCTGCCATTCATTATTGGCATTTACAACATTGGGCATTGGACGTAGCCAGAAATCTCGGGTATACAAACTTTACAGCTTCACTAGGATTTATTACTAATTTGAAAAAGGAGTTTAGGATAACATCACGCCATATCACTATGCTCCAAGCATGAAAATATAAGGATGACGAAGAAGAGCTGATTCAAAGAGCTCAAACGTTTGTTACTGACATCAATGAGCATATCACGATAGAAATAATCGAAATTAGTTCTGTATTAAACTGTGATCAGAGCCAGTTCAACTATGAGCTTTCTTCTGACAGAACGCTATCCATGAAAGGGGAGAGAAACACTGTCTCGATGTTGCAATCAGTGAACAGTGCAGCACATAGTTACACGATCAATGTTGCTATATCAATAGAAGGACAATTGGCAGACAAACTCTATATTTGCTTCCAAGAACCTAGTGGAAAAATTTGGACCCCATGTGTCAAGGGAAATAGAAACTTGGTGTCCTCCAAATGTCTTCGTCGATGCAAATGTGAGTGGGAAGATGACGAAACAACATCTGAAGACGATTTTTCTGTCAGTTTTGAATCCAAATTTGTCGAGAAAGTCATTAGTACTTTGTGACACCTGGTCTGGGCATAAGGATGAACAAGTACTACTGGAAGCATCTGGCGGAAAAGATGTACATTTAAAAATCATTCCACCTAAAACTACAAAATATGCACAACCTCTGGATGTGTATTTCTTTGGGCAATATAAAATATATGCCAAGAGAATAACAGACTTTATTAAACTACGTTCCAGTAATATGCAGCCAAAATTGCATGACAGATTCTTTATCATGAATTTGAATTCTGTCATTTAAAATCAGTTATCTGCGGGAGTATATAGACCAATGCTTCGTTACACATGGCAGAATGCTGACTACGAAATTGGTGAACCAGTGGACAACTTCAAAAGTGTAATTGACTTGGCATTCAACATTGATATTATAGATTGTGCAAATATGACATGCGATCAACTTGCTTTTCTTCACTGTGCGTTTTGCAGTCATTCATATTGCTGTGAGCATTTTATTGAAAGTCCCCATTTACATTTATAGTTAAGATATCTGCATTGCGTATGGCTTCTACAATGACATCTACTGTGATATCTAGATCATGATTGCAGAGTTTTGCAGAAAAACAATACCCACCAGCACATTGAGAGGTACATAATAGTCCTGTAACCAAACTTTCATGCAGATATGTTTGTTCGAGCCCAAGTACTTTCCTTGTTAGTTTAATTGTTTATAGTATATAGCATGTATGTTATATTTTATTGTGGCTTGTCACTAGGCAATTAGTGTGAATTTAAACAGTGAATTTTCAACAGGGTTGTAATTTATTTTATTGTGTGTTTTTGTCATGAGTAAATGGAGTAGAAGCAAGCTACTGGAGAGCTTCCAAGAATCCTCTCATGCTAGTAGCTCTGCCATGAATATTCAAACAGAGTTGGAACAGTATCATGAACCTGTAATATGTGAGTGTGGTATTGAAAAACTTTTACAATGCCCGTTTAATTCACTTTCACTTCAAGACAAAATAAAATTAATAGAAAATGATAGACCTACACAGCCTCTCACTGAATTAAATACTCAATCTACAGGCCATAAAAATTGCCACATGACATTTCATTCCAAATTTATATGAAACTATCCCCTGGTTATGTGGTTGCAATAATCCCAAAAAATTGTTCTACTGGCCATGTCTTTTGTTCTTGCCAGAAAAGAATGTTTGGAACAAGAGAGGTTTTGAGAATTTAAATAATTTTCATAAAGCCCAAAAAAAAAACTCATTTCATCACATAACATGCCTTAAGCAGTTGAAAAAATTCAGCAAAACTAGAATTTAATTATGACTAAGTGAGCAATTTCGAATATCAATAGATGCATGCAACAAGAAAGTGAAAAAGAAGAGAAGAATTCTGAGTCAAATGATTAGAGCAGTTTGTTTTCTAGGAAAATAGGAATTTTCTTCTAGGGGAATCACATTCTTCATTTAATAAAGGTAATTATGTAGAATCTTTTAATGAACTGGCTGAAAATGATGTGGAATTGAAAGATCATTTGGCAAAATCCATGGTATATTATGGTGATGTATAGAATGACCTCATTTCATCAGTGTCTGACCTCATGATAATTAAATTAATAGAACAGATATTGGAATCTCCCTTTCCTTCGGTTATATTGGATGAGACTACAAATATCACAACCAAGTCACAGTTGTCAACCACTTTCAGGTATGTTATTAAAGATGGCACAATAAAAGAAACATTCCTCGGATTTATGGATGTAAGTAATGATCGCACAGCTAATGCCTTGTCTCGCCATGTATTTGAAATTCCAGATAATTTTAAGTGTGAAAAAAAAATTGGTAGCTCAAACCTATGATGGCGCAGCTGTGGTATCAGGTGGGAACAATACGGTCTGCAGGCTAATGTTAAGGAAAAGTGTCCTCACACTATCTTTGTTCACTGTTAGGCTGACAAAATTAACTTAAGCCTTTCCCAGTCACTGGGTTTCATAAAGAACTGTATAATATTTGTTGCCAATCTTTCAAGTTTTCGTTCATTTTTTTTTAAATCAACTAAAAGAACAGCTGCACTTGATGCTGAAATGCATAAAAGATTTCCATCAGTGGCACCAACAAAATGGAATTATAACAGCACACTGGTAGAGACTGTGTATGAACATTGCAATGACATTATCAAATTATTGAGTTCAATTATTGACAATGCTGACAAGTGGAACAATGAAACTATTTTCAGTGCTCGGGGTCTTCATTCTATTATCCAGGATTTCCTTCTGGCTGTTTTTTTTTTCATAGTTCATGAAACTGATATCCTCTTCCAGATTCTGCAGAAAAAAATCTGGTATTGCTTTCTATCAAAAGAAGATAGATTACTTTCTACGTTTATTGACTAATATCCGAGAAAATATTGACACCATCTGGAATAAATGCTCTGAAATTGAAATAGCCGATGAACAACCAAGGAAAAAAGATTTGAATAGATTCTATTCCAGGAGAAGATGGGAAATCTTCCTATAGAAGATTGTTCTTTGAAATCATTGTTGTAATTAAATCAAACACTTAACAATAGGGTCGTATGCAAATACATTACTCTCTACTCAAATTACTTCCAATCACTGGTGAGCTGAGATCGAATTAACGGCCGCCTTAACCGGTCATGCATGAATGTTGACATTTTCGTAATATTGGCAACGAATTACCCAGAATTCTCAGCGATAAAACCACTTCCGTTATTTTCGTCTGCTATAGAGAAATGCATTTATGCTTGCATCCCGCAAATAATACCGTATACAAACACGTCTGCGACGCGCAATATTACGCCGATTCTCCTGTTCTTCCAGTTGAATTCTTTGGTAGACTCAATCAAATTCCTCTTCTCCGCGTATGCCGAAAACATGATCGAAGTCTTCAAGGTCCGACATCTTGGATAAGTTTCAAACTACATCGGTTCCCTTCGGGATTTTCACATAAGTTTATATCTTGAGCTACGATCTTAAGGTACCTTGTCAGGTAGCTTTACATTTATTACCGCGTGAATTGATTTCTGAGTAAGAAAAATGTGTTTGAATAAAACTTTATCAGCAGAGAACGCCTTTTACTGTCTAATGCGTTCAAACATTCGACCCTTAGAGAACTGCCATCCTTAAAGTTTATGAGCCTTCTGGATTGTAAGAAGTTTCCAAAATTTCAAAATCACTTTCCAGAATCAGAATTCTCCTGTCTAAAAGAAAGTTATGGAAATTTTTTTGACTTTGAAAGTGAATTGTATGTTATATTTAGAGATGTGGATATGCATAAAGAAAGTGTGTTATAATTATTTTTACTATATGGAGCTTCCCTTGTTCCCAAACTCAGGCCTTGCCACTGCCTATAAAGGCCCTTGGCCTACCAGCCGGCTGCTGGCCTCACATCTACATGTGTTAATCACATAGGTAGACGATCATGCAGACAGTGTAGGGGTGATATATGGTCAGCATGCCAAGTCCCCCAGTCATTATAACTGGTTTTCTCAACCTGGAGCCACTACTTATTCTAGTTATCCAAATGCATTATGATGCTGGGTGGGCACCGGTCCCATACTGGCCGAAATGTCATGAGAAAATTTCTTTCCTGTTATAGTAGTGTAGTTTCTGTAATAGTGTAGAGTTTAATGTCATGGCAGAACAGAATTCAGAAAAAGAAATCCTGAAAAGCCAAGACAGGAAACTGATGCACCACATTCATATCTACTTCAGACGTGAAGCAGAAGCTGGAATTCAAGTAAACCCAAGTGTCACGAGAGAATGATAGCTGCCAGTTATATTGGCATAGAGCATGTTCAGTAAAATACTGGTAACATGAGAAAAAGTTAAGATCAACATGGAATTCTCAAGAATTGATCCTGCAAAAAAGAAATTGAAAAAAAGGAAATACATGATTTAGTTTATTTCAAAAAGACATACTGAGACACAACAGCACTAGATATCCCAGGATGGAAATATTGATTAAATATATGAAAGTTTAATTTTGAAGGCAGTTACCATTCTATATACAGGATACAAAAGAACATAGGCTTTAAATATATGAAGTCCAATGATGGAAGAAAATTTTGAATAGAGGGCATTGATTAGAAGCAGTAAGAATACAATTTTAAGAATAACACATCCTATCAGACAGAAAAGTAGTAATACAAGCATTAAACTAAAATAACTAATTCACTGGCTCTATCGACCCATAGGTTCTTGGACACATGCACATAAGCTCTCCATACAAAATTACCCTGAGCTAATGTATCCAATCATCCCCTGTACAATCTACTTCCCTCAAACCATCATCATTGTTGGTTCTACAGCCCGTTGCAGGCCTTGACTGCCCCTAAAATGTGCCTCCATTTGTCCCTCTTCTCTGCCTTCCCTCTCCATCCTCGTACACCTAGTGTTCTTAGGTCCTGTTCAACTCTGACCAGCCATCTAATATTAGGATGTCCAACTCTTCGGTTTCCAATTATAGTTGTCAATGTGACTCCACGACATATGTCTGATTCCTCTTCCCTGTAGAGATGTCCCAGCCATCTAATTCTTGCCATCTTTATTGTTTTAATTATGTCTACATCCCCATAGAGTTCATATAATTCATCATTATATCTAATTTGCCAGTTTCCACTCTCACATATTGGGCCAAATATTTTCCTTAATATTTTCTTTCAAATATTCTAATTTTGTTTTCTTGAGTTTTTGTTAAGGCCCAACTTTCACAGCCATAGATGACAAGAGGTCTCAATAAAGTTTTATATATTTTTATTTTTGTTTGAATACTTATATATTGGGAACTGAGTTGTTTTTTAAGTCCAAAATATCCCTTGCTGGCTGACATTAGTCTATGACTGATTTTTTTATCAATCATATTTTCATTTGTTATCATAGAACCCAGGTATTTAAATTCCTTCATTTTCTCAAACTTATAATTTCCAACTGCAAAACAGGTACATTGCTTGGACTGCCTGTTATTTCCACATATTTTGTCTTGTTTTCATTCACTTTTAGGCCTATATTTTGCGCTGCACTTTCCAATTTTAAAAAGGTTTCTCTAACTACATAGGGTGTTCTTCCAATTATGTCTATATCATCAGCATATGCTCATATTTGTGCTGATTTATAAAATATTGTTCCTCTAGTGTCAATGTTTGCATCCTGGATTACCTATGTTAAATAGTGTACGGGTCGAATTTATAAACGCATTAGACCATAAATGGCATTCTCTGCTGAGAAAGTTTTATCCTAATACATTTTGCTTACTCAGAAATCTATTCATGCGATAATAATTGTAAGCTACCTGACGAGGTAACTTAAGATCATATCTCAAGATAGAAACTTATCATGAAAATCCCAAAGGGAACCGATGGTAACCGATGTAGTTTGAAACTTTTGCAGCTTTATCCAAGATGTCGGACCTTGAAGACTACGATCATGTTTTCGGTATACGCGGAGAAGAGGAATTTGATAGAGTCTACCAAAGAGTTCAACTGGAAGAACAGGAGAATCGGCGTAATATTACACGATGGAGACATTGTTGTATACAGTATTATTTGCGGGACGCAAGTGTAAATGCGTTCCTCTATAGCAGACAAAAATAACGGAAGTGGTTTTATCGCTGAGAATTCTGGGTAATTCGTTGCCAATATTACGAAAATGTTAACTTTCATGCATGACCGGTAAGTCGGCCGTTAATTCGATCTCAGCAATTGCTCACGGTGAGTCAGCTCACCAGTGATTGGAAGTAATTTGAGTAGAGACTAATGTATTTGCATGCGGCCCTACATGCTAATGCATCACCTTGTCTTAATCCTTTATTTGTAATAAAGGGTGCTGTTTGTCCATTTTGTAATTTTGCTTTACATTTGATATTCATTAGGGTATCCTTTACAAGGTTAATTAGTTTTATTGGTTGCCAAATTCTTCCATAGCTTTGATTAACTTTCCTCTATTTATGCTGTCATATGCTGCCCCAAAATCCACAAATAGATGGTATGTATTCACTTTGAATTCTTTTGTTTTTTCAAGTATTTGTCGAAGCATGTGGATCTGATTGACAGTAGATTTTCCCAGTCTGAAACCACATTGATACTTTCCTATTAATCTCTCTGTATAGAGTTTCAATCTCTCATTCAAGATGTTGGAAAATACTTTATATGCAGAATTTAAAAGGGTAATTCCACGATAGTTTTTGCAAATTAGAGGGTCTCCATTTTTTTATACTGTATATAGGACAGATTAATCCCTCTTCCCATCCATCTGGTAATCTTTCTGTGTTCCAGGTTTTAAGCATTATCTTATATAAATTTTCAGTTATTTCAGGTTCATCTAGTTTAATAATTTTGATATTGATATTGCCAGATCCCGGGGCTCTATTTCTGTTTAGTTTCTTAATTGCAATTTTAGTCTCTTCAATTGTAGGTAGGTCTTGGTCCATCGTTTGTTGGTCATCATCATTTACTATAATCCCTTCATTGTCCCCATTTTTATCGTTGTCCTCTGTTACACAATCTTTAGTATTATAACCTTTATAGGACAGATTATAAGGTAGCGGGATAGGGCGTAAAAGGGCAATGGTTTTAATGTAATAGTTATCTAAGCTGTCACCAGTCTGCTGTAGAAGACGTTTATTTGTCATCAAGGGTAGGGTGGTTTCAATGACTTCTTCTATTCATAGATAGGGATGTCTGTTCCGTTATAAATTCCACACATAACCCAGCGATACCAACTTTATTTAACAAATATATATTATAACACTCTGTATTAAATAATTCATATACAAAAATACACGTATTTATAGATATAGACACAATATCAATCTTTATTTTATGAGGCTAATTTACCTACGCGGATACGTTAAAAATGAGAGAACTCAGAATAGAGCGAAGTATTTCGTCTTAAAGTTGAGGTCTTTCTTTCGACTCTATGTTATAGATAAAATCCTATTTATTCAACTTAAAGTTTTTCAAACTAAAATATTATTAAAATCTCAATTTATTCAAGTTAATTCAAAGTGAATTATTCAAATTATATATTGTTAAAGTCTTAAATTATCCAAGTTATTTCAAAGTGAATTATTCAAAATTAAGATATTGTTAAAGTCCTAATTTATTCAAATATATTAATTATTCAACCTGGAACTTAGGAAAAATTGCATCTATACTCACACACTCCGAGATTCGAAATCATGTCCGTCCTAGAATTCCAAAAGCTGCCCTCAGTCTGACTTTTCGTCTACAAGTCGCGAGTATTTATTTTACCGATCTGCCTTTGATTCGCGGGGGAAAATCTCGGGTGGAAAGTTTACTTTCCATGTGGAATTTTCATCAGCCGCCCTTCACTTCTAACCCACATATAACTTTCACCTGATGTAGTTCAAGACTTTCGTCAGGTCAAAATGGAAATCTTTGTTTTTTCCATCAAAACATGTTGATATTTTGGCCCACATTCTGTTGTTGTTGTGACCGATTTCAACAATAAGTTCCGGATATCACGCATTTTACTCGTTTTTTACTTCCTAACAGCCCTTGTATGAACTTGAATCTAAAATAATTAGTATTTTTAAAGGTGATTATTTTCTCCCTATCTTACGGTATAAAACATCAGTATATCTCGCCTCTGCTTCCATATTTTTTGCCATTTTTTATGATATCTGCAGTTAGGCCCTGTTGTATTTATAATATTTAGCATCTAAAAGTTTTTTAAAATATTCTGTCCACGTTTCTAAAATTTTATTAAAATCATTAGAAATTTCCCCATTTTCTTTCCTACAAGCCGAATTATTAGGTTTAAACTCTCTTCTTAAATTGTTGATTATCCTCAAATCATGGTTAATGTTATTCTCCACCTCATTCTTTGTCCACCAACTGGGTGTTTTGCTTCTGGTTTTCCTACAAGAAGCTTCCATGTACCTCTCTAATTCCCTATTTGTGCTACATGTCCTGCCCACCGCAGTCTACAAGACTTAACTGTTCTTATTATATCTGGTTTCTTATAAAGATAATGTAGTTCACTATTATGTAGTTTCCCCATTCACCTGTATGTTCATCTCTCTTTGGTCCAAGAATTTTCTTAAGAACTTTATTCTCAAATACTCGGAATCTCCTTTCCTCCCTTAAAGTAAAAGTCCATGTTTTGCATCAATATAATATAACTGGGGAATAACAGTTTTATATATTTTCAGTTTAACGTTTTTTGAAAGAAGCTGGGACAACTAGAGTTCCTATAATACCATGCATTTCCAGAACTGAGCATATGTTTAATTTCTTTGCACATCTCATTCCTATTTGTAATTATTGTTCCTAGATATTTGATTTCAGCCATTTCTTCAAAATTTCCTTTATTTGTCATTAGCTGTCCATTTCTATTATATAATGTATTTCTATGTGTTACATATATTTAGTTTTATTGATGTTTACATCCAGTCCCAATTACTTAGGGCCGCATGCAAATACATTAGTCTGTACTCAAATTCCTTCCAATCACTGGCGAGCTGAGTTTTCCGTGAGGACATGCACTGATCGAATTAGCGAACCGCTCACTGGTCAAGCATAAATCTCTCTTTTCCGAAAAGGTTGGTACTAAATACCTGCTAAAAATGCCTTCCAAAGTTCGTTCTCTATGTTTCCAACTTGCCTGAGGCATATTATAGCAGACAGCTGCTGTATAATTGATATAATATTCGTTTCTAAAATAAGAATTTAAAAACAAAAATACCTGTAATTACATGGTACAAAGTAAGATACAATAACTAAAAATAAATAACGAGCAAATTTTTACAGAATATGGATGCCCTCAATTACGTAGGCCTGCAGATATTTCTGTAATAAATTAGGCTACTTTTTACAACCTGTTACGCGACTTTTTAAATTCCTTCATAAACTCGTTTCACATTTTATTCTTAGGGTTTCATTTTCAAATTATTTCCCACCATTTACAATGATTTTTACATTTTTTCTAACAATTATTTCAATTATAATCATTTTATATATACGTGAAGATCCTCAAATGGAAATACTTACCGTTGTCTCAAAATTATGACATTATGACTTTTATGTTTCAAATTACTATTACTATTATTATTCCATATGAGGTTTGTGTCTAAACTAAAAATAAATCTATGTAAATAATTTAATATTGTACGGCTATTGAAATATTTAACATAATTTTTATAATTTTAGGTTAGGCCTACACAGGAAATTTGGTTAATAAATAATCAATTAAAAATACACTTATACCTTCAGTTATATTTTTTAAATGTTTTAAAAATTGTGTACCATATTTGTAACTCATGAATATAATATTATTGTCTAATAACAAATCACTGGCATTATTAAACCCAGAGATTGTGGCTGCTTAGACATAAGCTCTCCATACATCCCTATCCTGGGCTAATGGTTTCCAGTCATTTCTTGTATAATTCACCTCTCTCAAATCATGGTTACTGTTATATTAGTTTCCATGCCCTATTTCATTCCCCATCTCCTGCACATCACAGTCTATGAAACTTAACCATTCTCATTACATTTGGTTTCCCATAAATATCATGTGTAGCTTTCTGCTGAGTAGTCTTGTCCATTCACCTGTCTGTTCATCTCTTTTTGATTTACATTTTTTATTAAGAATTTTATTATCAGATCACCTGATAATAATGCATCATTAATATATACCAACAATGTATTAATACTATTTTAATTCTACCTCTTCTTTTATCATCTACAGATTTGATTACCTGCTCTAGTACAAAATTGAATAGCAGAGGAGACACAGCATCGGCTTGCCTTAAACCATTAGATAAAGAGTTTCTATTTGTTATTCTTTAAAAATAAAATATAGATATTGATAATACTAGAATCTACTACAGTTATGCCTAGAGTCACAAATGGATGTTAAAATTTAATAAATTGTTTATCACAGAATTTTATAAAAAAATCTGTTTTATGACAAATGGTTTTTAAATGAGATTTACTGAGTGCTAAATTATCATCCTCTTTCCTGCAAGCAAATGTTATGAATTTGAAAATGATGTATCTGAAGCAGAATTGCTCTGTTTGTACAATTATTATCTTTGGGCAGGCCCTTCAAATGTTGGATTGAGACCATAACAGACCCCTAGGTCTATCACATGCAAGGAAGAAGTATAATTATGCTGTAGTTTAACAAAGGCATAATGTGGCACACTGCATATTAGTAACACTGTTTAATCCTATATATTTGCATTGACCAAATACTCTTATGTTAGGTCAGATGGTAACACACCTGCCTGTTGATCTGCAGATCTGAGTTTAAAACCTCATGGGACAGTATTTTTTTTTTAATTATTGAAACCACATATAAGAAGTGTATTGACAAGATAAAGTGAGTAGATCTGCATATAGCCAAGCAGTTTAACACATGATGCATTCATTGGTGCATATTCAAATCCCCATGCTAGCAGGATTTTTTTCAATTATCTTTGGCCAATATGGGACCATTGCCCACCCAACATTGTTGGAATTTGGGTAGCTACAATAAGTAGCAGTTCCAGGTTGAGAAAACCAGCTATAATGACTGGGGACCTGATATGCTGACTACATCTCACCCTAATATTGGCTAGATGATCATCCACCTCTGTGATTTACACATGTGGATGTGAAACCAGCAGGTAGGTCAAGTGCCTTCTAGACCAAGCCCGTGAATCATTATAGGGGGATTTGGATGCAAATTTTTTATATTTTTTTGGCCTCGTAGTACTCGGGTCATCTTAAGACTGCGCCACCGTCGCTATTTTATCGATTGTAGACGTATGACATACTAACAAATTGAAATGTAAAATCGAATATCGAATTGAATTTAAATGAATCAACGGTAGAATTATCATGTACTGTTCGAAGAGAAGTTTGAGATTGAATGTAATACAATATTGCTAATGCGTCGAAGTTAATTATTAAATTGATTAATTTTCTACAATCTGAAGGAGAAAGTGAAGCTGGAAAATACAGCTAATGGAAGGTAAGTGAATGATTACATATGATATTTTTTTTTCTCAAAAATTTGGTTCACTTTTCAAAATCGTGTTTTCAAATAATAGGCCTAACTGTGAATTATGTAAATTGGCATGCCATATATTTTGTTTGCATCATGACATTATAATGTTTGTATTTGTATTGTAATATCCCTTTAAAAAAAGCGGGTTTATGTGTACTTATTCATCAATATTTCTTTCACACAATAAATGAGACTGTCAAGATCAAATTCTATGGGCGTATTTTCTTATAACAGTGATTGGGAAGTCTACATATGTATACAATTTTAGGTAAGTGGATGTAATGCTTCACTTGGAAGTTTAAAAATAAAATCTTATCTTAAAAGATAACAGAAATTTAGGGATAAAGTTTCCATTATGTGACAAAAAAATTAAAAAACTTCAGTTTATCTTTCCTAATAATTTTTCTTAAGTCCTGCAGAATAATAGTGAACATGTGCAAAAATTTATAAAAGTTTATAGAGTTCAATTGCTACATGAAACCACATAGATGTGAAATTGGTATGACCAATCTTTGCAATAAATTCCCAAACATTTATTAGATATGGACGTATACCTATTTACCTTGCCTAACCTAACTAAATAATTTACATGTATATTATTTAATTAACTATTCACCAACTTTTCCCATCGGAACCTAACAAAATGAAGTGAGTGAACATCCATTTTTTTAAAACATATTTTTGAATGTTGGTTATTCCAAGTTCACAGATATCTCCATTTAGTGGAAGTTCATTTAAGCGTTTATGCATATGCACAACAAATCTACATATATTTGAAGAAATCATTGCATACATAGATAAATATTTAATATTTTTATTGTAAAAAAATGTTATAAGTATTGTTGCAAATGTTTAAAATATTATGAAATGTTAGTAAAGGCAGAAGAAGTACGTAGAGCAACAGCATTACAAGAATATACTATGGAAAATGAAGGGTAAGGTAATCTACAGTTGGGCCAAAAAAATTCCAAGTCTATGTAGACCATACACATGAGCCAAGAGATAAAAATGGACATAATATAGAATCATCCGATGCTGCCACCATACACAACATAATAAAATGAACATTGCCAACCAGAGGAGAAACATCCCAATATTGAAGTCTTAAACTTAAAAAAAGAAAGTTAAACACAGAATGGTAATAATAAAGACTTAGTGTAATCATTATTATTAGTTTATTTATGGTATTGGTTTTCCATTCTTTTAAGTCAAGTATTTTCAAGAATTGTCATTTCAATTTTAAATGTAAGTTTCGACTGCTTGTGAAATCCATCCATCCATAGTAATTCTGCCTGAAGGCAGGTCCTTTACTGCAATCATAGCATTTTCATGCTATGCTTGCAGCTTTACTAGGGAATTGTAGGTGTGGTAGCTTCCCATTGCTTTCCACACCGGTGAAGAATGATGATGATGGCCATATGATTTCGGGGACCGTTTGGGTCTTAAAGTTTTCCTGACATTTGTCTTACAGGTGAGGAAAAACCCCAATAAAAACCTCACCCAGAAAAACTGCCCCGACTGGGGATCGAACCCGTGCCCGCTGAATGACAAGGCTGCACACTACCTCGAGACCACAGCGGTGGACTGCTAGTGAAATATTACAAAAAGAAAAACTTAAAAATATGTAAGTGTATAGATGTACATAATACATATACAATGGTTTAGGATCACACTGTTTAAAGTCCATTTCTTTAAAGTTCTTATTATGAGGTTAAGTGAATGTTCCATTTTCATAGCCATTTGATAATAAATCAGGAATTCAATATTTTGATTAGTAACACCTTTAGAAAATTTGAATATCTAGTTCTCGTTTTATGTATCCATTGCCCATAGATATGGGACATTGGCATGACTAGAATTCTAAATAAAACATTTACTTAGAATAGTATGTTTGTCAATATATATATGGGCTCAACTGCACTTTTACTAGCGCTTGATTTTTCAGTTATATTATTGTAAACTATAGCTCTTCTGTTGTATTTACTAACATTATTTAATATTTCAAACCTTTTCAAACAATTTTTATAACATTATTAGACAGTTTTGAAGTATTTATTTAAATATGCAAATCACAATATTATGACACTGTTAGAAATATTGTGACGCTAACTGCTATTTTCTCCACAGAGTATATTACTTAGTCTATGATTTCTCTATCACTGTTTTGGGTTATCGCCGGTTGGATCAGCGTTAGGGAGCGATAAGTAAGTGTACACCCATGTTTAATAAATGTTTGGTAATTTTAATATTATTAATATATCTTTTTTAACATAGATTTGGGGATTTATTGCAAATATTGGTCATTTAAATTTCATAGCGACAGATAGTAATCGAGGATGATAATCAATATGTCGTTCGATTTTGGGTTATCGGTGGCTCTACAAACTCTGGCGCATGCGCACTGTTATTCTACAGGACTTTGAAAATATTTCACGCTAGCTTAAGTGCAGTTTTTCCTATATATGTATAAATAAATAAATTATATTATTTATTTAAGAGTTGGGGAAACCTTCATTGTGAAGGACACTGATAAATACATTGAGTTTCACTTGACTTGCGGCCACTAACATAGACACTGCGTGGGTAAGCATGACTCATGCTTGCAGTCACTTTTTCTGCTATCAACTGCATGTCAAGTGAAACTCACTGTATCTGTGTATATATATATATAATTATTTTTTTTTTTCAGACTCTACAGTAGGTGTAATGAAGTTGCTCCTTCAAGAATATCTACAAGTATGTTGCAAGAACATTCCATCCAGTACATTATAGACTATACAGAAAAGTGTTTGTGTTTTATTAAAAACAAATTTATTTAATTGAACTATTATAGCAAATATTTTTAAATTACTGAAGTTGCGCTTCAAGAATATCTATAAGTGTATTGCAAGAACATACCAGTACATTATAGATTATACAGAAAATTGTTTGTGTTTTTTATTAAAAACAAATTTTTAATTGAACTATTATAGCAAATATTTTAAATTACAAATTTTAAAATTAAGTTAACATTGTTTTATGTAAATTTCAATTCATCCTTACTTCTACCTCATTGACAACTTTCTATGCCTTTTATAACATTTATTTAACATGTGCAAAAAATATCTTAATATGGAGTGTTGGTAATTACTTAGAGAACAAAACTGTTGAGTCATTTAACAAAAATAATTAGTTCTAACCTTCAACTGTTCAGTGATTTCCTGGTAGTAATGAAGGTAGGCATTTGTGTTAGGCTTAAATAAATGTATAAGCCTAAAAGTCAAACAATTTGGATTCTTCTCATAGGCGAATGTTGGGCCAGCAGCTAGCTGGTAGGCCAAGGTAGGGATCTCATTATAGGGCTTGGAAGGCCCTTGGGGTAATAGGAAGCTAGTAAATAAATGTGCAAATAGTCTTCTTATAAAATTACATATAAAACAATTATGTTTATTGTTGGAATATTGAATCATTAATTATGTATGTGAATTAAGTTTCATTGAGAAAATTGTGTTTGTCTTGAATAATGTACATCCTGCAGTAACTATAAAATGTATATATTTTTCTAAATTATCAATTTTAATACAAGGCAATAAACGAATCATGTTATTTCATTTTTGAAAGCAAACAAACTAATCATGACAAGTCTGGTTACTAAAAAGAATTGACGTGCACGCATTCACATGTGAATAGTTCAGAATAGTGAAACAATGCATAGGTTTTAGTTTGAATTTATTTTTGCTACATTCTTATCAAATTAAGGTATTTATAATATTTGAAGAGAGAAATTTTCGCCTAGACCGAGACTCGAACCTGGGACCCTTGGCTTTTCATTTTAAGAATATTTAAAAACTTGTACTAAAATTACTTTGATTTCGGTTCTTAAAACGCATAAAAACAAATAGCATATCATTACTGATTAGACCAGGCTCGTCAAATGGTCTGCCATAGCATACCATTATCCAGATCCTTTTTTATATTTCTTAATGGAAATGACACAAGAAATGTTACTTTGTAAACAATTTTGCATTTTTTATTTTTACTTCAGAAAATTATTAAAAATTTTGCCAATATTTTTGTTGTGTAGGTCTAACATTTTCAATTACTTTATAATAAATAGTGAAATTGTTTTTAATAAACACTTCGGGAAATTATGTAAATTATTTTAGTCCACTTACTAATTGATGAATTTTAAAATAAAGAAAAATGAAATAATATAGTTAAAGACATCTGAAAAGTTGGCAAAGTTCTTGTAATTTTCTACTGAAGAGAGTAAGAATAAAACATGCGAAAATTGTTCACAAAGTAGCATTACTTGTGTTGAGCTTACAATTTTATTTTTAAATGAATGGAAAGGGTAGGATACTTTTCTTGCGATTAAGCCACCAACACCCCGATTGATCCACCGTGACCGACTAAAGTAGTAGCATGTAGTACCCAGGTCATCTTAAGATGGCGCAGCGGTATAAAATTGCTTCCAAAAATTAACACAGAGAGGCCACTCTATTCGTTCTCTATGTTCTAGACCTCTCATGCCATGGAATTGGAGATTAAGTAGATACCAAATATCTGGATTAATTGTATGAGTAAATATACTGTACTGTTGTTTGATAGGGATATTAACCTAGTGTTACATAAATGCAATATTTCCAAAGAGTTTTATGTCTGCTGAAAAAAAATCATACAGAGTTTATCTACTGACTTGTGTAAATTAAAAAAATATATATCTTATTGCAATATTTGACAGAGTTATAATGCAATGGAAAAAAAAAGTTTAGGCTCTCTATGATAACAAATATTAGACTACGAGACAGATTTTTTAGGAATGTTGTGATTATTTTATACTGGGATATAATGAAATACCCCTATCAATCATTAACCCATGAATGATGATTCTTTATCAAAATTAATTGCCATAGATCATTTTGCAAAATGTACACACATATTATGAAAGCCTAAAAAAAATTGAAAAATAGGCATAAACTAATTTCTTGTAAAATTTCTTAAATATGTTATATTATCACAACAGAGTACCATCCTCATTATAAATAAATTTTGTTATCATGATGAGCAAAATTGTTAGTCTGGACAACAGTTTGATACCTACTTATTTTGATAAAAAATATTAAATATTTGTACTATCACCCATTAAAACTTAAGTAAAACTGCTTTTATGTACTTCATTTTTAATTATTTGACAAACAGAAGTGCAATAATGCCTAAACTCATGTGTAACTTACTATAATTACATACGAAATAATAGAAAAAGTATTATTTTTAGATGTATTGACGTAGACTTTCATGGCTGGAGCTGCTATGAAGATCTTGAAGAAGATTTTCGGGCTGTAGGCCGTGGTCGTGAGGCATGTAGTTCCCATGGCCTACAGACCGAAAATCTTCTTCAAGATTATCATTATTTTTAGACTTCGGTTAGATACCGATTTATTTTTAAAATAAATTATTAGTTCTTTGATATTCATATTAAAACTATGTAAAAATGCTGTTATGTAATTCATTATTATTTATTTAACAAACAAAAGTGAGGCTTAAACTCATGTATAACTATAATTACATACAAAATAATAGAAAAATCATTCATTCATTTACTTATTAAAGATTATTTTTAACCAAGTTTCGTATGTATTATTAGGCCTAACCTCAAAATGTTTACGACATATTTGAAGAAACGTATGATATTAACAAATTATTTATTTAAAATAAGAGACATATAAGTCATAAGAGACAATGACATAAATATTTTACAAAATTAAGAAAATAATATACATTGAAGCAGTCATAATTTCACGCTTGAAAGAGCAAAGCCACTTCCCCAGGTAGGTTATGGAATTTCGACAATTATTATCACATGAACAGATTCTTGAGTACGCAAAAACATCTTTGGATGTAACTTTCTCAGCTGAGTACATGTTGAGAACGACTTTTACGGTAGAATGCGTTCATAGATATGAGTCTTAGTGTACTCAATAGTGTGCGTGTGTATTGGCCCTTTGTAGCTCCTCGCTATTGCCCAATAATACATCATTAGCATTAACTAACAGCTTATTAATACCACTGAGTTGCAGTCCTCCTTCATCCACTAAAGATTTGATGGCATGCTCTAGTACAAAATTGAATAGTAGAGGAGATAGTGCATCTCCTTGCTTCAACCCATTCTGGATTTCAAAGTATCCAAAAACTATTTACCTACACGCACCCTAACTCTTTTTGACATTTAGACACATTCGTAAGAGTCTAACTAACTTTCTAGAAATTCCAAACACCAGCAATATACTGTATAACACTCCCTTCTTGATTGAATCGTATGCCTTTTTGTAGTCTACATATAGTTGATGAACAGTGCCATTATATTCCCATTTCTTTTCTAATATGTCTTATATTAAAAATCTGATCTGTTGTAGACCTGTTTCTTCTATATCCACATTAATGATCTCCTAGAATGTCATCAATATAGGGAGCAAGTCTATTTACTAATAGATTTGTTAGGATTTTGTACAAAATTGAAAGTAATGAGATAACCCTGTTGTTGATGCAATCAGTTTTATCCCTTTTTTTATAGATTGGTACAATAATCAATTTCTTCTATTCATTTGGAAGAGCTTCTTTTTCCCAAATCATACTATGCAACCGACATATCATTTCCATCAATTTTTCTCCCCTCCCCCAATTTTATCAGTTCTGCTGGGATCCCATCTGAACCTGATGTTTTATACATCTTCAATTTTTCTATCACCATTTCAACCTCAAATGCACTTGGTTCTGAGACTAACATTTCTGCTGTCTGTAAATTATCCTCTTCAATATCCAGTTCTGCATGCACATTTAATAGCTGATTAACGTAACTTTTCCGTCTATTTAACATACTCCTGGAATCTGCAATCATATCCCAAATTTCATTCCTATTTATGTTTGATCTAGCCTGAAACCCATTCTTCTGTATCTTAATTCCCTGATTTAATTCTCTGATGTTCTTATTTTTTTGCATTCATTTCAAGATCATTAATATTCTCTCTCACATATTCCCTCTTTTTACTCTTTAATAACCTGGTGGTTTTCCGTCTAATAGTACCTATTTTGTTTTAATTTTCTACATTTGGCTTGTGTAGCCAATTCATTCTTTTCTTTACAATGTTGGCACATTCCTCATCAAACCTCTTCTTGTTTTCCCACATTTTTGGTTAACCAATGCTTTCTGATGCTGACAATTTAATAGCATCTCTTATAGCCTCCCATTCTTTATTTATATCAGTTTCTTCTTCGGCTGCTACATTCTCATCTTAAGATTCCAGTATCTCAAATCTATTAGCAATTTTAATTTGTTATTCTTGCCGTAGTTCATCATTTTTCTATTCAAATTTTTCGGAATCATCTTTAGCATTTGTTCCTCTCATGAGCGATAACCGTTGTCTGATTTTCACCCTGACCAGATGATGATCCAAATTGCAGTCTGTCCCTCTAACTGATCTAACATCGATGAGATGCTAACTGTGCCAGCATTTGTCCACTAATACATGATCTATCTGGTTCCGATTTTCACCATCTGGAGACGTCCAGGTGTATTTATGAATATCCTTATGCTGAAATGTTGTGTTCTTATCAATGAGATTCTTTAATGTGGCAAAGGTGACTAATCTAACTCCATTGCCATTACTGTCTTCATGAAGACTGAATTTGGCTTTGTTGGCCTGAATATATTTTCCTGCCCCACTTTTGCATTAAAATCTCCTAAGACAATTTTCATTAGATATTGTGAAATACTATCAAATACTCATTCTAATTCTTCTTAGAACTCATCCTTGATTGTGTCTTACTTATCTTCTGTGGGAACATGTACATTTACAATTACAATATCATGTTGTGTATCTTTTAGAATTTTGTATATCCTATCGCTAACAAACTTAAATCTCGGATAGTGGAGAGAATCCTCCTTCGGACTAAAAAGCTCATTACAAATTTGGTTCTTGCTACACCCCCATAGTATAATGCAAAACTTCTTGCTTCCTAATTCCTGACTACCTTCTCCTGGCCATCTAAATTCCTGTAAAGCTACTATATCCAAAGGTGAATTATCTAATTCCTGCATTAATATCTCTAGCACCTTGCAATTATACAGGGTGTTTCTAAATTAGACCGACAAACTTTGAGAGCAGATAATTAACTTTCATTGAAGCATATTTTGGTAGATGCAAATGTCACTGAAGTGCAAAAATTAAACAATGTTTGAAACCATGTTCTAGTCATTGCTTTCAGAAATACTGTGGTTTTAAAGTAGAAGTCTTCAGTCCAATACATTTTTATATTGGGCTTTTGGACAATTCGCGTGATGAACATCACTCCTAAAAATTTGTTCATTTCAGGAATGTCCACAGGTTTCCACGTCTGCATAATTTAATATTTAGCAAACAGTCGCAGCATAGCATTAATGACTTGCTCCTGCATAAAGGTTCATTTGATCACACACAAATTCAAAAAATCATCATTCAAGAATAAATGCATGTAAGACATTATTTCAGTTCCATCAACAATTTTAAATTTAATTCCGTTATTTGCTGTAAACAATAATAGCGGCGGACGGTAACTAGGGTGATGTTTATCACACACTTCACATTCTTGTAATAATACATCACTCTCTGCAAATGGAATTTCATCTCCACTTTCACTTTGCAAAAGTTCTAATTCTGGAATTAATTCTTCTTCTGAATCATTGTTATGTTAAATATTTACAAGTTCTTCATCTGTGAGATATTTTTCTCTAGCCATGTTTTAATGAAACACTGCGTAACACAAGCTACTATGATAAGTGTGGAAGTGGAGAAGGAATTTATCTGGCTGTATATTCTAAAAATATAATAGGATGATTCATGCAGGTCCGCCTGCTGTGTTCACGATAAACGGAGAAGTGAAAAATCTTTAAGTTGTGTGCCATTTATGGTCTCCAAGACTTACTGTTTCAATATAGAGAGTTGGCGACTAATATAAATGCAGTTTGTTCAAGCACACTGTTAAATGCCTAAACTGACTGAGAACCGGGCATACTAGAGTTCCCTTATACATCTTAACTGATTCACGGTACTGAATATGTTGATAATTAATTTGAGTCTTACATCTTACCTCATAAATTGTTGTGTTCTTGATAACATATTTCAATATGACTCCACATTATAATCAGTTAATTCAGACTGTTCATTTATTGGTTGTTGGTCATGGATGTCGACTCCCCCTTTATCTTTTGGTTGAATGAAGAACGTACAATTCAAATCTGATAACATGGAGTCATATTGAAACATGTTCTCAAGAACACAATATTTATGATGTAAGATTCAAATTAATTATTCTACCTACATCATTGATTTTTATTTATACTTTCATGAAAGAATATGCATAAAACCTAAATTTCAAGGTCTAGTGATAAAGAAGTCAATCTAAATAAGAAGTCGAGTGATTTAATCAGTTTTATTTTTTCATATTTGAAGAGAAAAATTATACGCTCAGACCGGGTCTTGAATCCAGGACCCTTGGTTCTCTAGACCAAGTGCTCTACCATCTGAGCTACCTGAGCAGGTTTTTCATCTCTACATATCAGGTTTACATATACAGATTTATGCTACATTTTCATGATACACTAAGCATGATAATAAAATTATTGAATTCTACCTGTTCCGAATTGTTAAGAAGTCTGGGAACACGACGAGGAAAACCATGGAACACATTAAGTTCTTCAACATGAAATGTACGCCATATTGGAGAAGGCTGTCTTAAAACCAGACGAATTGTTATCACAGACTTCAATTCAACTTGACTCTGTAACAAAAAAAATATTTCTCTTTACCATTGATTTACAATAATTTGTGTTCATTAATTTACTTATTTCTATCATAGTAATAGCTTTAGCTTCTCAATATTAATTTAATAAATAATGCTATAGCTGTGTGGAGTCCCTTCATGTCTTCTTCAGGTAGAAGCCATTCATTGTGTATTTGTGAATGATGATTCATTGAAATTGAATGTGAGACCAGTAGAGTAAGGTAAAGGAAGGATTTCTGCTTGGATGGGAATGAAGCCTGGATTAGCTCAGTGGCAGAGCATTAGCACGGAAAGCTAAATGTTCGGGGTTCGATTCCCGGTTCAGGCAAAAATTTTTCTCTTTACCATTGATTTACAATAATTTAATTGTGTTCATTAATTTACTTATTTCTATCATAGTAATAGCTTTAGCTTCTCAATATGTTGTTGTTTTCAAATGCTGGGCCTTGGCACCGAAGCCATTAGCGTTCTTGCTCTCCAATATTTCTCTATGGTGGATTCAACAGGTAATACTTCACAGGTTTGTAAGTGTTCTTCATTCATTTCTTCGTCTTTATTGCATAGAGGACAATTTGGATTTGTGTAGATTCCTATTTTATATAAATGTTTGGCCAAATAGTCATGTTCTGTAAGCAGTCTAAATTTTGCTACTGTATTTTTACGTGGAATTTCTGGAATAATATCTGGCTTCTTTACTAAAATATTCCATTTTTTGTCTTTGGCTTTATTACATAGAGCTTCTCAATATTAATTTAATAAAGCTAGTAATGTGTTATTAAGGACTGGATTTGCAGGTTTTAATTTTTTTTCCCTTACTTCATAATTATGGAATTTCAAAGTACTTTTCCATTTCATACACATAAATTCCAAGTGTGTGATTCTTGTAAATAAATCATAAAATTTGCTAAAAGGAATAAAAGGCCTAAAAGAGGCTAATTTGTATTTTTTTTAGAGAAAAACAACACTGGCATTATAAAATAAATTCATTCACTCTAATATATTCCTTAACAGTGTCACATACATTGAAAAATTGTAAGAAAGGATATGAACCAAAGATATATACTGAAGAATAGTATTCAGTGATATAACACTTTAAAATCACCACTTCACATCATAAAATCTTCAATTAAAGCAGGAATGCCTATTGATATGTCATATTATTCATTTGCCTCTTCAAATATAATTTATCAATTAGTTTAATTGGTTTTTTTGATATATTATATTCCATATTCATTTAAGTGGAATTTTTTTTAAACACAATTTCAACGATACTTTTAGGCTTTTGTTCTAAACACTGTAGTTACATTATTTCATTCTCAAAACAAATTTCCTTTCCTCCAGCCATCTAGACTTCACCCTCAATAAAGAGAGTGTTTGCACAATCTCATTTTTTACACTTTTCATTTAATGATGATGATAATGGTGATAACAATGAAACAATGATGACAATGACAATGCTGCTGCTGATGATGATAATGATAATAATTATAATAGTTATCATTATTATTATTATTATTGTATTTAAACTATTAGAATTAAGATCATAAGGCCTTTTGTGGCACCAACCACTTAAAATTTTAATTTAAGAAGAGTGTGTTCATCTGATCATCATAATCATCATCATATTCACCATGTTTAGTATGAATGATGTGTTTTGTCTTAATGTTCTTAAAACCAACTCTTCTCATGGAGCGAGAATCTCCGCCTCTCTATGATGTACAGAGTTTGCATGAAACCAACTCACGTCTCAAATCTCAAGTCTTGGCCACGCCTTACTCACTTTTATCTGTCATAAAGTAAGTCGGCAGTATTCCCGTCTTTCCCTTTGTTCTGCTCCACAGTAGAAATGGCAGAATTCGATGATATGGCACAGGAACACATAGAAGATGTTGAAATAGAAGAAGATCTACACAATGAAGTAAATTGTCGTCATTGCCATCACCGGTACTTTCAGGATATTCCTGTATATCTCCGGGATAATGAAAATCCCATGGAGAAGTACGACAATGTGCAATTTTATGCCCGATACCGCCTTACTAGACATGTTATTGTGTTTATATTGGAATTAATTGATCATAGAATGATGACAAACGATCGTCGTGGATTACCCGTGCCTCCAGTAATCCAATTACTGATGGCCATCATATTTTTTATGCTGTATGATTCATTATATTCTAACCTCTTCTATTTGCATTGTGAGAATTTTCTTAAAATCTAATGTTGTTTATTACAAATGTGTATGGAAATACTATATAAACTGATTATAAATAATTAATGTAGAGAAATATAAGCATCACTCTCGTGTATAACATCATTTTTTTTTTATATTACACGTAAGGAAGTGAAATTTTTATTAACTCCACATAACGAACAAGATTGGATAATAATTAATAATTCAATAGTATTATATATATATATAAATGATAATAATTAGTAATTCAATAGCATAATATATATTAAGGTAGAATATGTTTATCACTCACCTCATATTGTTCTTCTTATTTGATTATAGACTAGTTTCGGAACATAGTTTCTGTTCCATCCTCAGTAACATCACGACCGTTGTTCTGTCGTCTTGAAGAGTTGTCCTTCTCTCCTTCCATTGGCTGACTGAAAAACCTCGAAACCAGGTCATTCTCACCGGGAATTCAAAGTTCATTAATTTCTTCTTTTCGCTCTTTTGAATGTAGATCTTTTCCCAAACAGTAAGTTCTTTTGGTTTTTCTATTTGTTTTAATAATTTTGCTTCTTTCTCGATAAGATGTTTTTCAGACCATGCATGGGCAGCCACTGCAGATTATTTTTCTACTTCCCCTTTCTTGACATTCCTGAGATGTTCTTTAACTCTAGTTTTCAAATTTCTTTTAGTTTTTCCTATGTAGAATTTCTCACATTCTTCACATTTAATTGATAAATCCCTGATTTGTTTTCTTCTTTAATTTTCTCATTCTTATTAGGTCTAATCAGTCTGCTGATGCTGTAGTCATTTTTGGGTGCTAACCTTATGTTGAAATCTTTAAAATTTTTTGAAACTTGTGGTGTTTTAATGGATGATATGTGAATTTTCTAAATTTTACATTATCTTCTTTTACTTTTAGAAGAGTGCTTTTTGATTAATAAATTTTTGTCTTTTGAACTTGTTTATTTTTTTGAGTATCATTTTCATAGTGAGAATTCCTAAAATAAGTAATAATATATATTGTATATATAAGGAAAAACACAAATAATGAAACATCTTATTTCAGAGAACCGTAGTAGAAGTTAGTAAAACAATATTTCTATTAATTACACCATTCCTGCTTTTTAATACTTAACGTTATTCTTATTTAATTTCAAGAAATTAACTTCATTTTGTGTGTTTCTGATGGGACAAGTTAGTGTACGAACTATTAGTTTATTGATAATATGCATGCATTTTATTTTGTTAGGTTAGGAAGAGTGAAATTTCTTGTATGTTAATTTCTCATGAACTGTTTGGGAAGGTTGGTTATTTCGATTTCACATTTATATCCTGCCACCTGGTGACGGTTACATTAAACATTCGTGCTTGTGTAGTGCGATTCTGTAGAACTTATTCATTGAATAGATGAGAGTCAAATACTAAAGTTTTCCCGTAATTTGCTTCACTCTTTAAATTATGCACATCAAAGATTATCTGATAATGTTTCATTTAATTTTATGCTAAACTCCTCGATTCAGGAACAAATACTTAATCGAGGTGTGGCCAGACAAATATTTAATTTATTATGGCATAAGTATTGTGTCATACCAATTGTGAATTTATTAATTCTATTCACAGGAAGTATGCAGCTTGTAGTGGCAGACCTCCATGGCATCAGCCAAAGTACTGTATCACGTGTCATCAAAAAAGTATCCATCTACATTGCAGAATTGAAACTGCTATTTATAACATTCTCTAATGGAGATGAGGTTCGTCGTTTCCATTATGAATTTCATACAATTGCAGGTTTGCCTGGTGTAGTTGGATACATCGATGGTACGCATATAAAAATAAAAAATCCTGGAGGAGAACATCCTGAAATCTTCAGAAATAGGTTGGGCATATTCTCCTTCAACTGTCAGGTATGTACTAACTAGTTTAGCAAGTATTTTTGTGTGTGTCATTATTTTATTTCACTACATTCTTTAATTGTTCAGATCATTAGAGTCATAATTCAAAACTAGTAATGAAAGATCCAACAAATTTTTTTTAGAAGTTCATTTTTAGAATTCAGGTTCTTCTACATGTTGTAAATCTATGACATGTGATCCATGGCTTAAGTTGCATTGGTCAATGTTGCAACAAAATGGAAGTAAAGCCATCAGTCTTAAATATATAGCACATAAAAGCAGGCCTCCGAGCACAATCTGTGAACCATTTCAGGTGATTGATTTGTGATGCTTCTTACCTGAATAGTTTCTGCCAAGTAGGAGACTTTATAGACCATCTTCGGTGAGAAACATTTTGTTAAAATTTTGAAAATTTATTGTGTTAATATTGTTCTACATTTATTGTTTTAGCTTTAACTACCTCATACCATTTATCTCGTAACGTAACATATATTTTGCATAAATAACAAATAAAATATAACCATACTTGAATTTTTTTCATGTTTTTATTAAATTTACACTTTCCAAACCTTAATTTTTCTTCCTTAAGTAATCTAGGTTGGAAAGTGTTAATTTAATAAAAACTTCAAAGTATGAAGTTTTACCGTTCAAAAGTAATGTATAAGTTCTCAACAAAAGTACTTCTGAATAGAAGATGCCAATTAGCATATTGGTAGTGATAGCTATTGGTCTTCAGACGAATGAGAATTGTATAAACAGAAAGAAAAGTTGACATTCTTATCGGTGCTCAGATGATGTAATTGGTATCGTACTGATGTACGGAATCAGAGATCCAGTGTTCAAGTCACGGTTCGAGCATTATTTTTCTTTCTTTATTAATGTGCAAGTAAATTTACTTCCAACAAAACAATAGATGAAACTATCAAAGTATTAAAGCAATGACAAAAATAAAGTGCCTGTGATGGCTGCAAGTAAAAAATGAATAGTTTTTCGTCACGAATGGCACATTTCATAGTAAGAATTTTGAATATAAAAAATTTAATAAATAAATAAATATATATATTTATATTATTTATTGCATTGAGACTAGCTTTTTATATCTGGGATTTTTTTTTAATTTTCAGGCCATTGTGAATTCCAATATGGAATTCATTAACATCGTTACAGGCTGGCCTGGATCTACACATGACAGCCGTATGTTCCAAAGCAGCACGATCTGTGGCCAGTTAGAACAAGGAGAAGTCTCCGGCATTCTCCCGGGAGACAGTGGGTATGCGTGCCATGACACCCCTCCTCAACCCACAACCACGAGCTGAATTCAATTATAATAGATCGCATAAAGTTACTAGAAGTTTGGTGGAAAGATCTTTCGGGATCTGGAAAGGGAAATTTCAGTGCTTAAGGAAAGGTCTTTCACTCAAACTTGAAACAACAACGACTGTTATAGTTGCAACAGCTGTGTTACACAATATAGCGAGGAGGGCAAATGATGCTGAAATATAGGATCCGCCACCGAATGATGCTATTCCAGTTGTGATTTTTATGATTTGCCAAATGGATTGGCAGCCAGAAGGGCTCAGACAGATGCCCACTTTTAATAATAAGATGAATACTTCCTCATAACTTGTGTTCTATTTTAAGTAGTTTTGGTATTTCACGTATACCATCGTCAGCTTTTCCAGACTTTTGAAATTTACGTTGTGAGCTCTGGACATCGAGGGCTGACAATGTTAATTTCAACATTCTGGAAAAGCTGATGATGGTATAATTGATATACCAAAACTAGTTCAAATAGAACACAAGTTATGAGGTAGGATAACTCCAGATTTACCTTATTTGTTATTAACACATTGGTGACGGGCCACGGAGATCTCCGTGTTTAAATGGCCAGCGCTAGATGACCGGTCACGGAGATTTCCGTTTTTACGTTTTCTATGGCTTCCTTGCCTCTTCGCTTTTGAATGAGGCATTCAATTTTGTTTCTTCTCATTGTGAAATAAATTTTAGTTGTATTTGTACCCCTCTCTTCTCTTTTATGAAATTGCCAACTTTACAGAATTGTTTACAATTTTATGACAGACGGCTGGTGAAATATGGAATTTTAGTGCTGGTAGTTAGGCGATTACGGGATACGTATGTAACCTGTAAATATATTTTGCAGAGCGGAAAAATTAAAAGAAACTCTATTTTGCGTTCTGGAGCCGAATTTATATCTGTGGCATCATGTCCACCAGGATAATTATTATAATAGTGTGGCTATAGCTGAAAATTTGCTCGAAAGAAAGACGACAGCTTCTGAAGCAATAAAGATTAACAGAGGGCTTCCAAAATCATTTGTGGAAGCAGGAAATAAACTCAAACCAGGAGAAAGTGTTTTTGTAGTAAGGGGGACCTTTTGCTACAAACATGGAAAGATAAAAGAGACGTAAGAATGGTTAGCACATTGCATCAGGCAACACGAGAGTGGGAGGATTAAAGTTGTAAAAATGCCCTATTGAATACTTCAATAAAACAAGTATGTGAAGGGTGTAGACAGGGCTGACCAGGACCTATCATATTACTCCATCCATAGAAAAATAGTGAAATGGTGCTAGAAAGTTGTATTGTGGCTTCAGAATTGTACACTCCTTAATGCTTTCAGGGTCTATAAATTTCAAAATCCTAACAGCAAAATGTCAAACAGAAGTTTTTTGCTTGAAACAGCCTCTTGTTTGGCAGTCGTGAAATTAGGAACAGATGACAGAGAAGACGAGGAAAGACAGAGAGAAAAGAAACCACTTCTAGGAGACCACCTCACGACCCACCAGGGAGGCTAAGACATTAAGAAAAATAAATTAACACCAACTGTGATTGGAAAGAAAAAAAATACCCTCACAACTTTTCCTCGATTTTAGTGAACACAAGAAAAGAAACTCGCTACGTATGCTCTTTTGCACTTTGCCTTTACATAAAGGGAAATGTTTCCAACGCTATCAAACCCTCAATTTCTACTAGAAGGTCTGGTGAGAACACTAATAAAGATTTACTTATGCATTATTGTTATTGATTGTAAATACATTGATGTAAAAGCCACACTGTGCTAGCGCGGTTTAAAATTTAAAAGTCCACCCTACTGACAGAAATGTCCGGTCCAGCAGCGGTGGGTGCAACGCAGAGCTGTCGGTCACCAATGTGTTAAGAAGGATCTAAGTGTTACTTCCCATTGTGTTTTTACTTGTAATTTTAGAATTGTGATTGGACAAAATTATATGAACACATTCTATTCACTACACTATCATGCATTGTGCATTTCTTTTGTCTTCTATACTTCCTCTACTGTAAGGCTGTGAACATATTTGTGTTGTATTTATATACCATTATGTCTTAAATATGCAGATTTCCTCATCTAAATTGTTGGTGCATCTGTAACACTATTTTATTTTGTCCAATCTTAAATTTTATTTGTTCTATGCAATTTAAATAGGACCCTGTTCTATGTGGCATATCAGCTATGAACTTTGTAACTTCCCTTTAAGTCACTAACATTTATTTATTGGATGACAAGTTAAAATGCATGCTTGTGGCACATTTATTCACATTTCTGGTATAGCCAATTGTGAATGAGTTTATTTAAATTCTATTTGATTGTTTTATGACCTGCGCCATAGCTGAATGGTTAAGGCAAGATGCCTTGTCACCCCCAAAGTTACCGGACTTGCACTTGGTTTGGATCTCCATTGGGGAAGTAATTTTTTCTTGTGATTTTGGCTAGTATTGGGCCGTTGCTCACTCGGCATTTCAGTACGTACAATAAGTAGTGGATCCATGTTAAGAAAATCAGCTATAATGGTTGGGGAACCCGACATGCTGACCACATGCCGACCCTACACTGGTGAATGATCTATCTCTTTGATGAACATGTGTGGAAGTGAGTCCAGCAGCCGGCTAGTAGGCCAAGAGCCTTCTAAACCTTTCGAGCCATGGGTTTTTTTTATTATTTTATATTCCGTTAAGTGAGTCAAATAAGGTATTACATGTTACCTCATAAAACTCCGTGATCTTCACAGGACTGGTTTCTAAAGATATTGCTTGCTTGTATCATCAGCCAAGACTATTGAGTCTGAGTTCTGGTAGACGATAGAGGAAATAACTTTAGAAACCAGTTCTGTGAGAATCACCTAGTTTTATGAGGTGAGATGTAATAATTTATTTGACTTACTTAATTCATTTATTTGCCTAATAATGTAAATTCCCATCATAAAATTTCAATAAGGTAATTCAGATTTAATTAAGTAGGTAGATCATTGGCAAGATTTATTGTTTTATCTTCTTTTCCATAAGTTGGGTATGGAAACTTCTTGTACAAAATTAGAGGTACGAGGTGAATATGATAAAATAACATTGGAGAGAGAAGTAATTATGAAGGGATTGATTGGAAAGCATATGTATGCACAGTCACGAACCTCCAGGTTAAACAATGCCAGTGAGTAAGCATTTAAAACTTTGTATTTCATTGCACTGCATACAACATTTCCTGCATATAATATTGGCTTTGTTGAGCAGGGATGTCAAAACTATTTTAAGATGACAAAGTAAATAGTGGAGATGACCTATAAATATAGGATTCCAATCCTTAATGGGAAATCATCAGTGCACAAAAGTTGATAGATGTAGTGTGAACTATATCATAAAATATAACCCCCCTCAACCTATGCATTCACTGTTATAATCATGATATTACGACAGACATACTGAAAGTCATGAGCAACATTTTTTAAAAAATCATAATATTTTAGACAAACCAAGTACATCATCATAATGTACAGACTTTTGTGTCACTTTTCAACATACTCCCCATTTCTTTGCACACATTTTTTCCTATCGTTTTACAAGCTTGAAATTAGCCTAACTGTAGAAGTCCATTCCAGCAGTTCCAAGACACTGGCGCACATGGGCGTAACCAGCATTGGATTAAGGGGGGTGCAATTTTTTTTCGACTGTATACGTTCCGGGTACAAACGAACAAATCAAAAACACAAAATACTACCTTCATTTTTTAAACTAACCTCAATATACTTCGGAAGAAAACTACAGCATTCATTACAAAAGTGTGTGCGGCAATGAATAGTCAAAGTCAGGTGAACTTTCTACAAGTGTCTAGTCGTCGAAAAACAAAGTCAGGTACTCAGCTGAAATTCCAGAAGTGAATGCTGCGTTAGCCATTCATAATAGAGGTCTAGAATTTTCTGGCGATACTTATGTCCACTTGGAGAGGTACTTGATAAATTGATATATCACATCGATTGGGTTTGGCGGGCTTAATATATTATTTTTATTCTTTACATCTATTTTTAATAGTTTATATCTAATTTCGGATCGAATAAAATCTCAATCTATCTAGTGTTAATTGGTCGAAAATCAAGGGGGGTGCAAGTGCACCCACCTCGCTATGCCCATGCTGGCACACCGCTTTCTGAATATCCTCCATATCTTGTACCTAACCCTTCGCAGAACCCAAAAGAAGGTAGTCGGAACTTTAGGGAGGATGCAAAAGAGTTTTCCACCCAAATTTCCTGAGCTGTGTGAGGACATGCTTTTGTGTCGGAGAATTGCCTTCTTTCCAGGTCGTCTGTCGCACAATGCATGACGGAGCTTCACAAGTGTCTGGATTTAGCGGGCAGCATTTATGGCTTGTCCAGGTTCCAGAAATTCAATCAGAATGCAAAAATGCACATCCCAAAAGACATACCCCATAACTTTCCCAGCAGATTGAACTGTCTTCGCTTTTTTCTTCGATCGCAAATTCAAATGGTGCCATTCCATACTGCAGTGTTTGGTTCCAGGCTCATGATGAAATCAGCTTTCATCTCCTGTCACAGCACAAACTTTTCGGTAACCCAAGCTGTGAATCATTTCTTGCACTGCACTAAGTCCTACGGCAAGTTTCGTAGTGATTTCATGCACAGTGTTATGCCTGTCGTCTGTAATGAGCGCATTAACTCTTTCCTTCTTGTGATCCACAGAGGCACAATGAGGTTCATCTTGGACTAGTATTCCAGTTTTGAAATGTTTAACCCATGTCCTAACACTGTTGGCAACCATGCAGGCATCTCCATATGTATATTGAAGTCATAGGTGAATGTCAGCAGCTTTTTGTTCCTCTTTAACTAGGAATTCCACGACAGCACACTGTCGCAATGAAAAACTGATGTTCATAATTTTGGAATTGCTGAGTGTGGTTACGTGACAGAAGCTAATGACGTCGTAACTCGATATGTGGTTTAAAGTCAATAGATTATGATCCTGTGGTCATTTTTGTTTGAAATTTTGGCAATAGGTTGCTCATGACTTACAGTATGCCCCTTGTACTAATTGCTGAATATTACCATTAACATTTGTGTTAAATGGATTTAAATATATTATAAATGACTAATATAATAAACAATACTTTTAATATTAATTTTTTGTTTACAAAGATTATGCATGAATTATTTAAGTTGAGGATGATGGTGTATGAAAAAAAAAATATATAAAAGTTTTATAATTAAGATATAATAAGTGTAAGATTTTACTTTTCTAAGAAATTGACATTATTAATATTAGAGATTATGTTAAATAGTTCCATTCAGTGAGTGGTTATGTAAAATTAATTGATGTTACGGCAGAATTCTACATGCCTGGTTAGAAATTTAATTTAATTAACACTTTCACACTAGATGCAGATTATGAGAGGCCCTCTTTTAAAAAATATTGCATTTTCAGATGATGTATGGAATAAATGAATCAACCGTTATAAAAATATTTTGAAATTATAGTACATTGTTATTCCTCTTTAATTTCATTCCTATTTCTTGAGAGAATAAAAAAAACAGTATCATGGATGTTGAGAAAATGCAATGATGCCTTTTAGTTATAATTGTTTCCTGCTGTGCTTATGCAATTCCTTTCTCAACTTAACTCCTATTATTCAGTGTTCTGTAACGAGACTCCTAATCCCATAGATTAAAAAATAAAAGTTTCACAAGTAGTGCAAGAAATGGCATGGTTAAAGTGTAAATTATTGTATAAAATTAGCATAATCGACATGCAGTAGATCTGCTAGGTATGTGCTGGCGATTCTATACTTTTCCTGTACCATGTTACCACACTTGTCCCTATGTTATTATGCTGTAAGGATAGAGCTGGTGAATACTCTGTTATTTAAAAGGCCTGACACATTCAGAAGGTCTAATTAATAATCCGGCAACCATGTTACCACTGGCAAGAATCCCTCCCGTCTTTGCCTTCTCTCTTCAGATTGCTATTTCCAGTCCTCTGTGTTGAGAGTCTGGTAATACAGAGATGAAAGTACGGTGAGTTAAAATGACCCGACACCTTCAGAAGTCATCAGCCAAATGACATATGTTATGATCTATCACATGTGTTTAGGTATACTCTGCCCGGCACTTGATATGTCTTTCTGTAACAGAAGTGTATATTTTTCTCTTTTCCACTAAGAGTAATGGTATTAATAGACAATATTTCATCCAAATTTGAAACATGACCTAAAAACTCACGCAGGCAACCATAGGGGTTGAGGTAAGAATTTGTCAGCAGGCTTGTTCCGTAACTGCAAAGAAGTGCCTATTACTCGTAATGAAAACATTAACCTTGAGTCGGAAGTGAATTGCATAACTATGTATGTAATGGTTATGTTCCTTGCTTCTAGTCCCAAGGGTCGCGAGTTGAGACCCACCTGGGATCGATGGATTTTTAGGATGGAAAAATCAAAGGGACAAGTCCCCCAGGAGGACTTTAAGCCATGGGTCACGAGCCTGAACATTTTCAGGTTCATAAAAGAACCTCAAGTCTGAATAAAAGACTTCTGTGATAAATTTATCCCCCATGATCCATCTAGTAATATTTGTTGCCTATTAGATGTCCTATTGAGGTGATGTGCTAACCACATGTCACTCGATATGTATGGGTAAATAACTTACTTACTCACTGGCACTATCGAACCCGTAGGTTCATGGCCGCACGGACATAAGCTCTCCATACATCCCTATCCTGAGCTAATGCTTTCCAATCATTCCCTGTATAATCTACTTCCCTCAAATCATAGTTAATGTTGTTCTCCCACCTCATTCTTGGTCTACCAACTGGGCGTTTTCCTTCTGGCTTTCCTACAAGAAGTTTCCATGCATGTCTTTCATTCCCCATACGCGCAACATGCCCTGCCCATCGCAGTCTATGGGACTTAACTGTTCTTATTATATCTAGCTTCCTATAAAGACCATGTAGTTCATTGTTATGTAGTCTTCTCCATTCACCTGTCTGTTCATCTCTCTTTGGTCCAAAAATTTTCCTAAGAACTTTATTCTCAAATACTCGTAATCTCCTTTCCTCCCTTAAAGTAAGAGTCCAAGTTTCGCACCCATATAATATAACTGGTAGAATAATAGTTTTATATATTTTCAGCTTAACATTTTTTGAAAGGAGTTGGGACATCAAAAGTCTCTGCAATGCATAATAGCATGCATTTCCAGAATTGAGCCTATGTTTTAATTTCTTTGTGCATCTCATTACTATTTGTGATTATTGTTCCTAGGTATTTGAATTCAGCCAATTCCTCAAAATTTCCCTCATTTGTCATTAGCTGTCCATTTCCATTATATAATGTATTTCTACGTGTGACCATATATTTAGTTTTACTGATATTTACTTCCAGTCCTAATTTCTTAGTGTTACTCAATAGTGTGTGCGTGTTGGCCTTTAGTATCTCCTCGCTATCGGCCAGTAGTACTACATCATCAGCATAAACTAACAGCTTATTAATACCATTCAGTTGTAAGCCTTCTTCATTCTCTAAAGATTTAATGGCATGCTCTAGTACAAAATTAAATAGTAGAGGAGATAGTGCATCTCCTTGCTTCAACCCATTCTGGATTTCAAAAGTGTCTGAAAACTGTTTGCCTACACGCACCCTACTCGTTGAGCCATTTAGACACATTCGTATAAGTCTAACTAACTTTTTAGGAATTCCGAACTCCAGCAGGATACTATATAACTTCTCCCTCTTAATTGAATCATATGCTTTTTGGAAGTCTACGTATAGTTGATGTACAGTACCATTATATTCCCATTTCTTTTCTAAAATCTGTCTTATACTAAAAATCTGATCTGTTGTAGACCTGTTTCTTCTAAATGCACATTGATGATCTCCTAGAATGTCATCAATATAGGGAGTAAGTCTGCTTACTAATATATTTGTTAGAATTTTGTACGAAGTTGAAAGTAATGAGATGCCCCTATAGTTGTTGCAATCAGTTTTATCTCCTTTCTTATAAATTGGTACGATAATTGATTCCTTCCATTCATCTGGAAGAGCTTCTTTTTTCCAAATCATACTAAGCAAACAGCGTATCTTGTCGATCAATTTTTCTCCCCCTGATTTTATCAGTTCTGCTGGGATCTCATCTGAACCTGATGCTTTACATATCTTCAATTTTTCAATTGCCATTTCAACCTCTAATGCACTTGGCTCTGCGACTAGCATTTCTGCTGTCTGTAACTTATCCTCCTCAATGTCCTGTTCTGTATGTACATTTAATAGCTGATTAAAATAACTTTTCCATCTATTTAATATACTCTTGGAATCTGCAATCATATCCCCATTTTCATTCCGAATTATGTTTGTTCTAGCCTGAAACCCTTTCTTCTCTATACTAATTCCCTGATATAATTCTCTAATGTTCCTATTTTTTGCATTCATTTCAAGATCATTAATCTTCTCTCTCAAATATTCCCTCTTTTTACTCTTTAGTAACTTGGTGGTTTCCCGTCTAACACTACCCAATTGCTCTAAATTTACCTCATTTGGCTCGTGTAACCATTTCATTTTTGCTAGCTTTCTTTTCTTTACAATGTCGGCACATTCCTCATCAAACCATTTCTTGTTTTGCCTCTTTTTTAAACAACCAATGCTTTCTGATGCTGACAATTTAATAGTATCTCTTATAGCCTCCCATTCTTTATTTATATCAGTTTCTTCTTCGTTTGCCACATTGTCATCTGAAGATTCCAGTACTTCAAATCTATTACCAATTTTGATTTGGTATTCTTGCCACATTTCATCATTTTTCAAGTTTTTTAATTCATATTTTACAGAATCATCTTTAGCGTTTGTTCCTCTCATAAGCGATAGCTGTTGTCTGATTTTCACCCTGACCAGATGATGATCTGAATTGCAGTCTGTCCCTCTAACTGATCTAACATCAATGATGCTACTGTGCCAGTGTTTATCCACTAATACATGATCTATCTGGTTCCGAGTTTCTCCATCTGGGGATGTCCAGGTGTATTTATGAATATCCTTATGCTGAAATGTTGTGCTCTTAACAATCAGATTCTTTGATGTGGCAAATGTGACTAATCTAACCCCGTTGTCGTTACTATCTTCATGAAGACTGAATTTGCCTATTGTTGGTTTGAATATATCTTCCCGCCCCACTTTTGCATTAAAATCTCCTAAGACAATTTTCATATGATATCGTGAAAGGCTATCAAATAAGCATTCTAATTCTTCATAGAACTCATCCTTGATCTTGTCATCTTTATCTTCTGTGGGGGCATGTACATTTACAATTATAAAATCATGTCGTTTACCCTTTAGAATTATGTATGATATCCTATCATTAACAAACTTAATATCTCGGATAGCGGATAGGATCCTCCTTCTGACTAAAAAACCCGTTCCAAATGCAGGTCTTTCTGCACCCCCATAGAATAATGCAAAGGTTCCTGATTCCTGACTACCTTCTCCTGTCCACCTAACTTCCTGTAAAGCGACTATATCCAAGGGCGATTTATCTAGTTCCCGCGTTAATATCTCTAGTGCCCCACTATTGTATAAAGTCCTAACATTCCATGTTCCTAGGAACATGTCCCTGTGTTTGAGCCTTTGGCATGGGTTCCCTGAAGTAGTCCCCGCCCGGAGAACCGAATGGGGGACTATTTGACCTCCGGAAAATTTTACCCCAGATGAACCCATGTCCGCATTTCTTGACGGTTGTATTTTTACGGTGAAAGATCGTCACTCTTTCGACCAAGGTACTTATTTCATCTGGCTTATCACCTTCGACCAGTCCGGCATGGGTAACCCTATCGGCAGCAATGCTACCGCCGGCATAGCTCTCAGGATCATTTAAGCACACAAGCCACTCCACCACGACAAGGTAAAGATACCATGGAGGGTGTGTGGGTAAATAAGCATAACTAAATTAGCTTGGTTAACAAAATCTCGCTAGGGAGTAGCCATGTACCCACGCGGGACATATGGGGCATATATATAAAATAAGACCAGTTATCTCGTAGACTGTGACAGGCAGGACATGTGGCATGTATGAGGGGTAAAAGAGGTGCATAGAAGTTTCTTATAGGAAAACGTCCAGTTGGTTGACCAAGAATGAGGTAGGAGAATAACATTATTCATGATTTGAGGAAAGTATTACAGGTGTTGATTGGAAAACATTAGCTTAGGATATGGATGTGTGGAAAGCTTATGTCCACACAGCTTTGAACCTATGGGTTTGATAGAGCCAGTGAGTTAGGTAGTGTGATTACAATGTGCTGAAGGGATCGTGCACCTAATTTATGTATATCATACTTTCTTCAACATTATCACACAGACTGTGAGGGCAAAGTAATTCCATTATAGGCCTTTTGTGTTAGGAGGTGGTTAAAGCTTCCACTTATCTAGAAAATTGGTATGAGATGTCAGTCCTACGTTAAGGTCTGCCTTGACCCCAAGAAAAAGCACCTGGTAGTTCTCATTTCCATAACAGGCTGAGCCAATCCCAGGGACCTGTGGTTCGCCACAAGGTTCAGGAAATCTTAAATTACTTCTGTACATCTCTTTTATTTCCAGTTATTTTCAAAAGTATCTTTTTATTCTGGTGTTCACCATGTATTTAAAATATTTTCAAATTGAAACACAGTTAGGAATTATAGTGCTTTATGCCTTGATCTTAATAAATATTTATCTGAAATTATGGTCGTCAACCCTGGAATAGGCAACGTTTGGGTGATATTTTGAAAAAAAAAATTCTTCCGCATTTATTACCTACACCACTTTCTTTACACGAATATTCCACCTCCCGATAACTTACTATATTATTTTCCATGTATTCATAGATATTATTTCATACATACCTCTTTACATGGTTTTGCTTGCTGAAAATGAACATTTCACTAGACCAAAGAAGAACGGAGGTGAACACATGTCAATCTCCCAATCATGTGCCTGCGTTTCTATTGACATTTGAGTTGTAGAATGAAACAGATAACCCTAAAAGCCTTGAAATGAAATATCTCATGTTTTGCAACAGTGTACAAGTAGTTTGTGTTACATATTTAACTGTGTGCATATGTGTGTGTGTGTGTGTGTGTGTAAATTGACAATTGTATAATGTTTATATAAATTAATTGTTGGTACTTGTATATACTTTTAGTCAAAGAATTCTGATAACAGTAAAACTCTTATTTTACAAATAATCGGTGTTTATAATTATTTCATATATCACACATAGATAGCACTCGTTTCTTAACCAAGACCTGAAAGGAATTCATCCACACCTTATTTCCTCTAATTTTGATATCCAAATCTGATTGATACAGGATATTTGGATTGTGAATGTAAGTGGCTGTGTTTGAAATGAAACAGATGTGCATAGATACCAAATTCCATTGAACTACTGCACTTAGGACATCTTGGATGTGTAAATACAATATGGACATACAGTTAACTCAAATTTATGTACTGGATATTTGTGTCGTGCCATTGAACAAAGTATCCCTAAATTAACTATATATATCGAGTAATAATGCAAATTATGGCATGTTGGTGACAGCAACATCATATACCCTCTACATTTTGCCCAAAGCTAGCATTAATTCCACAATAAAACATGAATATTAATTGTTCCATAATTACATTTCCCTACATTATACTGAGCATTAGCACTTGTTTCTGTTTCATTTGTCATGATAAAAAATAAGTGATATACACAAAAACAAAATTTATTTCTTACAAAACCAAACATTGATTAGTGTTACATTTTACACAAGAGTCAGTAAGCCAAATTGATAGTTAACATTATATTTGAGTTTGTATATTTTGACTCACCTCACATTTCTTGATTTTTATGCAGACCAGTTTCGTCGCCAACTGTGCGACGAAACAACTCTGCATAAAAATCAAGAAATATGAGGTGAGTCAAAATATACAAACTCAAATATAATTAAAATAAACCTCAGAGTGTTATTTCCTACATACAGGGTCTAACAGGACCTCACTGGCAAAAAGATAGGGATGATAGGCCATGCAGAGAGGATCATACAGCCGCAAACACGTTGTTTATGAGTTATGCGCAGATGAAGGTGTTCACTTGTAAGGGTCAGAATTGAATACAAACAATTGTACATGTATTAAATTAATGTTGGGAAGTAAACATTATGAGGTATAATCATTAAATTCATCAGAGAACATATTGTTTAAACAGTCGGAGTTATGGCTGAAGATGAACATGACTATGTTTGAAATCGCGATATCACGGAAGCATGAATCCTATGAGGTGAGTTGTTTAAACAATTCGTTCTCCGATGAATTTAATTGTACATGTATCATTTTATTGAAAAAGACACTTTTTACAACAAGTCGAGCCTGTGCCTCATTGCATGTTTCCTATTGTTGCAGCAATGATCGGCCAGCACGACAGAGCATGGCAGGATTCTTTTTGACTTCGCCAAACACTTATTGCAAAAACATGTCTTTTTCAATAAAATGATGTACAATTGTTTGTATTCAATTCTGACCCTTATGTGAACACCTTCATCTGCGCATAACTCGTAAATGACGTATTTGTGGCTATATGTTCCTTCACAAAAAATGATCCTCTCTGCATGGTCTATCATCTGTATCATTTTGTCGGTGAGGTCATATTACACTCTGCATATTTAATGATAGTTAACACGCATTCACACAAATATTACACTTGGACTTTTTGTCCTGACAACTGTGGTGCTGTAAGCAACGAGCACGGGGAACGCTTCAGCCAGCAAATTTCGAACATGAAAATGAGATATCAGGAAAGTTCAGTGCATCAATGTTAAATGAATACTGCTGGACACTAATTAGGAAATCACCAGCAGAAAATTACAAATGCCCGGCAAAACAGTTGCAACTTCAGTGACCTTCCTCCAAGGGATAAAAATAAGGTAAATACATGCATAAGCTTATATAGGCAATAACGTAAAGTTAGCACAACTTCAAAACAGGAGGTAATCTTGCATTTCCATTAACATTTTCATTATCAGCACACGCGAAAACAGAAAGATAAGCTGTTTCCATGCCAGTTACAGAAAAAAATTAAATTTTGTCGGTTAGTGTTATATGTTGTACTGAATAGAGTGTATTGTATATTTTGGCCCAAAGTTTTTTCTCGCTATTTAATACTAAGATAGTCCTGCTAGTTGCATTATTTTTATTGCATTGCTTCTTTTGGAAATGAACATTTAAGTCTAAACTCAAAACATTTTTTCTAAAGCATTTGCATAAATTGAATACCATTGTACACAAAATGATTCAATATGAAATAAGACAAAAGATTAAGTTATGTAGGTAGGAAATAACACTATGAGGTTTTTAATATTGTTTATTTTTTATTTCACTCACCTCATACTTCATAACTCCTTGCAAACCCAGGGTTTTGTCACATCATTTGTGACATTCTCAATGCTGTGTCACGTTCACAACTGACGTCCAATGGCCTTCTATCCTGCAGACTGACCTCCACGCCATCTGATGGCTGACCGACGAGAGGACTGATTTGGAAGTTCATCGGTCAGCCATCAGATGGCGTGGAGGTCAGTCTGCAGGATAGAAGGCCGTTGGACGTCAGTTGTGAACGTGACACAGCATTGAGAATGTCACAAATGATGTGACGAAACCCTGGGTTTGCGAGGAGTTATGAAGTATGAGGTGAGTGAAATAAAAAATAAACAATAAGACAAAAGATCTTGAATCTACTCCAAATGAAATTAAGAACAAAACACGGGAAATGCTAAACGAACACCAAAGAATTTTACAGTTAATGGAAACTTAAACTCCATGTAAAAGAAAACAAGTCAACATACAACAGAACTAACAAAAATAAAGTATTCTGAAAACCTAAAAAAAAAGTTAAAAGTACACACAAAAGTAAAATTATTCTAGTATTAATGCTAAAATTAAAAAGATAATAAATTATTTAATATAACTAGAAAACAAATTATACTAATCCTATATGGGTACAGAAGGAAATAAAAAATGTATTGAAATAAATATTTGTAAGAATCAAATGAATCAGGAATTCTTCTTACCTCATACATCTAAGATTTTTAAACACTGTGTTTAAAAACATAGATATATGAGGTAAGAATAATTCACGATTCACTTGATTCTTATTAAGAAAACCTCATAATGAAAAATCCCCCAAATTTATTATATTACATATTTGTACCTAAAAAAGCTAAAAAAAAATCCCTTAATTTGACAAGTTTTCCATTTCCTTCTTGTGCCTTTCATTTTCATTCTGGATCCTTAATGTAAGCAACTCCAGTTCAAGCATTTGTTTCTACTTAATGTGCTCGATTTCTAATGCTGATTTAATTTTTTCGTGACATATTCTACTCCTTTCTCCTTGTAGCCTCAGGGAATGTAATTGGCGAGCATATTTTCGCCTTACACAGTCTAATGATTGATCTCTTGAAATCCTCTCCCTGAGGCCCACTTGGATTGTATGTAGGTTAGAATCACGTCGCACATTCCTCCTTGCTGGAGTGCTTGTAGCGAACGATGCTTCTTCTCTTCCTGAAAAAAAAAACTTTAGCAAGACGGACGTTAAACTACTTAAATGTATGTAATTACTTAAGTGTAATTAGAATCTTACCAGATGTAACATCCATTTCTTCTTCAGCATCGTCACTACTATCAGGAGGTTGACACAATCCTGCAACTGTACAGTCAGATATACAAAAAAATTAACAAGATATCATAAGAACATACAGTGCAATATTTCATTATTACGTAGCTCTGGAAATTCTTGCTACAACAAAATAAAATGAAATACACATTAATGAGAAAAAGAAAGAAAACACAACATAAATACCAATATGATATAAAGAGATTGTTGATTAATTTCTACGTTCCCATCTATTACTGAAGACTTATATAACTAGATAGTGGAATTTGTTCCACGATGCCGATGACCTATTTAAACCAGCATTGGACTATATAAACTTACGAGTTTCCTGAGTTCTACTGACTTCAGGAATTGTTATTGTCGGTGAGCCCCCATGAATCATTGATGTATTAGCAACTGCAATAGTCATGTAAATAAATATATTATATCACTTACAGCTGTATAGTCTATACGAATACAAGTAAGCCTTTGACATTTTGGATTAGATTCTGTTCTCTGCTTATAATAGTAGCTATTGATTTTAATGAAACAGTATCTGATGATTAAACTTACCACGAGTTTCCTGAGTTGTGCTGACTCCAGGAATTAATATTGTCGGTGAGGCCCCACCAACCACTGATGTATCAGCAACTGCAATAGTCATGCAAATAAACATATTATGTTATATCACACAGCTATGACAGAAATTTAACTGAATATTCTTATCTGGCACTGCCATTGTATAACATGAATAGAAATCCAGATAATTCATCTTGTTTAAATTATTTAAAAGAAGTATTCCATACTGCAGCTAGGTAGTAAGATGAAATGTTAGACAAGTGACACAAGATGTAAGTTGAGTTATGAACTCTACATTGCAGCCTCCTTTACCCCCAGATCATGCATCTGGTATAATTTCTGTTAGCCATGACCTGGTGTTTTGTGTATTACCACAGTAAAATACTCTGTTGTTTTCTGCAAAGGATTTGGATAGCAACAATAGCTTCAAATTGAGATTATTTACGGGTACATTGCTTGAGTGACCACACGTTGTCCATATACTGCCCATCTGTTTGATTGACACAAATTGTAATTTGAGGCCACCAGCCAGCTGGTGAACTAAAATTGTTTTATACCCTCTGACAATGTGAGGGAAATTATAAATAAATGTATGTATATATATATATATATATATATATATAAGAACATACCTAGTTCAATGGATAATAGCCCAATCCCGATCCTGATGCTTTCAGCTGAGCTGAAAAACAATCATAGATAAACATTACTAAAATTCATTACATATTTTGGGTACCACCATGTGTAACAAACATTTCAACGATCATGTCTGGTCTTGTATAGGACACAACATGTAAAAAGTTTGTTAAATAATTTTGGGCATAGCAATACCCAGACATGACTACAGAAGACAAGTGCACTAACATTAATTTATATGTTAACATACTATGAAGTTGCAAACTATGTCCCTGTGCATATATATATATCTATGAGATTATGAAGCTGGGTCAGTGTAAACTATGGCAATAAAATGAAATTCTGCAAATGTGTCTAAGTAATAAAATTATTTTCTTATTTGACATATCATTGTAAGGATGGAGTGAAAGTGAAATAATTTGAACATCAGGATCTACTTACCTAGCTGATTTGAAGATTTTAAAGAATTGTGGAGAAATGTTGAAGCAACGAAAGGACCATTTGCAGAAACACGCATCATCGTACCTGGGGTACCGGTATCTATAATTCAATTAAGTGAACAAAAAATTGCAATTAATATATAAACCTATTTACATTACAAGCTATATAGTGTTGCAAAAGAGTGAAAGGAAATAATCACCTGATTTCCCTGTGCAAATAGTTTTTGCCCCATAACCATCATCGTCGTAAATGCTTGAATATCTTCTATTCATGTGGGGCACAACAGCATCTACCTTCTCAAACAATGGATCAGGTGGAGAACTTGGACCACCACCACCAGTTCCTTTAGCGTATCTCCATTGTTTGTTTTTCGCCTGCCTAGAGCGTTGCTTCAAATTGCTCCAACATTCCGTCAGCTGCTCCCCACACCGCTTTGACGTGTTTTGCATTGAACAAAACTCTCTGCTAATGTCTTCCCAGCCTTTATTTTTTTCTCGGGTACTGACTGCATCAGTATGCTTATTCTCCACCCTATGTTTATATTTATTGACTAACTCTATTAAATATTCTTTTTCAAATTTTGTCATAGGTGGAGTCCTAATATTAGCTAATTCCATGATTCTCGTTATTATCAAAAGAGGGGGAAATAAAAAATTAATTAACTTGACTCAAATACTTTAATTCAGAGTAAACATATTTTTTTAAATACGTGAAAACACAGAGAGTTAAGTTTGCCAAAAACACGGTAGCCTCTATAACCTAAATTTAAAAAAAATTAAACTCTATTTACTGGAAAAATATTTAAAAAATCAGTGTTTAGTTGGGCATTAGAAGGTTATCATAGCACATGGTGGGCTATCAGGAACTATAAAGTAAAATGTTAAAATATATACCTTCGGCAGGTGCCGTCATCCTAATAAGAACTACTAAACAATATAGTATTGTATTGTAAGCCCATGTTTTTCCCTTTACAGAGATTTAGGCGCTCTCCCCCTACAGGGAAGAATTTGAACCATATTAATTTAATTACACTTGTTTTCGTATAGATGTCATTTTGAGTGGCCCGTGGTCAGCGTTCTGCCTCATACTGACATCTAGGAAACCAAGGTAGCACAATGTATAAAAAATATAAAATGAATTTTTAACCCTTTAGGTGCCGTGAGCTGATTAGATCGGCTCTGATGCTCCTGTCCGTTACCTGCCAGACAATATACTTAAACTACTTGTAAAGCCGATCACATTGGCGGATGCAATTTAAATCTCTGACACAAGAGATTTTACCAGTGGCATGCAGAGGGTTAATATACTTATGTGACAGACAAAATTTAACAATACATTATAATAATTCAAGGCTTTCAACATTGGTTACAAAAGTTACATACTATAATTCCTTACAACACGTGCGGAGACGCTATGACCATTAACCCAAATATTATAAAATATAATAAAATTATTTTATAATGCAACAAAGTAACTATGATCATAATACTGATATTGAACTAAATATTTCAAAATATTAATTGAAACATCACTAAATTAATAATATTAAGTATTATTAATACTTACCCACAGAAAAAATAGATACATCAACAGAGTATACAGAAAAGTGCAGACGATACAAAAAAATTCCAGTAACCGCATGGCTTTTCTGCATTGCATTTTGGGAAATCATTGCCAACATACGCATTTTTCCATCTTGCCTGAGATAGAGACGAGGTGGTTTCATGCATACCATCACCGACTCATGTGCTCAGACTCAACTTATGGAAGTGAGAGAGGTGGGGGAAAGGTGAGGATGGTTTCTGCATACCGGCCTAAGACCTGGATGGCATGTGGCATGTAAAAAATACCTATAAGGTGAGAGGATAAACTGAGTTAATGGAAAATGGAGAAGTGTGTATGTAATTAAAGCTTAGTACAGAGAGGAAGTTATATCTGAGATAGTTCAGCAACAAATAAAATAAATGGGTGTTGTATACTAAATGTCGCAAAAAATTTTAATTTTAATTTCTTATGCCACTGATGAACTAAACACTTTTAAACACGTTTAACACATTTTGCAACACTTTTAAACATCTTCCAATGTTGTAACGATCTTTTTTTTATATTTATATATTTACGTAAAACGTGATCATCCTACATTCTTCCTTGCTACTTTCTGCTATTTTCCCTCCTCTTCCTATGTTGTTCCAACGTTGCCACCATCAACAACCCAAAAACTCCAGATGTTGCCAACATCACTTCCACGTTCCCTGGATTTCACCTACGTTAGAGTAATTGATTTGTGTTACAGTAATTGATTTAGGTTCGGTTAGCTTTTAGGTTCCTTGCTTTTTAAATGTGATTCCACGATCCCTGGATTTCACCTATGTTAGAGTAATTGATTTGTATTACAGTAATTGATTTAGGTTTGGTTAGCTTTTAGGTTCCTTGCTTTTTAAATGTGATTTGATAGTAAAATAAATTACCTCATCATATCCCTTATTCTATGAAAAATTCAAAATATCGGACGGTTACCACGTAAAATCATATTTCCACTAGTTCATTTCATTTCAATTATACATTTTTAGACAAGTTCTGGAAATTTTGTGTCAATGTTGGTCATACTGATTTCACATACATATACCGCCAACTGCTGGAGGTTGCATTTATCTTTCTGGGATCACATGGAGCACTAGCGCATGCGAACTGCAATTCTATAGAACTTAGAAGAATTTTGTTGCGACGCTAAGTGTAGCATATCCAAATAAATCCTTAGAGCAACATACCTGAGTACATGTGAGTATTTAACTTCAATAACAAAACAAAAGAAAATATATGGCTGACAATTTACGCCACTTTGAAGCCACAGGAATCTTTAGCAGTCTTCATTTAGGACGTGTTTTATCACTTGTTTTGTCTGAAGCATGTATCCTAGTAACCACTACTTGGTAAGCACCCCATTTCGCAATTTTTCCAAGACTTCTTTTAAGCTGCTGTAAATATAATAAGATCTTGAAGTGAAATGTTTTCAACATGGAATGAAAGTATAATGCAGTTCAAAAATGCAGCCACATAACATAATTTTTTTCTGTATATTTTAACTTTTTTCTATGTAACTAAACGTTAACTAAAAAAACATATAAATATGCCTATTTAGGCATTTTCAGCCTTCACAGGCACTAAATCTGAAAATAGGCAAAATTATATTTGCTCTATGGCTGCGGAAAGGCTACTGTCTTTAACAGAGAGGAGACCCTTTAATTCCTCCCATCGAAGGCTTAAAGGAACCGACCTGGACAGTAACCTAGTGCCCAATCCCTCACCTTCTCGTGGTGCAGCTGTTAGTAATCATGCTTATGCATGATGAACGAAAGGGAAGGGCTACTCACCAACAAGCACTGGTCAGCTTGGTGAGTTTTTCTTTTTTGACCGAATTGGTATTACTTCTCCTTCCCATACCAATTCCCTCTTTCAACTTTTCTATCCAGTCTCCCTTGACTGACCTCTTGTTTCTTTCGAACCTGACGGTATTAGAGTATTCGAGGCCTAGGGGTTCATTTCTCCTTCCTTCCTATACCTACTTTCTCTCTATGGGTGACGTAACCACCACATGTGGTGCCTACTACTGAACGGTTACAACTAGTTTATTGTACTCCAGCCTTTCTGCTAAATATTGGAGTGCAAGAGAGCGAATGATTTCATTATCAAGTGCTCGACATTAGATACCAACCAACCATATTTGCTCTATAGAACTGAATGATCCCAAAATGAACTTAAATTAAAAAAACTTTTATGATACTGCAATAATAAAGTATAGGCATTTTGCCTAACACCCAATCAATAGTCATAATGTTCCAGATGAATCTACTTTGCTTAATACTATTTAAACTCTCTACAACAAGACATTGGATGTCGTATGAGCCGATGCCATCTTTATCTTCTGCTTAGTCTCCTAGCAGGAGCATTGGGTATCCACAAAGTGTGTCTAATAGATCCTATTCTGTGGTATTATATTTTAATTCTTTCAAGTTATTCCCATTTTCATCCTGTATGATTCTTCTAACTGTTGTGGTCTTCCACTTGCTTGCCCCTAAGGATTCCTTGCCACAATGTAAGTCCAATCCATTTTGTCTTTTTATTTCCATTTCTAATACTTTTGTTCTATTTTCCAGTTATTTCTGTTTTTATTTTTAATATTTCTCTTAAGCATCTATTCATTAACATTTCCAATTAATTTTAATTTTTTTTTTCAAGTTTCAGAAGCTCATACAGTAAAACTTGTTCAAAGCAGAATCGTATGGGGACCAATTTTTTTTTCCACATTAGACAACATTCCGCATTATAAAAAACAAAAAAAATATTAACCAATCTTAGATTATAGAGCACCGTATGTCTTTTTATGTACCTTGGATTAACTGTAGTCCTGCTGCCGTTGGAAAGTGAAGTAGAGTATGTATGAGCGAATTTGACGGTAACGCACAAAAAAACAGTCCCGTTTCGTCAGCATTAAAAATGTCCCTTAGGCGCACATCCAGAAATTAAAGTATGCAGTTTCGGTTTCCACTCACTAACTATACTTTTATCCACATTCTTAGATTCCCCACAAATTTTATTCCACACTATATTGTGTCGTCTTTTAAAACTGTCCACAACCAACCTGAAGATGCCTTGAAATCATTTATTCCCTAGGGATATAGCAACGGCTAGAGCTTGATTTTGGACCATCGATCTGGATTTTGGAAATTTTTTGATCGTGAACTTGTAAACCACACCTCATTGATTTCTTCTTTTTTTTTATTTTATCTTTGCGTTTTAAAATCTCACAAAATTTGGATTTTTCCACAATTTAATTTAGTCATTATTTCGTGTACTGAGAGTTTGTTTTTCTTTATCTTCAATCACCTTCACTTTTTCATTTAATAACAATGATACATAATATTTAGCCATCTTTATTCCATAAATTCAGAATGCTAACTGTGAAAGATACGTACACAATCTGCCTCAGATCTTAAACTAATTTAAGATTTTACTGTGCACTGGTTATTTGTAAAACAGATGTCACACACCAAATATTTGTTAAACGAACCTGTGTTTCACAAAATGGGTGTGCAGTAAGGCCGAAAGAAAATTCTAGATATAGGTAGAATCTCTACTTCACCCGGCATGGGCAGCAGGAATCATCACTTATTGTTAATTCGCCTAACGAGAATCAACGAAGTGGAAACTAATTTATTTCTCTCTCTATCTTTCTGCCTTATAATTTTTTTTTCACGAATTGTGTAGAAATATCCTTCTGTTTCTGCATTGGACAGATTCCGTTTTATACCAAATAAATACACGTAAAATTACTATTATTTTGCTGGGATTAATAAGTTGTTCACATTGGACAGATTTCTGCATCATTCACGTTCCGGAATAAACAAGTTTTACTGTAATACAACAGATTTAATATTACTTATGAGGCTGCGGAAAGGCTACTGTTTTTGACAGAGAGGAGACCCTTTAATTCCTTCCATCGAAGGCTTAAAGGAACCGACCTGGACAGTAACCTAGTGTCCAATCCCTCACCTTCTCGCGGTGCAGCTGTTAGTAATCATGCTTATGCATGATGAACGAAAGGGAAGGGCTACTCACCAACAAGCACTGGTCAGCTTGGTGAGTTTTTCTTTTTTGACCGAATTGGTATTACTTCTCCTCCCCATACCAATTCCCTCTTTCAACTTTTCTATCCAGTCTCCCTTGACTGACCTCTTGTTTCTTTCGACCCTGATGGTATTAGAGTACTCGAGGCCTAGGGGTTCATTTCTCCTTCCTTCCTATACCTACTTTCTCTCTATGGGTGATGTAACCACCACATGTGGTGCCTACTACTAAACAGTTACAACTAGTCTATTGTACTCCAATACATGGCACTGGTGCTGGTGCAGTATGTCCACTTTTTTCCTTTTATCGTAAACTAAACACAAATTCAACAAACTTTGATGGTGAAATTCTAGCAATTTTCTTAAGTTTACAAAATCTTTTATATCACATCCAAAAATTTACAAAAGTTGTAATTCTATGTGACTCCAAAGCAGCCATTCTTGCCATAACACGAGACACAACACCCAAAAGCATCAAAATTATCGAATGTCACAAAATGATAAAACAGTTATCCCGTCTACATAAAAAAGTTGTACTTCAATGGATTCCGGCCCATTGTGGAGTGACAGGCAATGAAATAGCCGATTTTCTAGCCAAGAAGGGTAGCAAAATTGTTTCAAACCCAACTTCTGCTCCAGTTTCCTTTCACTCTATCAAAAGAATTATCTCAAATAAATACATCAATAAACTTAGAGAAGAATACACCACCAAAACATCTGGGAAGGAATGGGAAAATCTACAAGCTTATGACATTACTACATTACAAAGAAAATCTGCAGTAGCAACATTCAGACTGCTAACGGGACATGACTGCTTGAATAAACACCTACACAGAATTGGCATAACAGATTCACCTAAATGCCCTTTTTGCAATTTAAATGAAGATATGGAAAGAAACCATCTCCTCCGTTGTCCAGCTTTTGTAGAAGAGACCAGCCTTTCAGCTAAATATTGGAGTGCAAGAGAGCGAATGATTTCATTATCAAGTGCTCGACATTAGATACCAACCATATTACTTATGATTTTTATTTATTTTTTTTTACTTCCAATCTAGATAAAATTGGACAAAGGAAAAGAAAATAGATAATTATTTTTGACTTCATATTGATGGGACAATGGATAGCTGCCACTGCTGCATTGCCAATGTTGTCATTGGGAAGCTGGCTAGAGCAGAAGCAGAAAAACTGCATTTTGTGTTTTCTGAATAACTAGATACAAAAAAATAACAGAACTGTGTGGTTAGACAAGCTCTACATGTGTTCTGACCTGAAGGTGATCAAGATGAAAAGTTTATCTTTCTGCTTAGCAATAGTGCTGCCTGTATGATTAAAGCAGGAGTGGTTTTGTCAAGTTTCCTTCTAATATGATCAACATACCATGTCTAGTCCATAGCTTACATCAATTGGCAGAAGTCAGAAATAATTTCCCAGGGGTAAATCAAATTGTTTTGTCTGTCCGAAAAGTTTTTCTTAAATCACATTAGTGACAATGAGACACTCAAAAAATAATAACTCACTGGGGAACTTAGTTATCATCTGCACCCTACTTTGTCAATCATCTTGAGAAGTTAAAAAAGGGTCAAAGTAAAATTAAAGAGCAATACTGCTTGTATCTCAAAGGCAGAGGATGCTTTTCAAAATTTAAAAAAGTCCAATTTGCTGAAGAAGTCAGGAATAATTTCTCGGGATAAATACCTCATAATGTTTACTTGCTAACATTAATTTTAAATATAATAAATACGGTTATGGCGCAAAAAAGAGGACATCCAAATTTTGATGTAATTTTGGTTTTAAAATGAAGCTTAGGACCACTAAAGATGAAAAGAAAGAAAAAAAAAATTTGCAGACCATCCAGAAACAAAGCAGTAAAACAACATTTTATAAGCACTACAAAATACACATTTCACCTAGTTTACTACCCTAGACATCCCCATTTCGACGTAATTTTGGTATTAAAATTAAGCTTAGGATCACCAAAGATGAAAACACGAAGAAAATCTGCAGACCATCACTAAAGAAACTAGTAAAATAATATTTTTTGAATAAAGTCTTTTTAAGCACTCAACATATAATATATTATATAAATCATTAGTGCATAATTGTTGTTATTAAATTAAATAACAGTACTTCTTTGCTGGTAACAAAGATTTATGTCAAAATTTAACCATGTAAAACAAAAATAAATGCCGTTTGAACAAAGATTTACATACATATTTACTACTATTTATTACTTTTACAGGTTAGAGTATTTGAATTAGGTTAGGTTAGCTTTTAGGTTCCTATTAATTCCTATAATTTATTATTGCCTAAATGCCATTCTTTTCATTACTTTTACAGGTTAGAGTAATATAATTAGGTTAGATTAGCTTTTAGGTTCTTATACATGTTGATTTATTACTTCTACAGAAGAGTAAGTGAATTAGGTTTGGTTAGCATTTAGTTTCTTATACATACAGTATAATTCATTTATATTCCTGTAATTTAATATTGCCCCCATGGTATATTTACCTTGTTGTGGTGTAGTGGCTTACATGCTTAAATGATCCCGAAAGCTATGCCAGCATTAGCATACCTTTGCCAGACTGGTCAAAGGTGATAAGCCAGATGAAAAAAGAACCTTGGTCGAAAGAGTGACAATCTTTCACTGTAAAAATACAACCATCAAGAAATGTGGACATGGGTTCCATTGGGGTAAAATTTTCCGGAGGTCAAATAGTCCCCCATTCAGATCTCCGGGAAACCATGCAAAAGGCTCAAACACAGGGACATGTTTCTAGAAACATCGAATGTAAGGACTTTATACAATAGCAGGGCACTAGAGCTATTAATACGGGAATTAGATAAATCACCCTTGGACATAATTGCTTTACAAAGGAAATACGCATAGTTGGTTGACCAAGAATGAGGTGGGAGAATAACATTAACTATGATTTGAGGGAAGTAGATTATACAGGGAATGATTGGGAAGCATTAGCTCAGGATAGAGATGTATGGAGAGCTTATGTCCGCATGGTCATGAACCTACGGGTTCGATAATGCCAGTGAGTTAGTTAGTTAGTAATTTAATATTGTCTAAATGCCTTTCCATTTATTACTTTTACAGGTTAATTGAAATAAGTTAGGTTAGCATTAGGTTATTTTATTATACTCATATTCTAATAAATTATATTACAAATTTCGAAGATTACGTTACAAAAATAAGTTGCATCTATGTTTTGAATATTTTGTAAGGGCTAATTTACCGTTGTTCATTTTTGAGAAATACGTATGATGTCGTACCGATTATTATCGTCAATCAATTCAGCTAAACCATTTTGTCTTATGAAACTCTGTGTGAGGATGTGATTTTTATTAAACTTCAAAATCTTTGCTATGTAATTTTGGAAATATAGCAATGCACATTTATTACAATAAAATATTTATTCTATTTTCACATCTCTATTGAAGAAAACATATTTTCACCCTGGACTAACATCTGAATATCGAATCTGACATCACAACCACAATGACATCCACTTCCTTCAGGTAAGATAGAAAATAGTGATTTATAAATTATTATTTTCCTGCTTTGTTTCTGGATGGTCCGCAAATTTTTTCATGTTTTCATCTTCGACGTTCCTAAACTTCATTTTAGAACCAAAATTATCTTGAAATTCAGATGTCCACTTTTTGCGCTGTACCCACAAATACTATTGTTTCTTCTGTCAGAAAATATTTTCTGAAATCACATAGTGACATTCAAATATTCAAAGACATAAAATGAATCATAGAAAAATTAAACAATGGTAATGGTGCTAATACCTCGTTGCAAAGGATACTTTTAAGAATAGAAAAAAAAAATGCTCTACCTTAATTCAACAAAGGCTACTTAGCTGACTTCTCTGCTACCACTGAACACTTGAAGTTGCATCTCATCCACTAAATAAAGCTTCGTATATCAATGAAGATCTTTCTTCTTCTTCTTCTTCTTCTTCTTCAGCTTTACCTCATTTATAGGTTTGCTGTCTTCAGTTTCCATTTATCTCTATCATTCCAATCTCCCTCTTCCAAATTCCTATCATCCATTATAGTTCTGACGTAGGTTTTCCATTTCCATCTTGATCTGCCATGTTTATTTCTTCCAGGGGGTGACCATTGGTATATATTTTTTGGCCATCTTTCATTTTCCATTCTTTGTACATGGCCTACCATTTAAGCATTTGATTTTCAATCCTCTTAACAACCGATGTGGTGACATTCATTTCTCTCCAAAGGAATTCATTTCTTATTTTATCCTGTCTTGTTTTTTGGAGGCTTCTTCTAAAATAATCAAATTCAATGAAGTAGTTTCAAATACCAAAATATCAAGGATAGTGAGCAGCGTGCTCTTGAAGGCCTAAAGATTGATAACACTTTACACATGTGTTTAAAATTCCAGCCAAAGCAGAGCGGAGACCATAAACATCTTAACTCATTTATGAAACTTCAATTTCAATCCTTTTAATGCAAATAATTACTGTTTGTAAACATTAATTTGGTACTGATTACATTAAAAAAACTTACTTCTGTAGCAGGGATAGAGATCAAATCATGGCTGCCAGTCTCCAGATGTGGTTCCGGCATGAGCACCCGATGTGGTACTGCCACAGTCCAAGCTCCTATCTCTTCATTCAATTTGTTTCCTTTGGACACCTTACATCGAGTTAATACTGTCAGCCATGCTGTATAATAATTTCGGAATACAAGTTCTCCAACCTGAAACAGCATAAAATATATAGAAAACAAATAAATTATGTTCACACTTTGATGGGTTACCAGCAGATCCCATTAGGTTGACCACTGTGCATCTTTTAGTGTGCATGAATCACCCTACAAGAAAACTTGCCCAAGTTTATTGGCTTATGAACTTCATGGAAATATAAGTCTACAAGTGACTATTCCCAGGAAAAAGGGTAAAATAGTGATGGAGAAGAAGAAAAGAAAAACCTATGAAATATATGACAAAGTTCATTCAATTCTGTTGTAGTGTTGTTTATTGTAATGCATCTATCTACAAGTGCATGTTAGATAGGCCACAGGTTATAAACTATTGTGATTATTTTGGACAACATCTCTTGCAACCAACCTAATTGGAAGTTGAGAAACTCCACCAGGTGGAATATTTCAAGGTTAGGATGAATTTTGTTAGTTTTTTAAGTTTGTAATACTGCAATCCTCCTCTAACCATAAATGGTAAACATCTTTGCATGTTCCGTTCTATAATATTACATCTTTAAGGTTATTTGTATCCCCTCTCTTGATTTTTTCTGCTATTTCCCATCTTTTCATGAGCATATAGGCCTCTAAAGATTCCTCACATTGCTAATCACACTCTGCAACAATAATTAATTTATTTGTTGTTTATTATTAATACAATAAATAGATAATACTGTGCATTCCTCATGAAACTGACGCAGAATATGATATACAAAACAATAAAAGATGAAAAATTGGGACTTTATATAAACATTGAGAAAACTAAATACCTCTGTATAGGAGAAGAAATGGAAAATATAAATTTCAACAATGGAGAAGAGCTAAAATCTAGTATTGAATGCACTTATTTAGGAACAAAATTAGACCATTCAGGCGATAACACGGTGGAAATTAAAAATAGAATCGCACAAACAAAACAAGCAATAAATGCTTTAAACTCTGTTTGGTGGAGCAGAAATATTACAAAAAATAGAAAATTACAAATATATCAAACCATAATTCAGAGCATTTTAACATATGGTGCTGAAGTCTGGCAAATTCCTACCAGGGAAATGAAAAGAATTTTAAATACAGAAATGGATGTTTTAAGAAGATCAGCTGGAAAATCTAGAATGGATAGAATACAAAATAAAGAAATAAGGGAAATTATGGATGTACAAGAGAAGCCAGACATCATAGACATTATAGAAAAGAAAAGATTGCTGTGGTATGGCCATTCAAAAGAATGCCAGAGCAAAGATTGCAAAAATTGTTATGGAATGGATCCCAATGGAAAGGAGGAAGACCGAAGAAAACTTGGATAGAAGGGGTACAAGCAGCTATGAATATCAGAAGATTGGGGGAAGATCAATGGATGGACAGAGAGGAATGGTGTTTGGTTTCCGGAAGATGGTGGCAGCTGCTATGATACCGGATGATGACGATGAAAAATTATGCTATTACAATATTATTAAAATGGATTATTTTGGGGGTTGTTGTGCAGATGGCTTTCTTTTCTTTCATCCATGTATGACAGGCCTGAAGGCTCTTGGCCTACCAACTGGCTGCTGGCCTCACATCTAAATGTTTAAATCGCAGAGGTGGATGATCATTCAGCCAGTTTAGGGGTGACATGGTAAACATGTTGGATCACACAGCCATTATAGCTGGTTTTCTCAACCTGGAACTGTTACTTTACTTTTAGGGTCGCATGTTTGGACGCATTAGACAGTAAAATGCCTTCTCTGTATTACAAATACAAAAGGGCATAATTACAGATATCATAAAAAATAATTCATATACTTTAATAATATACCCATATTAATATATTTAACAATTCTATTAATATAGTTAATAATTCTTGGTAAGAAAAACTTGTAGTTTAGAAATTTGTAATCAATTGTCCAAACATTGTTATCATAGGGTCAAAGTAAGTAGGAATGGTGATGCCTTGTTAAACCCAAGTTGCATCATCCTGACCTTAGATGTGGAATTGTACTAAAGATGACATCATGATAGCTGGGACTGGTAGGATAGATTATCTGATTTTTCGAATGTATAAAGAAGAGTGTCTGGAATAGACAGGAGGACAGCAGCGGGACTGAGTGCGGTCCCCTCAGGAGGGCCCAGCGGGCCGGTGGCGTCTACATGGGTGACGTATTTTCATTCTCTCATTTCTTTGGTCATTTTAAGACTTAGAATCAATACGGGACCAAATGGTCCAAGTAACTTAGCATATGAAACAAACTTGAATATTTTAAAATATTGGATATCTCTCTAACTAGTAGCATTTTAGTATCTGAATATTTTTGACATTGGACAATGTGGCGATTTCAGCTGATCTTAATAACAGAGTTTTTTTGAGTTGATTTTCGTTATGTTTGGTATTCTTTTCAATAAATATATTTATTTTTCGTTTACTATGTTTTTATTATGTTAATTGTAGAACATTTCCTCCAAAATCAAGGCCCACCGCTCGGGCCAAAGTCACCTTAAACAATAGGGAACTACGCTACCATTACGCAGGGGCTTAACAGACGCGCCGCGTAATATTCTGGTGAACTAGCGGTGGGATATTCGTGAAAATAATGTTTTATTATTATAGTCACGAATAAAAAAATATCGAACCTTAGACCACAAATTAAACTTCAATTCACATACAGTAAAAATTTATGTTTTTTTTTTCAATTGGGAAGAGAAGAGTCACATTGAATAAACTACGTCTTTTAAAAACAGAGAGAAACCAGAAAATATTCAACTTTGGGACATTATTATCTGGCTTTAGGTTATGTAATTTTTTCTTTTTTTTTTATCTAATATTCTGGAAAATTTTGGATATATCGTGTTTTAGGTTATATTTTTGGTATTGATGGTTTTCAACAAATATTTCATTTTCCTTTCTGGGCATAATTAAGTTTTTTTTACAATGGGAAAAACATATATATACGACAATTTTGGTGTTGTTGATAATTTTTTTTGGTGTTATTTTAGGCAGATATTTATATGTGCATTAATTTTTTCTATGTTAGGTTCATTTTAGAACTTGATTTTTTGATACACCTAAGGTTTATGAATTAATTTGGTGTTTTCAGGTGAAGGATATTTTTTTTGTTTTGTTTTGTTGTTAACCTAGGTTATGATATTTCTTTTTGTAGAGTGTTATAATTTTAGTTTTGTTGTGTGGCAATATCTCATCCAATGCTAATAACACTGGGGAACAGTGATTTTGGTGCCTTAATGTTTTCACCTATTTATGGGTATATTTGGGTCACTGATTCCAAAGATGATTTCAGTTTCGTCCTATCAGCTCTAGTTTTTGAGATAGAGTTTATTCAAATTATATACCAGTTCAAAAATACTGGTCCACATATACAACTATATTACTCGCATACATTAAATACAAAAGAACAAATACTTTCTTTTTCATGAAACAACTGTATCTATATAACTACCATAATTTATTTACACATTAGTCTCGTTAGAATCATTAATTTTCCTCCATCAGGTCGCAGAATCCCCGTTTCTGTGATTTCCTCCGATGCAATGATCTTGGACATTCTCGGTGGATGCTCCAACAGTAGTCCGCCATCATATGTATATCCCACCGTCCACGATACCTTTCTTCCATTGTACTTAATTCCTGGTGAAAACGCTCACCCTGTTCCTCACTTACATCTCCAAGATTGTCTGGAAATCGATCCAAATGACTGTGTAGGTAGTGTAATTTGATGCTCATGTTACAACCTAGTGCACAAAAAGCAGTGAGCATATTCTCCACTAGTTCATCACTATTAGGAGACTTATAGTTTCCAAGGAAATTCTTCACTACCATACAGAACGAAGACCATGCGGCTGCTTCAGTATCATTCATTGAGTCTTGAAATTGATGGTCATTAATAAGTTGGCGGATTTGTGGTCCATCCAATATACCTGCTTTTATTTTTTCCTTACTCAGTGCAGGAAATTTTGTACATATGTAGCCAAAACATGTTCCATCTCTATTCAACGCCTTGATGAACTGTTTCATTAAACCAAGTTTAATATGCAGTGGTGGCAAGATGATGTTGTTTCTGTCAACCAAAGGTTCTGCAACGATGTTTTTTTCTCCAACGGTCATGCTTTCTCTAAGAGGCCAATGCCTTCTCACCCAATGTTGATCTTTGGCTCTAGAGTCCCATAAACATATAAAGCATGGGTATTTGGTGTACCCACCTTGTTGTCCTAGAAGAAAATTCACCATCTTGAGATCGACACACATTACCCATTGGTGATCACGGTAAGAGATCTTCTCTAGCACTGTAGCTATTGTATGTTGATTTTCACGCATAGAAACTGAGTGACCAAATTGGGATTGACCTGTATATGTTCCCATTATGCAAAAGAACACATTTTAGGCTGCGTTTGGAGCTATCTATAAATAACCGCCATTCACTTGGTGTGTATTTTCTTACACCCAGCTTCATTAACAGTCCTTCAACATTCATACAAAAAACAAATTGATTTTCTACTGTGAAGAATGGCAGGAAGTCTGTTTCTCTTTTGCGATAGACTGTGACCTTTGTTCCCCGGTAACAGACATTGTTTCTCTGCCAGCCTGGAAGCTAACAACTCAGATGACTTCTTTGGAAGACTTAGATCCCTTATGAGGTCGTTCAGTTCCGCTTGACTAAAAACCGGATGAAACTGATGAAGGTCCTGGGAAATCGCTGTCATTCCCCTCAGAATAGCTTTCAGTTGAATCATCCTCTTCTTCTGGTGACTCTGGAAGACTGGTAAAAATTGGAACAGGTATCTCCTCTGAATGTGGAACAGGGCGTCTTGCGGAGCGTAGATTGGGATAACCCATCTATTCCGGGTTTTTTGCTATTGATGCCCTTTACATTGACTGAACAAAAATAGCAGTCATCACTATGGTTAATTTGTTCTCGCCAGATCATTGGTTCCCCAAATTTCAAGCATTTCCGTTTCCCATTTGTCCATTGTCGTAGATGCTCTGTGCACGGTTTACATACAATGTGAGGTGCCCAAGGCTTATCTTGATCTCCCAGTTGTACTTTGAAATAGGCCAAATAAGCTCTTCTTACAAAGTCAGTTTATAGGTTTTCTTTGTTGAGTGGAATGTGTACTCCCCACAGATGAAACAAAACACATCAGGATTATTCACACATTTCTTCGTGTTGAAGCCATGTCAGTCTAGAAAAAGGATAAACAATTGTCAAATAGTAAAATTACATATGCAAACGGCAACAACAACATGAATATAACTTGGATTAAATCAATTAGTATTATGCAAACAATCGATTTACAATGGTGGTACATAAGAGCAGTATCATCAATATCTTGCAAACTAGAGCTGCTGCAACAAAATGGATGACATTTTTGGAATCAGCAGTGCCGAAATACCCAGAATCAGGTGAAAAATTTCAGGCACCAAGAAAAAAATATTTTTTTGTTCCCCAGTGTAATTGGTGGGGTGGTACAAGACAAGCTTTTATACTTACACGACTTGTACCATTTTTTTGATGTAATTTAAAGTATTGTATGTGTTAATGGATCAGTTTTGCAAGAGATGTAACCGCTGTTTAAATATGTATAATTAACACGAAATGAAGTAGTGGAAATATGATTTAACATGGTATCGCCCGACATTTTGAATTTTTCATAGAGTAACAAAAATGGAGATGTAATTTATTTCACGTATCAAATCACATTTAAAACGCAGGGAACCTAAAAACTAGCCAAGCCTAAATCAATTACTGTAACAAATAAATTACTCTAACGTAGGTAAAATCCAGGGAACGTCCTTTTTATTATTTTACGCGGTTAAATAAGTAAAGGATAAGTCCGTTGAAAACCATAGATATGAATCCCATGATTAAATATACACATTGTGCTCATTTGTGGTATATCGTTGGTTAAAAGTTTGAAAATTGTTAGTTTCTCGCTGGTTAGAAGTAAGGACTCTTATAACTTATGTGGACATGACAGGAAATAGTTCCACCTTATTTTCATAGTCCGTGCGGCCATGAACCTACGGGTTCGATAGTGCCAGTGAGTATGTAAGTAAGTAAGTACAAGTAAAATAATGAAGTGATATACGTTTAATATAGTGTTTTATTAATATTTATTGTAATTAGAACTCTCTTTAAAGTGGGTAGAAAAAAAAAGCTTGTTACTTCCCACCCGGCCAACATTTATTATTTCGTCTATCGGTAAAACGTGGCCACGATCACATGTCTACGTAAATCATTTCTGCAAGCATCACCACTAGAGATAAGCCCAAGGGATCAAAGGTTGCTTTACACGCCACTAGATGGGACATTTTTGTTATATTGAACTTTATATTTTTTTGGAAGAGGATAATAGGTTTAAGCAGACAAGATGGCGGACACATCTTGAACTTACGTCACTAATGCATCATACCACGTTGAACTATGTAAACATTCTTTTTTTATATATATATATATATTCACGTAAAACGCGATCTTGGATATCTGGATAGAGATGGGATACGAAAAATTAATTTATGGTTTATGAAATAGGTAGTGTTTGGGATAAAGACTAGGAAGTTGGCTAACGTCTATTATATGGTGTTTGTTTTCAAAAGGCACGATGATAAAGAGCTTCTAACGAGCTATATTAAACATTACAGCCAACCGTAGGAAACTAACTCTAATCCACTTCAATCAAAAAACTCTACTTAGATTCGGCAATAATCAAAATATTATGACATAAATACAAGAAAATAATCGAGTAATATTAAGTCTCCATGTAACACTCGCGCATCCACGCTGGGACCTTTGCCCAATCAGTTAGGTAATTAATCTTGGCCCACGTGAGGCTCGAGGAACCGCGGTATGATGCAATGAATAATTATATTGGGAAAAAAATAACAATTATTCTATAATAAGACTATAAAAAAATGTAATTCAAAAAGCTAAACAAAACTACCAGGAAAATATTAGGGAGTTGGAAAACGTAAAATCAGGGAGTTGTAATAACCGTGAAAAATGAAGTACATTAAAGTAACAGATGCCCCCACCGGAGATCTGAGGTGACGAAATGTAGGGCTCCCAATATTTCTAACAATCAGCACTTAATGTCAGCCGGGTGATCAGCCCTGCGTGCGCGCCCTTTCCCAGAACAAGAGTCTGGTACTCATTCAGTAGAGGCTGAATCGA